>OX419609.1:2658677-3057735 GCA_948473455.1 Teleiodes luculella | reverse complement strand
AGCTCAATTAAGTAAGTAGTTTGACCTTAATTCAATAGATGGCGCTGCTCCAATTGTATATAAAGAATGTCATAGCTGAAAAAACCCTCTTTCAAATAAAATTTACCTACCGATAACAATTGTATGTTAATTTGCTTGCCCACTTCCTAATTCCGCATCGAGATTTACACATACACAAACCAATAGAGAACATCGGTTGGAGCGTTGGAGCGTCGGTAGCCAAGTGGCTTGGCTATTGTTAGTTTCATATTAATCCAGACAAAAGGTCATTGACTCCTGCATACAATGCGCACATTTTTTCAAACGATACGATAAAGCTATAGGAAATTATCACAGATTTGGCATACCGCAGTAGAAGGCGGGGTGACCGTGTGACCTTGCCAGACATTTTGGCGTTACATTATTTTCAATAACTTTCAAGAAAAGAAAGAGGTCAATGAACTTTTGTCCAGATTTATATAAAACAGACCATAGGGTCCTTGACTTCCATTCGGAAGTTTTAAGTTTCGAACCTCGGTACGTACCAATGTGTTTTCGATTTTCAAATGAAGGAAAACATCGTGAGGAAACCTGCACACAGCTACGAAGAAATTCAAAGGTTGTGTGTGAAGTTGACCAACCCGCACTGGGACAGCGTTGACAAGGCCTATTCACCTTGATAACGGGGTAAGCTCAAGCCCCTCGGTGGGGACATATATGAGCTGTTAACGAATACTCATATTTAGTAGTAAGTATAGTAACCTGGCTGGATGCGGGCAGCGCGGGACTGATCGTTGTGGAGATCTTTGGCGTCTACTGGCTGTAATGATGATGATGATGAAGTACTGACCTCGTATACTATACGCCAAGTTGGTGATGTTGTAGGCGGCTTCCCTGCTGATGTGCGCGTCGAGCTCCTTCTTGGCCGCGAACTTGGCCTCCCTCTCCGCCTGCAGCGCCTCCAGCGCCTCCGCCAGCTGCCTCTCGGCGATCCGGCGCAGCGCCGCCATCTCTTCTGCAGCCGCGCGCGCGTTTTCCGCCTCTTCGCGAAGCTGACGCACTTCATGTTTTAAACCTTCGAATTCCACCTGGAGGAAATAATTAACATTGAGTCTTACCACAGAATAAATAATAGTACTAGGTACAGAAGGCGCACTCCCAACAATGACAACCAGTGTGAGTGTGGCGCCTCCCCTCAGACCATGGACCATCTACTGCAATGCCCCGCGTGCCCCAACAGCTGCACATTCGAGGACCTCTTGACGGCTACCGAGGCTGCGGTCCAGGTAGCAGAGTTCTGGGCGGGGAAAATATGAATAACTAACTAATTACCATCGACTCGACAGAAGAAGAAGAATTCTAGCTACCACGCCACAACAACGTTCAAATTACATTGAACGCGTCGAACGTGACCCTGGCTATAATAGCCTACCGTTTGTCGTTGTGCTCGTATTAAAACAAAATGCACCTTAAGACCGCGCCGCGAAAGTCCGTATTACCACAGATTAAATAATAGCGTCTTCACAAGCGTGCGCGTTTTTCCTACTAAATGGCCGCGAAATCGGGACCGCCCGGCGTAGGTACGTTCTGGAGCTCTGGCGCGGAGTGCGCCGGGCCTGGTCTTACCACAAAATACAGAAGAGCAGAAGATTCACTTGGGATAAAAGTTTAAATTAAAGCTGCTTTAATTCCATAACAATAAAGTGCAATTCAGATCGCGCGGCGCCAATTTACCTACCGTTGTTGCATCTCATCTATCGCGTTTTGCTCACTTGTTCTGACTGATAGTTATTATATAGTCCGGACAGGGGGTCTATATTAAAACCCATAATTGAAAATGTATATATCGAATATCCATAATCGATAAATGTCATAACGATTAAAATCCATAATTTTTAAATAAGTACATATATTAAAAAGCCCTAACTTTAATATGAATACTGTTAGTATGTATAATAATTAAGAAATATAAATTTGACAAATATAATAAACATTATATTAAATTATTATTTTTATCACCAAAAATGCTGTTTCTCTTATCTTCTTTTGTACCAAAATATCTTAAATTTATGATTTTGAAAGATTATACAATTATGGATTTTAATAGTTATGCTAAATAATGGTATGTATTTTTGAATTATGGATTCTAATTGTTATACTATTTAAAGTTATGGCAAGTCTGTTATGGATTTTTATAATAGGGATATTTATGTTATGCAATTTAAGGGGCACCCCCGGACAGGCCGTGGATGTACTTGCAGCGCTTTGCCTATAGCCGGGAGTGAATCAGGCCTGGTCTTACCACAAAAGAATTGAAACACGTTAAACGCTTCCCTAACAGCTATTCTATGAAAACTTATTTACGCGGTTTCAAGTGCCTGCCCAAGGAAATGATTTTAATTTTTTGCTTGAGTGTATAAATAATATTCTATGAAAATTCTCATATACGAGTACACCGTGAAATTTAACTAGATGTTGATCCGTAATTCCGTAACATAGTGGTAGTACTCATGAAACTGAACTACATTTTATAATAAGTGTATTATTGAGGATAGTGACCCTCAACAATAAAAAAATATCAAATCCTTCAACGTGTTTAAGCACAAATTATCTTTTAAGATTTCAACGTATTGTCCTTAGAAAAATTTGTTTAATTTCATGAATACTACCAATATATTGCGAATAAACAACAAGTCAAATTTCACTGTGTATATTACTTATAATATTATTATAGTACCTATATATTTTTTATGGTAACGTGGTAAAGCATCAGTTATGATTAAACGAAAATCAGCCTATCAATTGAAAATCCGACGCAGTAATTAAATCTCAGAGCGAACTCGAAACTTTGATGACGATGATGTAATATGAATTTATAAAAGAGTACTCGGACTGTTTTTAGTTCCTGTACGATTATCCTTCATCATGAAAACGTCACTTAAATGTCAAAACGGTAGCTTTCGGATTATCAAGGCAAGTCCAGTTTTATGTTAAGATCGTTCACGTGCGTAGTACGAGTCTAGTATTTCTTATTCCGAGAACGCTAAAATGTTTTCATTGCACTATATTTATGGATAAAGTACGTTTTCCATCTCATGTTATGATAATGTACACGAAAACACAGGTAAATAACCTTGGATTTTTTCTGGTGCTATCCTGAATTCAAATAAGAAAACAACAGACCGCTTAAACGGTTGTGACTGATTTAATTAAAACAATTGAAGGCATTGAAGCTCTGTCACTTTCATTTCTATTCATGTATGCGGTAGAGACTGCGAATGAATGTAAATTGCGGCGCGGGGATCTTCACATCTCTAGTGACATATCTCTAGAGGCGCATTTCTAGTGACGTATCTCTAGTGGCGTAAGTGCAGCGTTACATACAGCATCATCCCAGCCGCGGGACGCGTCCATGAATAATTACGCGGCCGGGGCGATGCATAATCTAAGAGGACTCGGCCTGGCTATGTATATTTTTGTTTGGAATATTTATGGGCTGATATAATGTATTTTTTAAAAGTTAATAAAGAGGTTTAGTGATGTAACTTCCTTTTGCTATCTATGCAAAATATGTTTGCTAATGTATCTAAGTGAGTACAGTCTGACGACGGAGCCCGACCTCACTTTTCTAATTAAAAATTTTGTCTTTCACGTCCCCGTGGACTTAGTGGGTAACATTCAGCAGTCTGCTTAGAGTAGCGTAGGCTTGCTTCGACCATGATTTTTGTCGCCAGCGTTTCCCATCTAAACCTCTCCATGTCTTACAATGCCATGCGAACCTGTAAGAACCTAAGGAGATATTCTCGTTCTTCAAGTCGTCGATGTTCATAAGTAGATTGATCCTCTCTGCCGGACCTCCCCATCAAGTCCGGTGAAGCTTGATCCGTCGTACTTTATCGACTCAAGAATAGGTCAATAAAAAAAAAACCGGACCTCCCACAATGGCGCCCGCTCGGACTCAGCTTAGCTTAACCCTATATCTCGTCTCCATACGAACCTGTGAGGATCTGAGCGCGGACACTTGTTTCTGCAGCGAGATATTCTCGTCCTCCAGATCCCCGATGTCCACGAGCAGCCTCTGTTCCCTCTGCCGAGCCTCCCTCAGCTCAGCCCTCAGCGCCGCCCTCTCGGACTCCCTCGTCGCTTTGTCGGCGCCGAGTTCCGAACTCTCAGCTAACAAGCGGTCTCTCTCGCTTATGACGCGCTCGAGTTCGTGACGTAACTGTGGAGAAAAAATATACGTTAGCTTCACATGTCGTAATTTTTTCTTTTAGGTCAATATAGAGAGGAACGTGAGATCAAAAGTAAACAAGCCTGTAAAAGCCACATTAATCTTCATTGTAAAGCCCGACCAGAGAAATAAAAAACCCTTGCTATATTGCGGAATTTCAATGGAACTAATTTTATAAGGGAAATTGTCGCCATAGTCGTAAAAATATACACGTGGCGCCCCCAGAGCAGGTTTTTTATTTCTTTGGTCAGGCTTTACGTCAAACACTCAAACTATTCAATTACATTTGTAGTTACATGGTAGTTATCTAGTTAGAAAGTTTATTAACACCCAAATTAAAGACTAAAAAGTTTCTTCGTTTCGCGAAAGGGTAAGCTAATGGAAGAAAACATACCAAAATATTGTCAGATGAATAAAACAATAAGACGAAATACTTTCATACCGAAAAACATTAGGCGGGTATATCCTAATCCAATTTACTCGTACTACAAATAAATTAGTTTTCTTTCGTCGACGCCACGCTGAGGGTCATGACCGTAATTCATGGTCACCTTCAAGCGAAATTCGTAGTAATAGTAATAATCCCAAAATTGAGTTACAAGTATAGTCCATGTGTTTTAACAGGGCAATACGAGTCATTGATCGGAGGTAGGTGGCATCATAAATTATGACTGGAAATAATTCCCTGGTCGGCGGACTCAAAAAGTTTTTTAATATTTTTTTAATATTTAAGAAACATAGATTTCATTCAAAAATGCTCAATTTATACAATTTCAATACTGTCTGGCTGGTTGAATATACCAAGTATAACCGAAATCTACAAATAACAAATTTATCGCTAGATGCAAGCGGCGAGGGACCTATCATAAGAATTTCTTGTAAAATGCGGACGCGGCGGATTCTTGTGCTGTTTTCTTTTGCCATGTTAAAACACGCGTACTACAGACCACGAAGTACAGGAGTAGAGCCGCGTGTTCAAATAAGCACTCCGCCGATTGGTGTCAATAAATTAGCCAGGGTGCGCCGCCCCGGCCGCGGCCCACTTCGCCCCTATAACTACTATACTATTACACTACTAACTATACTATATACTACACCCCGCTGTTACACGGGACAGGTAGCCGACCTGAAACTTAGTTACTATGCCATCATAATTAACCTAGGTAAACGAGGAAAGTTTTAACAACGTTTGTAACCGTGCCTTATATTAGTCTTATTACTTATTAAGGGCACAGGCTTCTAGACTACCTAAAAGTCAAAATTTGAAATGAATTATGAAAATTAAACTCGAATTACCTTTTTTGTAAAATCCATTTCAAATATGATTGCAACACGTGTATAAATATAAACGAAACAAGGAAGTTAATTTGCCGCGTTCCAAAATTTAAATGGGTGAATGGAAAGAAAAATTAAAGGAAAAACTATACAGAAGTTTTCGTTGCCAAATCTACCCGCGATGTTTTTTTTTCTAACTATCGAATGCAACCACTATCTGCGCCAAGTTGGCCCAACTTCGAGGATCATGTTTTGTAAGAAAGACTACTCATAGATAATTTAAAACGTGTCCAAAATATATTGATCTATGATCTAAAGTAATAAAATGTCAAAACGAGATGATTTATTTTATTATGTAATATTAAATCTTATTGTCACTTGGCCAGGACCTCAACCTGTATTTCTTCAGGCACATTTCCAATTATGCGACCGTAATGTTTTATTTTTTATATAGTATGCACCATTTTCGTAACAAAAAGAACTAGTAAGTAATAAATAAGTCGTTCTATTTAACTAATGTCTATTTTCTAACTATTCCAAAACGGACATTATTTCGCTTAGCTCAATAGTTTACGATTCAGTGTTTATGAATCAGAGGCCAAATAAATCACAGTGCGCCGAGCGGCACAAGATGTGTAAGACTTTGTCTGAAGAAAAGTTGTAAGTACAAATTTTAATAAACCGCCTATATTATCGCAAAGGATATCATTCATTTTGGACCAAAAGTGACCAAAAAGTAAAAGTGCCGGCCAGCAAAAAAAAGTATAATTTTCGGGTAGAACACACAATTCCTGTATTCTTTTACTATGACACCAATCCTGTGCGTCCCATAGTTGTGTTGGTATAAACTCGGATTTCAAGTTCACTTTTCATACAATTTGGACCAAAAAGTAAAAATGCCGGCCAGAGAAAAAAAGTGTTATTTTCGGATAGAACACATAATTAACATATTCTTTTACTATGACACCAAACCTGTGCGTCCCATGGTTGTGTTGGTATTAAACTCGGATTTCAAATCCGGTGAAGCTTGATTCGTCGTACTTTTGCGACACGAGAAATAAAAAAAAAAACACAAAAAAAACACAAAAAAAAACACAAAGAAAAAAATACTCGGATCTGCTTTCGTACGGAATGTCATTCGAAATACGGATTTTCTATCGGATGGTTCTATTGTTAGAGGCTATTAAATATAATAAAAATGTTATTATGAAAGTATTATTTTGACGCATGTAATCATATTGTATTGAATATATTATTATATATGTTTATTTGATGTAGTTTAACTTTTTTTTATTATTATAATAGGGGCCCACATGGATTTAGTATGTATTTGTTTAATATAATAAAAAAATATATTAAGAAAGTATTATTATGATGCATATGCTCGTTCATCAACTTTTTTTTGTTCATTATTAATTGTAATTATTAAATAAAAAATATATATATATTTATTATTGTTGTTTACCCATTGAGTATGATTGAGTATTTATTTGTTGTTAGGTATTAGGGTGTTTGTATATTAAAAAAATATTTTATATATTTATTGTTTATTTACAATAAAATCATCATCATCATCATCTCAGCCGAATGACGTCCACTGCTGGACAAAGACCTTCCAAAGATCTCCACAATGATCAGTCCAGCAGCTTCCCGCGACCCCCACCAGATCGTCGGTCCACCTCGTTTGCCTGCCTACACTACGTTTTCCGGCGCACGACCGCTATTTAAGAACCGTTCTGCCCTAACGGCCGTCGGTTCTACGCGCAATGTGCCCAGCCCATTACACCACTTAAGTTTAGCGATTCTTCGCTTCGACAAATATTCTCAGTAGGTTCTTCCTGCAAAAAAAGTGGTAAATAGAAACCTACCAGCATAATTAAAGTGATCTTATATGTTTGAATATATATTGAATAAAAATATATTATAATCCGTACCTGACAAACTATTAGGTCTTCTATTATCAACTGTGCGATAGAAATATGCTGCTCTTCTCGGGAAGTCCAAGTGTAACTTCGGCGATCGCCAATCGGAGCACGACAAGAAATACACTCTTGTTCATTCATAATGTCATTGAAGCCACAATATCAACAAATAAGAATAACAATAGTGAAAAGCGCTAAATAGCGATCGCGTGGCCGTCCAATGTAAAACAGTTGCATTGACAACTGATTTGACAATTGATTGTGAGGGCGTGAAATTCGAATTTCAATTTCGAAAATCCGTATTTCGAATGACATTCCGTACGAAAGCAGATCCGAGTATTTTTTTTCTTTGTGTTTTTTTTTGTGTTTTTTTTGTGTTTTTTATTTTATTTTTCGTGTTGCAAAAGTACGACGAATCAAGCTTCACCGGATTTGAAATCCGAGTTTAATACCAACACAACCATGGGACGCACAGGTTTGGTGTCATAGTAAAAGAATATGTTAATTATGTGTTCTATCCGAAAATAACACTTTTTTTCTCTGGCCGGCATTTTTACTTTTTGGTCCAAATTGTATGAAAAGTGAACTTGAAATCCGAGTTTATACCAACACAACCATGGGACGCACAGGTTTGGTGTAATAGTAAAAAAATATATGAATAACGTGTTCTATCCGAAAATTACACTTTTTTTTTCTCTGGCCGGCATTTTCACTTTTTGGTCCAACATTGTATGAAACGTGAATGATATCCTTTACAAATCTCCCTTTCCAGGAACATGATTTCATCAAGCTAATAATGCAAGTAAAGCCCGACCAGAAAAATAAAAAACCTCGCCATATTACGGAATTTCAATAAAAGTAATTTTATGATGGAAATTGTTGCCATAAACATAAAAATATACACGTGGCGCCATCATAGCAAGTTAATTGTTGTTCTGGTCAGACTTTTTTCTTCTTATTAAGGTCAGGTAAAGTAAAACAATCAATGAACTGCTAAGAATTTATAAAGAATGGAGATCAACGAATTGAATTTTGAATTAATGATATTGTAAATCAAGGGCTGTCAACTTGGGAAACTTATGAATAAAACAAAACAAGCATAATCCAGTGTTGTTTTAATCACAGAGATTTTCCCACAACCAAAAATGTTACCATAACAAGTTCACATTTCACTTCATACAAAAACATTGCTCAACTTACAAACCTTTGAAGTAAAAAACGCGAGATATTTTGCGATGAAAATTCCTACGCTTCACTTCCCGCTTTTAATTCCGCACGTGACGTCATAAGGCAGGTGGAACGTTTTACACGAAGAATTTAGGACTACACATTTGTGTTACTTATGGAAACATTGAAGATAGAAATGCTTGTGTAATGGCAGCAAAATCTACATCTACTATAATAAAACTGAAGAATCGGCGTGTCTGTACATTGAATTGTTTTTCAAAAAACTGATTGTAGGTGATAAAGGGAGTGTAGCTGAACACGAAAATACAAGTTTTGAAAATAATGTCCGTCCGTCTGTCTGTCTGTTTGTACACGCTAATCTTCGGAACTGTTGGACCATTTTAAATGAAATTTTGCATGGTGGTACCTTATATCCCCGGTCAACATCTTAGATACTTTTCACCACGGAAAAAATACCACGCGCGCGTAGCAATGGAGCAAAGCAAAGCAGCTAGTGATAGAATAAAAAAGTCTAATAAGTATAAAAGGTATGAACCTTTTATAGACCGATGATTCCAGTAGTTGGCTGCGCAATTAATATTAAAGCCTACTTATGACTTCTAAAATTGGGGACCTTTTGTTAGAGCTATTAAGCGCGTTAGTCGCGTTACTTAACTCGTTTAACGACTTGACAGTCTACATAACAGGGAGCTAAAACTTAACAATAGAGATAATTCCCGCCTGATAATATCCCGACCTAAACCACGAGATGAATATCTGCTTTGCACAATAACGTGCAAATCAAAGTAAAACACACTCTTAGATTTTCGTTGTTGTTAACTAAACTAACAGACAAAAACATCTTAAAAATGGTTTAAGTCCCCGCAAGAACACAAGTAAAACATAATTATAAAAATAAAAAATAACAATATTGAAAAATATGTGGGACGAATATTTGCCCTGGGCGGGATTTGAACCCGTGACTCTGTCGTGGGGGTGTGTTTTTCGTGCAGGCTAGGGCATTCCTACGTCGCAGACGTCCTTCGTAGAACTCTCTGATGCACGTTTAGCACCAGGGTGGCAAGGTAATCTAATGTGGAGATGGAGGACCAAATAAACTCTACAAGTATTAGAATTTTACCTAAAAAATAGAACGGTACTTATAATACAAAAGTTTCAATTTCTAGCTATCATGCAACTGGAAGGTACCACCCCCACGCTTGGCAGACAAATTGACAATTGTTTTTGTCGTAGGTTAGACAAGTGAACGGTACTCCCAATCCATAGGCTGTACATCTTTAATAACCTCGTATTACACCCACATAAGTTGGGTTAGTTTACTTTTAAAGTTAAGAACTACAGTACAGAGCGCTACAATTTGCAATTTTTAAAAACACATTATATCCTAATATTGTTCTATGTTATTTTACCTTCATAATAACGAGTAATGCGACTGAATGGCAATCTGTTACGGGTGCGATAACAGAATCGACCTTGATACATCGCAGCTCGAGTAGGTATTGCTGACTTATGCACCTGTGTGCAGGCCGATAATGCCGCTAATGCTATTAGAGGTTTATGTGGGGGGGCATTTGCATACAGATGACACACAGAGGACTTACTAAATTGGGTACCAACTTGACTGTATTCAAGATAAATTTATTAAATTCTACCTATGTAAGAAACAAACTGTATTGTTTAGAATACAACTATCTGGGGCGATTTAAACTATTTTAGATTTATTACGGCAAATCAAAGTGTAAGTGCAGCCTCCGTGGTCGAGTGTTTTTCTTAGAAGGCAAAGTAGGCTTATTTTAAAGAAAGAACCACAATAAAATATTTTCTTGAAAAACTACTTAATAGTGGCAACAAAGTAAATAAGCTCGTAAAAGCTTCGTTGCGCCAAGTTGGATGATTTCAGTGAAGGAAGTTAGCTACGGGAGTTTGCAACTCCGCCGACGGAAGGAGCTCATTCCCAACAGCTGACTCAGATCAGGTACACAACACAGCATGTAGAGCGTACTATTAAAATCACGCTTATATTTTTATCTAATAGAACATGGAAATACATTATTTTGTATATTTACGGGTCGTAACGCGATAATTTTAAATAGGTACGTTTTAGGATACGATACCTTTTTTTTGCCCGACGTTTCGGCGGGGTTGCACCCGCCCGTAAATATACTAAATAATGTGTACTAAGCGCGAAAGCCTCAAACAAACATTAACATGAAAATACATTTAAATATATCGTCGATATTTCTTTACTATAAAAAAAGATATCTGAAAACTGTTTACTGATCATGAAAGAGCTTTAAAAACTCTATCAAACCCCAAACTGTATTAAGAATGGATTACAAAATAAACTCGATTTGTAAAAAAAAACTATATTTTCGAATTCACAGGACACCTATAAGATCAGTCAGTAATAAACCGAAAGAAGCGTCAGAAAATCTATAAAAACGAAAATAATTAAGTATATATTTTTTTCAAAGACAAAAAAATATTACAGCCTGTGACAGGGTAAATAATCTTAATTTTACGAGTATCTTCCTGTCCACATGTCCCGTCATGTTGCAAGCTGAATATAAAAAAAACAGTAACCGCTTTAAAGCCGTCATAACGAGAGCTTAAAGCAGTTAAAGCTCTTACCGCTCATTTCTGGCTCGCGGCCAACCTGTCACAAACGTCAACAGCGTTCCATTACTGCGGTAAACAATGCATGGCATACGAGCACGACAAACCCACCCTCGTCCCCCCAGGACACATTGACATGCGATAAAGAAAACGACTTTCTTATTGAGGGCCGTCCATTATAAGAAATGAGGCCATAATTTGTTAAGGCGGCGGCATTGTGCGCCGGACGGATTCGGATAACGAATTCGTTGCTTTGTGCTATATTCTCAAATTGGTTTGGTTCTACTGTAACTAGAGTATATATTGTAGTTCTATCCGTGCCGTTGTAAGAATATTTTAAAAATATATGAAAATAAATCAAAAGCTCTTTTAATTTGGCCGTAAATATTATTGAGCTTTTTTTTTAACAGATGATAGTTCATCTTTAGGTCCAGGCTAGTCTATAGTCTAGGATAGTAGAATTTGGATACCCAAATGCACGCACACCAAACTTGACTATTTTCCTTATTATAACCTGGTAAAAATCCTCTGACAGTTAATCTAATATGAACAACTAAAAAAACATTTATTAATTTTTTTTTCAGTTGTGATAGTATGTATCAAACGTCCTAAGCAAACCGCCCGCAACTAGTGAATGAAAGCAAGAATAAGAATACAACAAAAATAGTACCTCACCACCTTCATTCATTTTGGATTCCCGCATTCCCCGCACTATAAACAATCTCCGAACTATCCGCACACGCACTTGGCACCGCAACGACACATTATTCACTGCACCAACTATGCACCGCCGACGAAAACCGACAACTCACAGATTCATTCAGCGGAGCGAGTATCAAGGCCGGGGAAATATTAAAAGTATTTCTGGATCAGATGTGGATTCGGCGCTTACGCCATTCGCGGCGTTACATCACGCCGAGGTCTTTCCGCACTCTACACACTACCGATTAGTTTCATGATTAATCACAGAGTAAACGTGGTAATCGTATCAAGGCGTGAGAGTAGAATTATGGAAACAGGCGTTTATAAAATATATGGGTGTTTCCTGTAGAGGCAGGCGCCACAGTCGCACGCGCAGTGAGGTCTGTGCGATGATTCACATCAATTGCTCCCGTTCATTAGGCGTAGGCATCGTCTGGATCACGTTAATAAGATAACGACACCACTGACTTCATATTTTTTAAGCAGCAAATGACTAAGTGGAAGGATGTTTGCAATGTCAATGACATCAAACTGCAATTAATTTGCATACAATATAAAAGCTATCAGAGGATATGGTATAATGCTAAGATATAAGTAAAACAAGTTTTACCATAATCATGCAATATACAGAAGCCAGCACATGTGGTTGGACACTCGCACTACGAAATTCACCCGACCGAACGGAATACGGAATACGGGCGCTCTCAAGGCCATAATGTCCAGCCGCATGTGCTGCCTACTGTACACAAAAAATTAACTCTTTGTAAGTCAATCATCATAAGACTTTTTAGTTACAAAATTGATTCTGTGTCCTCTGTATGTGAGCTCTACTCACTATATAAAATGTTTAGTCTAATTAATACCTACACATCATTTATTTAAGTAGAATAAAGAATTCAATAAATAAATAACATGTCCACTGCTTGTTGCAACCATAATTACTATCAACTATAAGGGGAATTTGGAAAGTTATTATTAACATCAAGGAGGTTCTCTTGTAATAAATAGCACATACACTGGCCCTTTTGACCCATTGGGTCCCATTCACAAGTTTAAGTTAATTTTGCTGCTTGTTCTCAAACCACTTTTGCTATATTTTACTGTATTTTTTTTCACATAGGAGATTTATTCAAGGTACTGAGATAAAGAATTGCAATAGGTAGCTAAAATTACAAATTACTTCCCCTCTGAAACTTTAAAAACCATGGCATTAAGAAATCAAAAATCATCTAAATCCAAATATTAAGTTGAATTTTTAAAACATAATTTAGTTAATCATAACATTTATCAATTTTGTACATGTGATTCTCTGCTTTTATTGAAGTTGAATATTTATTCTACAGAACTTATCTTGAACATTCTTAGATTATTGCAGTTGTTAAATGCACTAACACACATGCATGTGTATGTAAGCTCAATTTAAAACTAAATTGTGGAGAAAACCTGTGAAAATGTGTGTTATCTTCTCTTATCTTAATTAGCTTTCTGTGTCCGACTGCTGGGCAAAGGCCTCTCTCCGTTCTCTTCTACAAAACATCTCAACCAAAACAAATTGCAAATGTTTTAATGACCATAAAACTTGTCATTCAAAGAAATATATTAGCCTTAGTTTACTGCAAAGGCAACACTTTTTAATTGCAATTGTAAAACAGACACTTGAATTTCATTAAGAATACTTCTATAGCCATTACAGAACACTTTCATTAGTTTTTGTTTTAAATTATTTATTAACAAGAGTGTAATTAATTCTTCTAATCATAAAATATCATCAAGTACATAATTATAATTTATTTAATCCATTATAATAACATGTCCAAATCACTGAAAACTGATGAAAAGACAGAACTTGAAATTAGCAAAAAGTTTACTGATATTGCAAATATGGAAGCAACTTTGTTATTTGTTACATTGTCATATTATATAAACATTTGATTGGATTTTAGTGCAATTTTGCCTGATATTTAAGTGATAGTTAGCATAGCATGGCGTCGTGGATCGTGCCATCCCTATGGGGAAGGATTATGGGCAACTTTTTATGATGAAGGGAAATCTATACTAATATTATAACGAGGAAAGGTTTGATTGTTTGTTTGCATCGAATAGGCTCCGAAACTACTGAACCGATTTCAAAAATTCTTTCATTGTTGAGAAGCTAAATGATCTCTGAGTAACATAGGCTATATATTTGTTTCAAAAAATCAGGGAACCTTACTAAAACTTCAATAATGTAATCCAAGGTGTAAAAAAAGTACCTAAAATATTCCTATGAATAGGCTCCAAAACTACTGAACCGATTTTGGTGAAACTTTGCAGAAAGATAGAATTGACCTTGGGAAAGAACATAGGGTACTATTTACCGCGGGAATATTTGTCATTCCCACGGGAAAAAATGTTAAAGCGGGCGGAGTTGGCACAAAGATAGAATAGGCCGCGCAGAAGAACATAGGGTAAATTTACCACAGAAAAATTCCTTATTCTCACGAGAAAAACTATTAACGCGGGCGGAGCCGCGGCGGGAAGCTAGTCCTCAAATATTTACATAATAAAAAATGGATATTTTAAAAACATTGTAACAGAGAATTGTGAAACAATATGTACCAAGTAGCAGGAGTAAAAACTAAAAGTGTGGTTCAAGCTATAATCCTCCCCTATGAAACCTTAATGAAATTCAATTTTGACTATGTCAAAAAATGGTATTGAAATAGTAGTAAATACTATCATTGTAAGAAAAATTAGTATTGTTATGATTCTGAAGATATAGCTATAGTTTGGGGAGGATTATAGCTGGATGTTCAAGCTATAATCCTCCCCTCTCGTACAGCCAAACGGCGGGGTCTTTCGACTTAGTTTATATCCAAAAAAATAGACACGAAATAGTATTCATTGCTCACTAAAGAAAGAAAATTAGACGCGCTGTAGTTCCGAAGATATAGCTACTGGTTGGGGAGGATTATGGCTTGAGAATTTCAATTTTGCTCATTTCTGCACTTTGCTTTGTTCTTTCATCCCAAAATTGTTATCAAAAATTGGTATTGAAATAGTATCGTCAAACTACATTCGATTTATTACGAAAAACATCGTAAAAGTACTTTAAAAATGCATGTAAAGTTCTACATACAAATTGGTTTTGAGTCCCTATAATGCACAGTACGATAATACACAGCTAGCAAAGCATTGCCAACAATTGAATGCCAAACAATCAAATCCACGTTAAATATTGTCTATACAATATCGGACCGTGTCTATCAAACCCGTCCAATAATGCACGGCAAGGACTATACGACTCCGTAACCGCAATGCATGTTTGGCATTCAATTGTCGGTCATGCTTTGCTGGCTGTGTATTATCGTACTGTGCATTATAGGGACTCAAAACCAATTTGTATGTAGAACTTTACATGCATTTTTAAAGTACTTTTACGATGTTTTTCGTAATAAATCGAATGTAGTTTGACGATACTATTTCAATACCAATTTTTGATAACAATTTTGGGATGAAAGAACAAAGCGAAGTGCAGAAATGAGCAAAATTGAAATGCTCAAGCCATAATCCTCCCCAACCAGTAGCTATATCTTCGGAACTACAGCGCGTCTAATTTTCTTTCTTTAGTGAGCAATGAATACTATTTCGTGTCTATTTTTTTGGATATAAACTAAGTCGAAAGACCCCGCCGTTTGGCTGTACGAGAGGGGAGGATTATAGCTTGAACATCCAGCTATAATCCTCCCCAAACTATAGCTATATCTTCAGAATCATAACAATACTAATTTTTCTTACAATGATAGTATTTACTACTATTTCAATACCATTTTTTGGCATAGTCAAAATTGAATTTCATTAAGGTTTCATAGGGGAGGATTATAGCTTGAACCACACTATGTTACGGGGCAGGTGTGTTTGCGTAGTACCGACCTAAAAATCTGATTTGCCCCCCCCTAGGCCAGAAGCTGGGTACGCCCATGTCGATGCGGCTAGTATATGTACTTCGTGTGTCCAAACGAAGTTTGACTCAACATGCGCGAGCTATTTGCACCGTTTGCGCAAAACCCCCCTCGGACGTGCCCTCTCAAGCGAGACGCAACTTGTGGCGTGCTCGAACACCACTCCCAGATCCATATGTTCCGATCTCTGAGAGCCTCCCGGCTGGACATAGACTGCCATGGCCAATCTGGAAGTCTTTAAATAGACTTCGGACTCAGGTTGGCCGCAGTAAGGAAAATATGTTCAGGTGGGGATTTTCGGAGAACCCAAATTTGGAGTGTATGTGTGTGGGACGGTGCAGTCTATGGCCCACCTAGTGTCCTGCCCTGCTTGCCCTGCCAACTGCTCGCAGCAGGACCTGATGGATGCCACAGATAATGCAGTTGAAGTAGCTAGGTTTTGGGCCAAAATTATCTAAGGAATTTGTCATCGACACGTTAAGAAGAAGAAGAAGACTTACACCGTGTAGGAGCACCCTTATGTTATGTACTGGTGGTGTTACTGACCGTGTGGGTGCGTCATCTTGGGCACGAGCACCACGTTGCCGTCCGCCGCTTGTTGCAGCGAGTACTGCGCCGACGACAGCGGACGACCGTTTGCGTCGCGGAGGTTCTAGAACAATCATACATCATACTAATATTATAAAGAGAAAAGATTTGTATTTTTTTGTGTGTGTGTGTGTGTGTGTTTGTAATGAATAGACTCAAAAACTACTGAGCCGATTTCAAAAATTCTTTCACCATTAGATAGCTACATTCACTCTAAGTAACATAGGCTACCTTTTACTGCGGGAAAATAACTCATTCCCGCAGGAAAAACTGTTCACGCGGGCGGAGCCGCGGCGGATAGCTAGTTATCTATACACCGTGAAATTTAACTGGTCGTTTATCCGCAACATAGGGGTAGTGCTCATGAAACTGAACAACTTTCCCTAAGGAATAGACTGAAATACCAATATTAAAATACAACTTGTCATACAAAGTGGCGGGTTACGTGACTGAAGTTTATATGAAAAGTTGAATTTAAATTTTAGTGATGTGATCTGCTAGTGATGTTACTTGATATCAGTTAGTGAATATACCTGATATCAGCTAGTGATGTTACCCGATATTAGATATCGCGCTCCTTCATCATCCGCACCTCGTCTGCTAGTGATGTGATGTGATGTGATGTGATGTCAGCTAGTGATGTTACCTGGAACACGTGTCTGTAGAGCTGCGCAAACCGCTCCTTGACCCGCTGCCTGTCCGCGTGCAGCGTGTGGTGGTCCCGCTGTGTGCGGTGTTTGCGCTCCTTCATCATCCGCACCTCGTCTGCTAGTGATGTGATGTGATGTGATGTCAGCTAGTGATGTTACCTGGAACACGTGTCTGTAGAGCTGCGCAAACCGCTCCTTGACCCGCTGCCTGTCCGCGTGCAGCGTGTGGTGGTCCCGCTGTGTGCGGTGTTTGCGCTCCTTCATCATCCGCACCTCGTCTGCTAGTGATGTGATGTGATGTGATGTCAGCTAGTGATGTTACCTGGAACACGTGTCTGTAGAGCTGCGCAAACCGCTCCTTGACCCGCTGCCTGTCCGCGTGCAGCGTGTGGTGGTCCCGCTGTGTGCGGTGTTTGCGCTCCTTCATCATCCGCACCTCGTCTGCTAGTGATGTGATGTGATGTGATGTGATGTCAGCTAGTGATGTTACCTGGAACACGTGTCTGTAGAGCTGCGCAAACCGCTCCTTGACCCGCTGCCTGTCCGCGTGCAGCGTGTGGTGGTCCCGCTGTGTGCGGTGTTTGCGCTCCTTCATCATCCGCACCTCGTCTGCTAGTGATGTGATGTGATGTGATGTGATGTCAGCTAGTGATGTTACCTGGAACACGTGTCTGTAGAGCTGCGCAAACCGCTCCTTGACCCGCTGCCTGTCCGCGTGCAGCGTGTGGTGGTCCCGCTGTGTGCGGTGTTTGCGCTCCTTCATCATCCGCACCTCGTCAGCTAGTGATGTGATCTGGTCCAGCTTCCGTTTGCGGCAGTTCTGTGCCGCCACCTGCCGGATTACATTAAAAAAACTTTGTTATTTCTCTGGTCAGACTTTTAGATGTGTAGGTAATAAACTTAAATGGTTATAGTATTTTAATTAGTTTATTGGGAAAGTAGTAGTGTATAATTTATAATTGTTATTAGGAAATTTCCAAAAACGAACAGAATTTTGGTGTAATAAACTTTCTAGCTACGAAGCGCTCAGTGGGCACATATACACCATGAAATTTAACTGGTTGTTTATCCGCAATATAGTGGTAGTACTTATTAAACTGAACAACTTTCCCTAAGAAACATAGGTTGATATCTCAAAAATAATATTCAACTTTTCATATACAGGGCGTCCCACGGCTATGCCACATGGAGGGAAAGTACTATAACACGGGCGATCCCGTGCTACAAAATAATAACTAAGGAAATGCGATTTGAACACTATTTATTGCATAAACGTAAACACTTCACATACGAACAGTAAAATAACTGGAAATAACTTATTATACGAGAAAAACCGATTCCTGGTGCGTTTTTCCTCCGCACCCAGGAACAAACGCGATAGAACTGACTGAATCTATCAAAATCAGTTTAATTTTAAATAATTCAAATTTAGAACAACGCGGCCAGTACCAAAGGCCAAAGAGATGGCATGACCGATGCCACATCATCCCTCTCCCTCTTCAAAAAAAATTATTTTGGTCAGTAACGACCAAAATATTTTTTTAAACATCCCCATCAAAAAATACAAAATTCAAACTAACAACCTACCTAAGGGGGACAAGTATCAAAACAGAGAATTAAATAAAAAAGAATAGATAGGGACTCAGAACTTCTAAAGTCTAGCAATTAGGAATAATATCCTATTTGCTTTTGCAAGGGAAAAACCCCCGTTGAAAAAACCGCTTACAACAAAGCCCACATCCATTAAACCTAACACGCGAATAGCTAAAACTACCTAAATACAAACCTAATCCCTCATAACGAAACTAAATTCAGTAACTTCATCAATAGCTTCAATAAATTATTTTAAAGTTAAATTGTTAATTAAAAATTCAAATATAATTTTTAACACCCTGTATAAGAAAAATATTTTTGAGAAAAAGTAATCAACCTGTATGTAACAGCAATTGAATAATTATTCAAAAGAAAACCTAAATTGAAATAGGTGTTCAAAATTAGAAGCAGTAACCATGAAAAATGAAGATCTGAAATTTACAGAAAATATAAAAGAATTTATATAAAGTTGGACAAACTCAAAAATATTAAAGTTAGTTAATGAAACGTAACCCAGCAAAGAACTAATATTTATGAAAAACAAAATATGAATTCAACGTTGAAAATGAAGCCCATAAGGCACTTCCATACATATAGCCACCTATGTGCCATGCATGTTTCCAAAAAAGAAGAACATATTCTATATCACACAAATACCTATCTCTTCTTCTGCATACATAATGCCCACTAACTAAAATAAATCACCTCACTGCCTACCTTTCACAGGAAACCTTTTTTTTAAAAATACCAGCTAAGTTTTTTTAAGTGACAGAGTATGAACTATGTTTTAGAATTATTTAAATTTTAGAGTGAAAAATGATAATATTTTTTAACAATGTTTTTAAATATTTCAGCTGCCATCTCGGTCTTGAATATCAGGCTGCAGCAGCCATCTCATTAAGTTGTTTTTTTTTATAAAAATATGACTAATTAATATATTTTAAAATTATCCTCATATTACATGAAAAGAAAAACAATATTACAACACACATAAAGATAAAATATGGAACAATATTACCTAAAAAGATTCCAACATAATAAAACAAGCATAAAAAAAGAAAAAAGAAATTTACTTCTCCGACTACCAAACCAAACCAAAAAAAGGGGAAAAAATAAATCATCATCATCGTACATAAAACTTTTTTAATCTGTTTACGTGTACCACATATGTACGAGTACTTCGACCAACTTTCCGAATAACGTAGTTATTTACACCAGACCTTCTTACAACCACATAAGGCCCTTTAAAAAGTCTACAAAGTTTAAAAGTTCTACCAGTTACTCTCCTAGGTGAGTACAACAAAACAAGACTATCAGGTTGAAAGACAGTAACCTTAGCTTTCCTATCAAATAAACCTTTCTGCCTCCTTTGAGCCTTAGAAATATTAATTAAAGCCCGTGAAGTCAGATTCCTAACCAAAGCAATCTTCTGATCCAATGTATCTGCACCCACTGCAACATTAATATTCAAATCCATATCTAAGACAGTTTGAGGCTCCCTACCATAAAACAACAAGTGCGGCACGACTCCAGTCGAAGCCTGCGAACTCGAATTATAAGAAAACACCACCAAAGGAAGAAAACGACACCAATCACGTTGATCTGAAGCAACGAACTTAGAAAGCATTGATAAAAGAGTTCTATTAAATCGCTCAACCAATCCATTGGTTTGCGGATGAAAGGCTGTAGTATGCAACAACCTAGCACCAAAAAATTCAACCAACTCCTTCACCACCTGCGCAGTAAAAACTGTGCCACGATCCGTAATAATCTCCCTAACACCACCAAAACGACAAAAAATTTCCTCAGACAAGAAATCAACAATGACCTCAGAAGTCACACGAGGAACCGCTTTACAAACAGCATAGCGTGAAACATACTCCACTGCAACAATAACAAATTTATTACCTTTCGACGAAGAACGGAAAGGACCAACAACGTCTACTCCCACCTTCTCCATCAAATTAGAAACCGAAATAGGTAAAAGAGGAGCAATTTTATTACCACCCTTCCTTTCCTGGCATGGAAGACAAGAACGAACGTAGTTTTCGATTTCCCTGTCAGCTTTACACATAAAATACCTCGAACGAAAACGACAAAGAGTTTTAGAAAAACCCAAATGACCACCTGTCCACGCATCATCGTGCAACTCCTTTAAAACATCACAAAATATACTTCTAGGTAAAACAAGTACGTCCTTAAGAACACCATGTCTTAAAACACGTTTATATAACAAATCGTTTCTTACGAAAAAACCTCTAAATGAACCATGTAAATGCAAACGGTTAATTGTTTGCAAACAAAAATCATCACTTGACTGCGCCTCGCGAAACGACACAGCCTCGATCCTAAATATCTCTAATCCGTCATCCTTAAACTCAGAGTCTGGATGTCCGGAATCCAATAAAAGTAGCGGATTCCTACTCAAAAAATCTGCCACGACGTTATCCTTGCCACGGCAATAAACAATTTGGAAATCCCATTCCTGGATAGCTAAAGCCCACCTAGCTAAACGACCTGACATGTCTTTCTTCGATTGCAACCAACATAAAGCTTTGTGGTCAGTAGACACTTGGAAGAACGAGCCCCACAAATATGTCTTGAAGTACTTCAAAGCCCAAACCAAAGCAAGACATTCACGCTCAGTGACCGAATATCTTCTTTCAGCATTAGATAATTTTCTAGATGCATAAGCTATGGGATGCATACTGCCTTCATATTCTTGCATCAAAGCAGCACCCAAAGCTTCATCTGACGCATCGACCATCAGACGAGTAACTATATCGTTACCAGATCTAAAAAAACGTAAAATCGGAGGATTACATAGACGCGATTTTATTTGGTCAAAAACATTTTGACATTGACTTGACCAAATAAACTTTGTACCTTTCTTCAACAATTTCACTAAGGGCAGAGACACATTAGCAAAATCTTCAAAAAATTTCCTATAATAAGAAAAAAGTCCTAAAACCTTTTTAACATCCTTAGTGCATTTTGGTTCAGCTAAATCCCGAATAGCTTTTATTTTAGATGGATCGGGGCTAATACCTTGACCCGAAACATGATAACCCAAAACATTAAGTTCAGATAAACCAAATTTGCATTTTGCAGGCTTAAAAGTTAAATTAGCAACGCGGAAACGCTCAAATAATTTTTCTAAAGAAGTAATAAATTCCTCAAAAGTATCCGCATAAACAATAATATTGTCTACATAGACCAAAGCATTATTGTACCTAAGGTCACCTATAGCCTTATCCATCATACGCTGAAAAACCGCTTGGCTAGTTTTTAAACCCAAAGGAACAACATTAAATTGATAGAGTCCTGACGGAGTTATAAAAGCAGTTTTATGTTTGCCTTCACGGATACAAGTTTGCCAATATCCTGAATTCAGATCAAGTTCCGCAAAATATTTGGCATTAGACAAATACATAATCAAATCATCAATAGCGGGAATAGGATAACTATCCGAAATAATCACCTTATTCAAACGCCTATAATCAATACAAAACCTCCAAGAACCATCAGGTTTCTTCACCAAAACAACTGGAGAAGCATAGGAACTATTAGATTCCTCAATCACCCCCAAGCGGAGCATCTCCTCCACCTGCTTATCTATGACCTCTTTCTGCGCTGGAGAGACCCTATAAGGTCGAGAAGAAATCGGCTTTTCATCCAAAGTCTCGATATCTACATCCACAATATCGCACCGACCTAATTGAGAAGCTTCAAACGCAAATCTATCCTTATTATGTAACAATAAAGACATTAATTTTTCTCTATGCGTGACCGACAGATCAGAACCCAAAACAAATTCCTGATCCTGTTCAATCGCAAATTCACAAACATTACCTAAACCTAAAAAATAGACATTATCTTCATGTCGTAAAATCGGAGAGTGTGCATCGACCTTTATTTGTTCCGAGCAAACGTCATCTTTGAAAAAGGAGGTGCAAAAGTCAACTTGACGATTGTTCGAAGATAAAACAAAAGTGGATACGTCAGATAAAAAATCAATACGGTTGCTACCCAACATCAATTTTGCTGAGCCAAAATCGATAATTCCGTTGTACCGACTAAGAAAATCTTGACCAAGAATTATAGGACAAGCTAAATTCTGAATAACAACCAACTCGCAAGCAAAAACAACACTACCTATATTTAAATTACACGTTGTCGCGCCTACAGTTGATAACTTTTGGCCACTCACGCCCTTTAAAAAAAAATTTTTGTCTACATCTAGGGACAATTTAATTTTTTCCAATACATTGAAATCTATACAGGAAACACTTGCGCCTGTATCAATAAGGGTCGGAAAAATAAATCCCTTACATTCAACATTAATAAAAGGTTTTTGCTTTCTGCTAATAACATTATCATTACAATTAGGGAAAAAGGGAACAAATTGCTCCGTTTGTGTGGATGAAGTTTTCAATGCCACAACATCTTCGGCTACCATCTGCGTGGCGTTCAGGGCAACCGCCTGAAGTTTCCCGATTGTTGTTGCTGACGTTGATCCTGTACCGACTGACCTGGTCTTGGTCTCAGGCCATAGCGGTTAGGTTGTGGTGTTGGGCGGTCACCGGTACCCATGGACGATGGACTAACCTGAGGGGTACCCGCTGGGCGTACCCCTCCCGAATTCCCAGGAACAGGCGAAGCGAAGACTGCTCTAGGAGTCATCCAAGGCGACTGACGCCTAGTATCCATAACGGGTTGCTGATGTACATCACAGCCGGAATATTGTGCAGGATGAGAAAACGTTTCGAGGCCGCACGGCATCCTCGCCGGCACGATGTTGCGTTCTTCATTTACATTATAAATATCCATTAACTGTATGATAGCTTTTTTGAGATTAAGCTTTTTTTCGAATACTGATCCTGTCAGCTTATGCTTAATGAAGCCATAGCATGACATTAAGAACTGCCTGATGAAGATAGTCTCATCATCTATTTTAGCTTTTGCCGCTAATTCATTCAGGCGATAATAATAAGTCAAAATATCCTCGGATTTGCCTTGTTTCGCCATGTAGAAAAACTGTTGGTAATCGATTGTATTGGGAAATTCTTCTTTCAATAGCTTTTCCAAATCTTCATATTTGGATACTGTACTTTCGATTGTGTTGTAGAATATTAATGCTGGTCCTGCAAGATAATTTTCTAACAGTACGAATTTTTCATCGTCTGATATTTTCTTCAAGATACATATTTTCTTGAATTTTTTCAAAAATGTATTTATGTCCTGGCTTACGCCATTAAATTTTATGTCAGAATCTGACATTTTTACAATCGGATTTTTTTTCAATTTGTTAAAAACTACTTCACTTTATAATTGCCACTCGCTTTACGGCGAAAGTACCACCAATAGGATCCCGTTTGGCACCTTTCCACCAAATATAACACGGGCGATCCCGTGCTACAAAATAATAACTAAGGAAATGCGATTTGAACACTATTTATTGCATAAACGTAAACACTTCACATACGAACAGTAAAATAACTGGAAATAACTTATTATACGAGAAAAACCGATTCCTGGTGCGTTTTTCCTCCGCACCCAGGAACAAACGCGATAGAACTGACTGAATCTATCAAAATCAGTTTAATTTTAAATAATTCAAATTTAGAACAACGCGGCCAGTACCAAAGGCCAAAGAGATGGCATGACCGATGCCACAGTACCTTAAATATTGTAGGTAGAACATTTTACTGAAAGAAGACATTATTTTATTTCTAAAAACTATCAAAACTGCATTCATACATTTTTTTATAATTACATGGTTGAACCGGGAATCGAACCCGTTATACGAGAAAAAAAGAAACCTGTATTTTTATCATACCGATCAAAAGGCTTCATCATAAGGGTTATTTTTTGCTAAATAACATAGTGTCAGAAATAAAAGGAAGACTATGTATTTTAACATTTTTAGTACAAAATTTATCAATTTTATCAAATGTTCGAAATGACCCGTTGAATACAAATTACACTCTTTATTTCACTCCCTGTCGATTTTTTTACTTGTTGTGGTGGATATTTAGATTAATACGACTAAGTTCTGTTTGTAGCTCGTGGACATTTTCTTACCGGTTCTTGTCAACTAAATTTTTTTACATAATCCCATTTTAAAAATCTAACCGGGCTAGATCTGGCGATCTCGGCCGGCCACATCAAATGTTAAAATTCATAGTCTTCCTTTTATTTCTGACACTATGTTATTTAGCAAAAAATAATCCTTATGATGAAGCCTTTCGATTGGTATGATAAAACTACAGGGTGATTTTTTTTTCTCGTGTAGCGGGTTCGATTCCCGGCTCAACCATGTAATTATTACAAAATGTATGAATGCAGTTTTGATAGTTTTTAGAAATAAAATAATGTCTTCTTTCAGTAAAATGTTCTACCTACAATATTTAAGGTACTTTCCCTCCATGTGGCATAGCCGTGGGACGCCCTGTATACATCAGTCTTGTGACCGACCACTTCGTATGACAAGTTGAATTTCAATTTTGCTATTTCAACCTATGTTCCTTAGGGAAAGTTGTTCAGTTTCATGAGTACTACCACTATATCGCGGATAAACTATCTGTTAAATTTCACGGAGTATTTAAGAGAAGTAAGATTACTTCCGATTCAAGGCTTATTCGCTAAACTATACCAGTTCTGTCGTAAATTTCATACGATTACTAAACTAAAGTATTTAACTCGTGAATAGTGTGTTGGCTGTGTATAATAAATAAATATATATAATATAAATAAATAAAAAAACACCGCTGTTAACAAAATAATAAATATTAAAGTAATACCAAGGTATTACTGGCCACTATCAGTAACTGACCACTTTGTAGTTTAATGCTACGAAATATAATCTTATTTATAATTACGTTTTTACGCAAAAAAGGCGCATTAGACGTCGAGTTGCGGAAATCAGCCCGTTCTTACCATTACCATTAAAGTTATAATCTTATTATAGAAAAATATAAATAAGTGTATAGTCAGTACAGTACAGTACCTTGTTCTTGCCCCGGCGGCGTATGTCGCGTATGAGGGAGAGCTGCGCCTCGCTGAGGTCGTGCTTGGAGAGCCGCTCGTTGAACTCGTCCATCGGCAGGTTTATTATGTCGTGCACCTCCATCGGGATACCTGACCAGTACACACACACATCAAAAAACATTCTGGTTATTATTTGTACATAATTTTATGGTCTTTCAACTACTCTTTAAAAGTTTTTGTCTAGAACGCACCAATTTTGAGATATAAGCGAAAACAAAAATGGGCCCTTTCCCCCCCTCCCCCCACTCCGCCAGTTATCCTAGTGTCCAGGACTTTTAGTATGTTTATGAACTAGAGACTCTGAACGTGATTCCGAAAAAAAATTTACGATCCCGCTCACGCACTCTAGAATTGCTTTATTCAATGGACTATCATGAGAATGAATGAAAGTTTATTGAAATGAAATGAAATCATTTATTTTTAACTTTTGATCACTTTAGTTAAGTCAAATAAAGTTACATTTAGTGGTGAGTTCAGCAAAGCAAAATGTGCGGTCTTTGTGGAGAAGAGCTCGCTAAATAATGACAGGCGACATCAGTTGAAAAAGTAAAAAAAAAATTGATGGTAGTAGTTAAAGCCCGACCAGAGAAATAAAAAACCTCGCCATATTGCGGAATTTCAATGGAACTAATTTTATAAGTGAAATCGATGCCGTAGTCGTAAAAATATACACGTGGCGCCCCCAGAGCAGGTTTCTTATTTGTATGCTCAGGCTTTAAGGTAGCCGTTCGAACCGACGCTGCGACACGACAAATAATAATGGACTTACGGTGATGGATTTAAGAATGAATTTACTCAAAAGTGAGTTGGCGTGATGACACAGACGCCGGGAACGCTGCGTCACTGCGTCACTGTCGCATGCCTCCAAAGTCCACCTTAAATACATCACTTTAGAAACCATTATCCCATAAAGAGTATAAATAGAAACATTTCTGGGAGGGATAGAGTACTCCTAATCGAGTATGAACCGTAAGCACGGATATGAACAGTCCGAATATCTTCAGCGCGTTCGTTTAGTATCAAATGGTTATCGGAGCTGATTATTTTTCCCGGTGAAAATAAGAAATTTAATAGGAGAACATTTTGAAATGTGCAGTGATAAGTTGCAAACATGACTCGAGGAACAAATCAACAAAGAAAAATGTTATTGATTTCACCGCCCATACAAAATTTGCTTACGCTTGACATAAAGGCAGCGGAGCGATGCGCGTGGCCTATGTATATTTATTTTCTAAGCATTATCGTTTTTGGTGTCGCAGCGTCAGTGTCGCAGCGTCATATTCGCAGCGTCAGTTTCGCAGCGTCAGATTCGCAGCGTCAGTGTCGCAGCGTCAGTGTCGCAGCGTTAGATTCGCAGCGTCAGTGTCGCAGCGTCAGAGTCGCAGCGTCAGTGTCGCTGACGCTTGGTTCGACCGGCTACCTATAACCAGCAGTGTGCACTCACCGAGCGCCTTGGCGCGCTTCTCGTCCCGCGACAGGTGCCCCGCGCCGCTCACCGAGCCCCCGTCAGACACACTGCCCTCCGTTAGCCGGCGCACTGCACACACACACACACACACACATTTAATTAATAATAATAATAATAATAATTTATTTCAAAAACATAAAATTTTCCTCTCTTCGAAGTTAAGAATGATGTAAAGATAAAAAAAATCACTACATAGTATAAAACAAAGTCGCTTTCTCTGTCCCTATGTCCCTATGTATGCTTAAATCTTTAAAACTACGCAACGGATTTTGATGCGGTTTTTTTAATAGATAGAGTGATTCAAGAGGTTTGTTACCTATTGCATCACTTAGTTAATCACATTATCTTTTGTGCGAGTATAAAATTTTACTGTCTTCTGTGGAGAAGAAGGCGTTGCATCTTTTAAACATACATATTTTTACAATTACATTATTATAAATAGTTACTAATAACAATGTTTTGTAAATTACGATTCAAAAAGCCTGTATAACGTAAAAATAGTTTTAACAATATCGCCCCTACTTTCCGACCTCTGGTTATTAGTATGTGAATATTAACAACCTCCGTGGGCGAGTGGTCCAAAGCTCGTCTGACGTTACGGAGATCCTGGGTTCGAATCCCGGTGGGGATCCGTCGAACAAATATCACTTTATGAAACCCAGTTTAGTTAGGACATTGCAGGCTGATTCACCTGATTGTCCGAAAGGAAAGATGATTCCGTTGGTCCCGGCTACTATCTTCGGATGTGGTCGTCATTTATTAATACAAGGAAGACCAACAGTTATGCTTACATATTATAAAACATACAATAGCAACAAAAAGCCAATTACAGGTCTCCACACATAGGTTACAGAACATGTAAATAAGAATATGTCAACACTCAAAGGTAAACGATACATCGCATACAGACTAATGCTCGGCTAGGAAAAACCTTCCATAGGAGCCATGTCGGATGCCTAATGCCTAACAATTCCGACACCAGTACCCCTACCATGAGTTGCTAACGTAACTTACGCGCTCGATATCGACTACGTAAACGTGCATTTAGTATGGAGAAATTTTACTTCAGATAACTGTCAATAGATGGCGTAGTTTTAATTCCATACTAAATGCACGTTTACGTAGTCGATATCGAGCGCGTAAGTTACGTTAGCAACTCATGGTAGGGGTACAGGGTTTGTGAAGTAGGTTAACCGACACGATAAGCAAGCATGTGACTCACCGCGCTTGTCCCGCGGCGGGGCGGGCCTGTTGTCGGCTGTGAGAGGAGCGCTGTACGTGTGGTTGTGTCTCACTCGCTCCACGCCGTACGGACCGCCGTACCGGGCCGGACCCACCGGGCTGGCCACGCCGTTCTGGAAAAAAAACAGCCGTGAATAAATCTGGTCTACTTTAGTCGATTGCCGGTTGTTTTTTGGTTATATGATTTAGTTTTTCTACTTTGACTGGTTGCCTTCCTCTAATTGCATACTTCGTTTGCACTCTTTGTTATATGAATCAAATAGTATAAAATAATATTTTTTGTAAAATAGTTTGAAAAGATGCAACGCCTGTGGAGTTTCTTCCGGCGAGTTCTTCTCCACAGAAGACAGCCAAATTGTGAACCCGCCTCGACGTCGAAAAGTGATTTTTAAAATCTTACTTCGAATAAAACATATTTCATTTTCATTTTCATTTTTCATCTTCACTATGCCACAGAATAAATAATAGTACTAGGTACAGAAGGCGCACTCTCTGATAGCAAACGTGCGAATTTAATTCTAGCTACCACGCCACTAATGTTCAAATTACATTGAACGCGTCGAACGTGACCCCGGCTACAATATCCTACCGTTTGTCGTTACGCTCGTATTAAAACAAAATGCACCTTACGACCGCGCCGCGAGAGTCCGTATTACCACAGACTAAATAATAGCGTCTTCACAAGTGCGCGCGTTTTTCCTACTAAATGGCCGCGAAACGGGGCCGCCCGGCGTAGGGACATTCTGGAGCGAGGGCGCTGAGTGCGCCGGGCGTGCCTATACATACATACATAAATACATACATTAACTCACGCTTCTTTCCCGGAGGGGTAGGCAGAGACTACTTCCACTTGCTACGATCCAAACACACTTCTTTCGCTTCATCCACATTCATTAATCTCCTCATGCATGCTCGTCGGTTTAGAGTACTCTTGACCCGACCTTTCGTCAGAACATCCCCGGTCCCCGATCTTCGCTATAAACCGTGAAAATTATAAATCGTTGTTTATCTGCAACATAGTGGTAGGAACAACTTTCCCTAAGAAACATAGGTTTCAAGTCCGGTGAAGCTTGATTGGTCGTACCTTTTCGACACAAGCATAGGTCAATTCAAAAAAAAAAAAGAACACAGGTTACAATCACAAAAATAATATTCAACTTTTCATATAAACTTCAGTCACGTGACCGGTCCCTTTGTATTTTTGATATTTCAACTTACGTTCCTTGTGGAAAGTTGTTCAGTTTCATGAGTACTACCACTATGTTCGGATAAACAACCAGTTCAATTTCACGACGTAGTGTGTTTGTGTGTGTGCAAGTCCGGTGAAGCTTGATTGGTCGTACCTTTGCGACACAAGCATAGGTCAATTCAAAAGTTTGTGTGTGTGGAAGTCCGGTGAAGCTTGATTGGTCGTACCTTTGCGACACAAGCATAGGTCAATTCAGAAGTTTGTGTGTGTGTGTACAGAAGCTCCGTGTTACCTGTAGTAGGGCGTGGCTGGAATGCGCGCTATTGACGTCGAGGCCGGGCAGAGCCACCGGCGCCGTGTTCAGCTGTGGCCGCACTGAGAAGTGTGTGTGTGTGTGTGTGTGTGTGTGTGTGTGTGTGTGTGTTACCTGTAGTAGGGCGTGGCTGGAATGCGCGCTATTGACGTCGAGGCCGGGCAGAGCCACCGGCGCCGTGTTCAGCTGTGGCCGCACTGAGAAGTGTGTGTGTGTGTGTGTGTGTGTGTGTGTGTGTGTGTGTGTCTGTTACCTGTAGTAGGGCGTGGCTGGAATGCGCGCTATTGACGTCGAGGCCGGGCAGAGCCACCGGCGCCGTGTTCAGCTGTGGCCGCACTGAGAAGTGTGTGTGTGTGTGTGTGTGTGTGTGTGTGTGTGTGTGTGTGTTACCTGTAGTAGGGCGTGGCTGGAATGCGCGCTATTGACGTCGAGGCCGGGCAGAGCCACCGGCGCCGTGTTCAGCTGTGGCCGCACTGAGAAGTGTGTGTGTGTGTGTGTGTGTGTGTGTGTGTGTGTGTGTGTGTTACCTGTAGTAGGGCGTGGCTGGAATGCGCGCTATTGACGTCGAGGCCGGGCAGAGCCACCGGCGCCGTGTTCAGCTGTGGCCGCACTGAGAAGTGTGTGTGTGTGTGTGTGTGTGTGTTACCTGTAGTAGGGCGTGGCTGGAATGCGCGCTATTGACGTCGAGGCCGGGCAGAGCCACCGGCGCCGTGTTCAGCTGTGGCCGCACTGAGAAGTGTGTGTGTGTGTGTGTGTGTGTGTGTGTGTGTGTGTGTGTGTGTGTGTGTTACCTGTAGTAGGGCGTGGCTGGAATGCGCGCTATTGACGTCGAGGCCGGGCAGAGCCACCGGCGCCGTGTTCAGCTGTGGCCGCACTGAGAAGTCCCCGCCTGCAACATACATAAACGCTATTAGAAAAGCTCACAATGTTTCATAACATAGTGTGTGTGTGTGTGTGTGTGTGTGTGTGTGTGTGTGTGTGTGTGTGTGTGTGTGTGAGTTAGATCGGTGAGTATGGAAAAGTCTGAGACTATAAGACATACGAAGCTCTGTTCTTAAAAACCGTGTCATCGACAAGAAAAACTGCCTACATGCATTAAAATTTATAAGAATAAAATAAAGCAATCTTCATGCCAACGAGCCATCGGCTTGAATGTGTGCGCGCCGGTAGGCACGCGCTGTCACGCACACTAGCATAAAGTAAGGGGGGGGGGGGGCGGCAGTATGGGCTCAATGCAAGCGTGTGCGTGACGGCGCGTGCCTACACGGCGCGCTCACATTCAAACCGATGCGGCCAGTTGGTACGGAGATAACTTACTACTTATAGTCATTTCGCCTTAGAATGATATGCCTGACAGTTCTCTTTTTCCGTGTCACGCATACCACTTTAAACTAATAAAATATAAATTGGCAACAATATAGAAAAATGATTGGCTAAAAAAATTGTCTCTTCGAAAATTACTAAGTGAATGATTGTTATTTTTATTGTTATTATTAACTGCTGATAATTTAGGTAAATGAAATAAACAATATTATATTTATATCTTAGAAATGTCTGATACGTGGAACGGAACTAAATAGAGATTGACACTATTGAACCATGGTATCGACAAAAAATAGGAACGGCCATCTTGTGATCGCCTCAGTTATGAACTGTCAGGCAAGTCATCATATGGTGAAATAGCTATTTATGCAACTGTTGCATAATGAGGGGTATTTAACACGAGTGTGGTTACGAGTGTTAAATACTAATTATGTACAGTTGCATACAATAGTTTATCTACACTCATACAACGCATGCGCGCCGCCAAGGTTGCGTTCCGAAACACGCTAGTCTGCTCAAATAGCAAGCATCTGCGTAAAAATTAAAAAAAAAAAAACTTCATTTTGTTACAACTTTGCGATAACGAAATGAAATTTGTATGGATCCTTAGTCACGGCTCCATCGAAAGGTATATCATTTGCTTAGCGTTTCTGATAAGTAAATGAAGGATTTACGACATGAGTGTAGATAAAGAGTATAGTCTACTGTGGTTTTACTGACCATGTGTCATGTTGTGCATATCGTGCCTATAGTGTGCGTGTTCTGGCCACTCGTTCTTGACCACGCCGCCCGCGCGCGGCCCCAGCGGCTCCAGAGATGTGGGCGGAGGGGGCTGCTGCTGTTGCTCCTGACAAAACAAACACCGTGGTCAACATTACAGTCATTTTCATCATCATTTATTCTTCTTCTTCTTATCGTGACGACTAAAAAGTCGAAAAAGCTTCCTAAAATGCGTAAAACCCCCCACGGGCGTGCCCTCTCAAGCGAGACGCAACTTGTGGCGTACTCGATCACCACTCCCAGATCCATATGTTCCGATCTCTGAGAGCCTCCCGGCTGGACATAGACTGCCATGGCCAATCTGGAAGTCTTTAAATAGACTTCGGACTCAGGTTGGCCGCAGTAAGGAAAATATGTTCAGGTGGGGATTTTCGGAGAACCCAAATCTGGAGTGTGTGTGTGGGACGGTGCAGTCTATGGCCCACCTAGTGTCCTGCCCTGCTTGCCCTGCCACCTGCTCGCAGCAGGACCTGATGGATGCCACAGATAATGCAGTTGAAGTAGCTAGGTTCTGGGCCAAAATTATCTAAGGAATTAGTCATCGACACTATAAGAAGATCATTTATTTATTTTGTGTTAGGATGTTGCTTATTCCTTTGTATGCATATCGACTGTCTGATACCCATAGTACAGAGTACAGGCTCTGCCTAGTTTGGGGTCAGATTGCCGTGTGTAAAATTTCAAAATTTATCCGATGTAGACACAGAGAAGTTATTAGTATACTGAGATTAAAATTGCTTTAGATTATTTTTTAAATTATTTTATTTTGCACTTAGCTATTTTAAATTATTATTTTGTAAGTTAGTATAAGTCCTTCTTTTTTGCCCATAGCACAGGATTTATTTATCCTAGCTTGGGCACGTAAATTATTTTGCTAGGTACTGTTATTTTTAGCCGATACAACCCCCCGCACCTCAGCGTTGACAGAATTTGTTTGTTTAACATTTGCATGTATTATGTCTGTATAGGGTTCAATACACTTTGTATATCACTAACTTGCAAATGGGAAATATGTGACCTTAGATTGGCATAATAATAATATGATGTTTGTTTCATATTAATCCGGACAAAAGGTCATTGACTCTTGCATACAATGCGCACATTTTTCAAACGAAACGATAAAACTATAGGAAATTATCACAGAAAAACCCGATTTGGCATACCATAGTAGAAGGCGGGATGAGCGTGTGACCTTGCCAGACATTTTGGCGTTATATTATTTTTAATAACTTTCGAAAAAGAAAGAGGTCGATGAACTTTTCTTTGGATTTATATGAAACAGACCATAACACGCAAATGGCAAATATGTGATCTTAGGTTGGCATAATAATAATGTGACAATGGTGGTGTGTGTGTGTATGTGTGTTGTGTTACCTGGAAGCACCTCTTGCCGAACATGTGGTGTTTCTTGTGCGGCTGGTGCGGCGCGGCTCGCTCGCGCCCGTACGCGCTGTCGTACGGACGTGTGTGTGTGTGTGTGTGTGTGTGTGTGTGTGTGTGTGTGTGTGTGTGTATGTGTGTTGTGTTACCTGGAAGCACCTCTTGCCGAACATGTGGTGTTTCTTCTGCGGCTGGTGCGGCGCGGCTCGCTCGCGTCCGTACGCGCTGTCGTACGGACGTGTGTGTGTGTGTGTGTGTGTGTGTGTATGTGTGTTGTGTTACCTGGAAGCACCTCTTGCCGAACATGTGGTGTTTCTTCTGCGGCTGGTGCGGCGCGGCTCGCTCGCGTCCGTACGCGCTGTCGTACGGACGGAACTTGGAGCTGAAACACACCAACGTACAGTTTGATGGTTGCTTGCGGTAATAATAATCTATACTAAAGCCCGACCAGAAAAAAAAAAACCTCGCCATATTGCGGAATTTTAACGGAACTAATTTTATAAAGGAAATTATTGCCATAGTCCTAAAAATGTACACGTGGCGCCCCCAGAGCAGGTTTCTTATTTCTTTGGTCATTCTTTAATATTATAAAGAGAAAGATTTGATTGTTCGGTGGGCGGGGGGTGAGATCGTTACCTGTGATACTCCTGCGCCGAGTCGCTGCCGTCGCACCACTCCCCATCGCTCAGCGAGGGCACTCGCTCCGAGCCCATAGAAGACACCGCGCTGTCAGAAGCAGAGTCGCGCTCTGGGAACAACACAACACATTGACACACTGTACAATAGAAGCATTACTAGGTAAAGCCCGACCAGAGAAATAAGAAGCCTCGCCATATTGCAGAATTTCAATGGAACTCATTTTATAACGAAAATTATTGCCATAGTCGTAAAAATATACACGTGGCGCCCCCAGAGTAGGCTTCTTATTTCTTTGGTCAGGCTTTTTGGTTTGTTTCATATTAATCCGGACAGAAGGTCATTGACGCCTGCATACAATGCGCACATTTTTTTCAAACGATACGAAAAAACTATAGGAAATTATCGCAAAATACGTAATTTGACATACCGTAGTAGAAGGCGGGGTGAGCGTGTGACCTTGCCAGACTTTTTGGCGTTACATTATTTTTAATAACTTTCAAGAAAAGAAAGAGGTCAGTGAAGTTTTGTCCAGATTTATATGAAATAGACCATAGTACAAGACACAGTGGAGGGAGTTAAAGGAGGGCTACACCAAACAAATGGTTGAAAAAGGTTGACATGGAAAGTAAAGCCTGCAAATAAAGACGGTGCAAAGTCCAAAATGGTCAGTTTAATGTGCTCTTGAAAGTAACAGGCCGGGAAAGGTGAACACACTCACTGAATAAAAAATATATAACGCTTGATATCGCGTCCGCACGAGTAGAATATAAATAAGCGCTTCTGACCGAGTAGTTATTACTCGGTAGCGCCTATTCATGTGCACGCAAAAGTAGACTTTATGGTGGTCGGGCGGAAGTGTCCGCGATAGTACACTCTCGGTCTTACCTCGGATCTTCGCTCTCGCTCTCATTTGAGCCGTGATATATGTGATACGATCGATTTTGCAACACAAATCATTAAAAAAAACCGAGCGGCTAAGGCGGTCAGTGAAACATTACATTTTAATTTTCTTCAAGTCTCGCAGTTGTCACATAAAATTTCAAATCGTGTAGGCTGTGTTTGTCAATTTGATGATAATTTCAATAGGCAGCAGTAACTACTGCGAGTCCTAATAGATTCTGGCAACACTTATATAGAAGCTAGCAGTGTGCAGTCATAAGCTGTAGTTGTTGAGTGTGTGTGAATCTTAAGATAAAGTTAATAGAGTCGGTCGAGTAAGCGTGTGTATGTGTGTAGGAGAGTGCGTGTGCGAGTATCATCATATGTGTGTCTGTGTGAGCGAGTGTGTGTTTCACCTCGGCGCATGGTCCAAGAAAACAAGGTCTAACAAGAAGACCACGTGACTGAGACAAGCCTACGTCATTTCTACGAAGACCACGTGACTGACACAAGCCTACGTCATTTTGCCTATTCATCCTTGTCGAATGCGTGTAATAGACAAGGATGAACAGCGCAAAATGACGTAGTCTTCTTGTTAGACCTTGTTTTCTTAGACCATGCCTCGGCGCATCTTGTGTAAGTGGGTGTGTGACCGAGTATACATGTGAGTGTGATGTGTGTGTATGTGTGTGTGTGTGTGTTTACCTGCGAGCATCATGTGCGTGTGTGTATGGTGCGGGGGAGGGGGGTGCCCCGCGCCGCCGCTGTCCAACATACGCATCGTGTACATCCCTGCAACAAACACACAAAACATATTTACATACTGATATACATTTTGACTTTTTGGTTATTTACATGGTCTAAGAAAACAAGGTCTAACCGTTAGACCACGTGACTGACAAGAATCGATCACATTTTTCCGGGATACAAAATATACCTTGTTTTATTTTAACACACATATTGTATTGTATTAATAATATCAGTTAGATAGTGTGATTTCATTTGCAGAATATGAACCAATTTATATTGCAAGTGAAGTCACATAGATCAGTTTAAGTTTTCTTTATTTATTTAAACTAAAAAATACCTACCTAGTAACATTGTCTCCTAGATATGAACTGCATATATTAAAGTATTTGTGTTAGATCAGAACGACTATTAGGTTAAGAATGACATAGTTATTTTTTCAACAAGTGACAGTGAACATAATCTATATTTATCTGATAAGGATAACGTTTAAGGTTACCAACAATAAATAAATTCGTCGGGTCATCGTGTCTAGTAGACTAGCCTATATAATAAACATGTTTATCTATTACTAGCTTCCCGCCGCGGCTCCACCCGCGTTAATAGTTTTTCCCGTGGGAATGAGGTATTTTCCCGCGGCAAAAGCTAGCCTATATGCTTCCGCAAGGTCTATTCTATCTTTGTGCCAACTCCGCCCGCTTTAACATTTTTCTCATGGAAATGATAAATTTTCCCGCGGTAAATCGTAGCCTATGTTCTTTCCCAAAGTCTATTCTGTTTTTGTGCCAAGTTTTACCAATATCGGTCTTGTAGTTTCGGAGCCCATTTAATTATTAGGAATATTACAGTTAGTATTTAATTAGTATTTTTTTACACCTTGGGTTACATTATTGAAAATTTAGTAAGGATCCCTAAATTTTTTGAAAATAAAAACTAGTCTGTTACTCAGGGTAAATGTAGCTTTCTAATGGTGAAAGATTTTTTGAGATCGACAAAGTAGTTTTCGAGTTTATTCACTACAAAGAAAGAAAGAAAGAAAGAAAAAAATATTTTTTTATTCGAAGTAAGATTTTACAAATCATTTTTCGACGTCGAGGCGGGTTCACAATTTGGCTGTCTTCTGTGGAGAAGAACCCGCCGGAAGAAACTCCACAGGCGTTGCATCTTTTCAAACTATTTTACAAAAATTATTATTTTATACAATTTGATTCATATAACAAAGAGTGCAAACGAAGTATGCAATTAGAGGAAGGCAACCAGTCAAAGTAGAAAAACTAAATTATGTAACCAAAAAACAACCGGCAATCGAATAGAGCAGACCAGTCCCCCCAAGCAGCACCACGTTCACGGGTTTGACGTATGGGTCAGCCATCGCCGGGCTCAACCATATTAGAGGGAACCCAACGACCCGGCCCATACGCCACCGCAAGTAAGGACACTTTAGTGAGCATGATACAAACATACACACACACACACACACAAATATACAAATCTTTCCTCTTTATAACATTAGTATAGATTAGTATAGATATAGATAGATAGAGATAATACTATTATTATATTCCGGACCTACGACTAGTAGTACTTATGAAGCGATGTAGCCAGTAACCCGATCAGCAGCGTTTAGTGAAATTTGATTCTATGTATTAGACCCTACGTATTATTATAGAATGGTAATTATACTCGTACGATCCAGTCAATCTGACTGAGGCTTGCCTTCAAACATAGGGTTGCGGGTTCGAACCACGCCCAGCCTAATCTTTTGTGATAATTGTGTTTGCAAAATAGACAACCAAATCAAGAAAGATTGTGATAAAAATAAGTTTTTAACGTCATCGTGCCAATGTCCTAACATTCAAACACTAAATTTTTTTCTTATTCTTTTGTTTCACTAGCATTGCTGCGTATGATTGTATGCGCGACGTCGACGCTTAAGAGACGCTAGTGTGGGGGGTCTCCCAATCGTGTTTTTAAATGCGATATTATTATTTAAAACTTACCATCGTAGTACTTGTAATAAGGACTTATGTATTCAGGCACATCGTACAAAAGCGGTCCTAAAAATGTAGTCACTTGCAAAAATGGCCGACTCATGTACGGAAACTGTGACACCGACAAATCCATCTTGAAAAATCACAGCAATCCTCTGTTCTTTTGTTTATATTATTCAACATTAATAATCAGACATACTGTCGCTAAGCAAAACTTGATGTATTTCTAGATTATATTATTTAATACTGACGATAAGTTTCAATATTTTTAATAATTACATTTTTATCAATGAAGTGTCAATGTCCAGATATCGGTCTTATTTAATGGCCTTGTAAATAGCTCAACCTCTTCAAATAATTTATTTACCTTTGTATGTCAGAATTCAATTGTTCGGAAAGTCCTATCAACATACAGCCACAACTATTTATAGCATTTAATTCCAATTTAAATAATCATGTTGTTATCAAGAAACAACAGATGACGATTTTATTTGACTATCTTGTAACGCAATGGAAAATATTTGCTCCGAAAGTAAGTTCTCGCCAATTCTACTGGCTTTTCTCTTCACTCTCGAAGGGGCGTCCTTTCTCTTTTACTTTTCCAAATCTGGCCACAAGTCTTACACCAATTTGTTAGTAAAATGTTCCTTGTTCATATCAGTATATCGTAAAACTGACGGTATTTAAACGACCAGAGGCAAAACGTGTAAAGTTTCAAAACTTGTGTGGACACTTTTATCCAAGATTCTGATGTTTTTGGACGTCGCAGGGCGCAACAGTAACGGCAAAGACAATAGGTACAATCCGGGTTGTGCACCTTACGACTCTTCAAAGCAATATTGCGGTAGAAGTATGTCATACTATACTAGTCTATAGGCCTTCTCGTTAAGTACGTAAAAGCCTTTTAAAACTCGAAAAAAAGACACTAGAAATAGTCAATATCCAACACTACACTTTTAGTTAAGTTTGTTGATAAATGTACAAAAAATTGTCTATTTTTCCACAAAATTCAATCACTATTCAGTACGTATGCACTCGTTATATTTTCTGATTAAAATCACTTCACAATGACGAAACAAACGCGCATTATAAATAGTCTGTAAACATAAGAATATACGCCCATCGTGGATAAAAATATATGTCCTTTCTAACTTATTTATTTTAAGATTATTTTAAGGCCTTAAAAATCTCTTCACATTATTGTTCTGTTTTCGAGGAAATGACTTTTGAAAACCTTTGTTTTTAAAATATTCGCAGACTATGAAAGTTTAAACCACGGTTGTTAGAAGACTAATTCAAAATGTCTCCTGCGCTCAGTAATAAGCAGTCTTAGCGCAAACAACAGCATTTCAAGATAATTTGTAACTGTTTATACACATTTATCATTGAATCAATGGTAATACAAATGATACTGAGCAAGATATAACCAGTATCACTCGACATATCTTTTATGTAAGCAATTAAAAATTATCTAGAATGTTTTTGGCCGAAAACAAAAGCATTAGAAGTATTTAATTGTTATAAAATCAATCGTTCTTAAGAAAAACATGTTTTTGCAGCTTGTTTACGCATGGTTTATGCTATTTGTAGTAAGACCCAATATGTTTTAAAAATATATCATCTAAATTCAAACGTGTTTTGATTTATTGTGGCTATCATGAATTATTTCATAAAAGTAACATGTGGTCTCCTGTGGTGAAGAACTTGCCAAAGAAACTACAGGTATCGCCTCTTTAAAATACAGAGGTAATTGTTACAAATTATGATTTAAAAATACATATAAAAACAAAGTGAAAGAGTGGCTACTCCAATCTATTCCCAAGAATATTCTTCTAAATAATCAAATCAAATCAAAAACATGTTTATTGCCTAAATTACATAAAGTTATATTACGATCCCGAAATTTTACAAATAAAACTTTTAAAATTAAGAATAACAAATTACCAATAAGTTTGCAATTTAGGCAAAAGGTAACGTCTCGGCTCATGTTGAATGGGCCCATAGAGGTTCACCTAACGCTATAGTTTTTCGGACACTTCCTCTTCCTATGTTGTTGTGTGGAAGACATAGTATGAGGGCTAGTAATTAAATTAAAAGAAACCAATTTTAAATTGTTCTTAGTCGTTAAAGTCTTCTAAGTACCTATTCTGATTTTGATATCCTATAACTCTACCTTTGTACATGAGTTATTATTGCATTATGTAGAGATGTAAATTACTCGAAAATCGTAGCCTTTCAACAATCGTAGCAGATTTTGCTACGCCGCGCCTTGTATTGCTACGATTACTACGGCGTAGAAGGCAATCAATTGGAAGGGATCTTTGATATAGGGTTGCTGTGTTTCCGTAATGGCATTTATTAAAGTTTTAGTTCGTGGATTGCCAGGGTATGCTATCAAACAATTAATTTAATAGCGTGTCGTACCGACAGTAAAAGCACAATCAAGAATGACAAATAAAAAGGCTAATAAAACCGCTAAAAAGTTTTTAACTCTATTAATGTCACAAAAATGATATAATTTTTTGGATAGTTTTGGTGGAAAGTTTTTTTTGGCAAATAAAATATGTGACTACTCTCCATCAACTATTTCAAGAGGAGGATCCTAGACTTCAAGTGCACTATTATTAACTATCATTATAAAGTATTATAATTCGAATTAATATCATTAATAACATTCAGTTGTATAGCAAAAAATTTACCTCTGAGGTGACTGAACGTCAAAACGTAAACATTGCGTTATCATTCATTATTTGAATTCTACTACGCATTTCCGTACGAAAATACGGGAAAGTGGTTTAAAGGTCGACCGAGAGAAATGAGACAAATTAATTTAAGAAGATAAATGGAGATGGCGCTGATTTTTTCCTTAAAGAATGGCAATCGAAGGGCCTTTTTTAATCTAACTACAAAGAGTATTGAAGTATAAATACATGCAAACGTTACAGGAAAGAAATTCTGTTAACTAGGGTTATCTCGGGGTTGGGTTGGGACGGGTTGCTTCGAAGGGTATGCAGATTTCTATTGGAGACTCTATTGGTCGATACTGACGGAAAACAAAAATATCTCAGTAACCAATCACTGATGTGCTGGCAGGATCGGGTCGCCTCATATTACGTCTCCATTCTACAACAACGTACCCAAATAAATACCTATCTTCCTCCATGTCTAACTGACATTTGTTGCTTACTGTATCAAAATAATAACACTGTAAAATTATAAATAACTAGCTTTCCGCAGCAGATCCGCCCACGTTAACAGTTTTTCCCGTGGAAAAGAGGCATTTTCCCGCGGTAAAAGGTAGCCTATGTTACTCAGGGTGAATGTAGCTTTCTAATGGTGAAAGAATTTTTGAAATCGGCACAGTAGTTTTTGAGTTTATTTATTACAAACATACACACACACACAGAAATACAAATCTTTCCTCTTTATAATATTAGTATGAAGTATGATAGTAAAATATTATGATTATTACTCATTAATTCAACGGTATATCATGATTCATACTAAATAAAACACAATTATGCACTTATGCATATAATGTGACAAGCTAAAGAAAAAAATGTACTAGGCACTGGGCATAAGGAAGGATAAGTTTCAGCCAGACTACCGTCACAGGACACACAGGTCGGACACTTCATACAGCAAACGCGTTTTGACAACCTACTGCTTTTTGAATAACAACTGAATATCATTTTTTTTTAATTGACTTGTAAGTCAAGCACTCTGAACGAACACCCCTGTCAGAGTCCCGCGGCGCCTGCGGGGTGCGGGGCGTGGGGGGCTCGGGCGGGCGGGGAACTTATTTTATTGCGGGGCCCTTTCTGTACGGGTTAGGACTATTATTTTCTTCTGTGCTACCGTAGTATTTCGCAAAATTTTAAAATTATGAATGCACGTAACAGCTGAATAAATAAAAAAAATACTCACACACATGATATTTCAAATAGCGAAGACGTCTAGCATGACACTGGCGGAACGAAACAAAAAAAAAAGAAACTAGAACACAGTACGCGCGCAGTAACCTTGACTCGGCGGTCAACTATAAATATTTATTGTAACTATTTATTGCATAACCACAAAACGCAAGTCATTCCCTTATTTTCTTATTTTTTTTCACGAGAGGCAATGGCACGGCGTGTTCTGCTGCCAAATGACTAAGCAGTAACGTTATCAACGAGATTGGATATCGCTCACGTAGTGTTTTATAAAGTAGAGATAAAATAAGCGATGACTCTCACGCTAGGTAGGATGACGAGAATTTGTGTGTGTGCGTGCAGCGTTTCGCTAAACGTTTTATAACGTTCTTTAAGTACAAGAATACAGCTAAATTGTGAATTCGCCTCGACGTCGAAAAGTGATTTGTAAAATCTTACTTCGAATAATAACTTTGACTTTTGTACTACCTATCATCATTAACAGCTAGCAGCATACATGTCCCCACCGAGGGGCTCGAGCCTACCTTGCAATGAGCCAACCTAAATACGAAATTTAAATCGTTACTCGTTCCGTGAACTCGCGAACCCGAACTGATTTAATAAATACGAATAGATGTCTATTTTTCTGTCTACTCAAGCTCAAGTCTAAATAAATTGCGATAAAAATAAGTGACAATTGGCACCGTGATGAGAAAATACATACTGTCATCGTGGTAATAAAATACTAACTCGTTTACATTCACTTCGCATAATTATTTCCTAAAGGAATACCTACGACTACGATACTTCACCGCGGAAAAAAATTACAATGTTTTCTCAATTATCCCGTTATCCCTCTGTTCTTCTTCATGATGCTCCACACTGCCAATTTTATGGCAATTCATTTAGTAGTATAGATGAGAAAGAGTAACAGACGGACAGAGAAACTTTCGTATTTATATATTAGTTTGAATTTTGAATACTCAAACTGAAAAAAGATTACAATAAATATAATATATTTTAATAACTAACTAACACTAACTACCTACCTAACTAACTAACAAACTACCACCATGGCCTAACTTTATCTTTCATAGATTAGCGCCATCTAGATAAAACACCGAATACTATTACAACAGTTGTTAAATAGTAAAATAGTAATAGGATTTTCCACCGGCAAAAGAGATAATTAAACAAACATTTGCAAAGTCAACAAATAAATACTACACGAAGACGGTGAGTCGACAGTATTATCGCTCGTCGTAAAATTATGTTTAACATGTAGATTTTACTGTAGAAAGTAACTTTTTAGTACACTATACATTGATAAACACATTTTCTACTGACTAAACTTTACAATTTCATTTAAATCAATTTGAATTACATCCGGAAACAAACCTAGTGAACCATTCAACGTAACGATTGTAACGTTTTCATGCGTTTGGAATAATTTTCTAATTGTCTAACTTTGTAGCACTGTGACAATATATTATATCACAATTAACCGTCAAAATGTTGCGAGTAACCGGCCATATTGAATTTGTCTTATAGGAGGTTCCATGTTATGTGTATACTTAGCTTAGCAGATATTGAAAGAGCATGCTGTTCGGCTAAAAGATACTAAAGCCTGACCAAAAAAATAAAAAAACCTGCTCGGGTGGCGCCACATGTATATTTTTATGATTATGGCAACAATTTCCATTATAAAAATTGTTCCATTGAAATTCCGCAATATGGCGAAGTTTTTTATTTCTTTGGCTTTAGAATTACTGCCGCGCGCCGGAAGGCGTAGTGATGGCAGGCATCCCATAAGGTGGACCGACGATCTGGTAGGGTCTTGTTTGCCGCTGGATGCGGGCCAATCCGGACCGATCGTTGTGGAGATCTTTGGAAATTGCTGATGAAGCAGTCATTTCCACCTACACCTAGTATGTAGTACTCTAGTGTCGGTGGCCAAGTGGCTAGGCCCGTTGACTTCCATTCAGAAGTTCGCGCGTACAAGTCTCGGTATGTACCAATGTGTTTTCGATTTCCTAATTCATATGTACAGAAGCCAGCAGTCAGCACATGCGATTGGACACTCGCGCTACGGAATACGCTCTCAACATCAGGTCAACATGTCCAGCCTACTGTAAGTTTATTCGAAGCTCTTAAGGTGAGGAAAGCTGCACACACCTGCAAAGTAATTCAAAGGTTGTGTGTTCGTGACTAACCCGCGCTGGGCCAGCACATTCAACCTAATGTTAGTAGGCTCGAGCCCCTCAGTGTGGACATATCGACGGGGAAGAAGCAAATACTCCTATCTAACACAGACCTAAATGGAAGATAGGAATATTTGCTTACTGCTGCTGCTAACTGGTATATCGACGTAGAAGAAGCAAAATATACTCCTATCTTCCATTTAGGTCTGTGTCAGATAGGAGTATTTGCTTACTGCTGCTAACTCATATATCGACGGGGAAGAAGCAAATACTCCTAGAGCTTGGCTACTGAAAGTAGACAATCGATGAAATTGGAAAACATCGTACTGGCAACAAAGTTACATAGAAAAAAAAAGTATAAAATTAGGTAAATCCATAGAATCGGGGTTGCCATTGCCATGATGATTTTTTTTTAATTTGCCGCGTTTTTCATTGTCTACTTTCATTAGTCTCCTATCTTAGTAGTACTCCTATCTTACACAGACCTAAATGGAAGATAAGAGTTTATCTTCCATTTAAGATAGGAGTATTTGCTTGTTCCCCGTCGATATTATGGGTTGTTAACGATGTAGCACTCACCCTCGCTCATGGCCATGTCCATCAGCTGCAGATCCTCGTCGTTGAGGATGGCTTGAAGGAAGCCGTCCTGCGCAGGCGCGGGAGGGGCCATCTCAGACGTGTTCTGCACAAATATCACAATTAGTTTTATTCAAGTCCGGTGAAGCTTGATCCGTCATACTTTTTCGACTCAAGCATAGGTCAATTAAAAAAAAAAACACAATTAGTGAGTCTTCTATCTTTAGCATGTGGGTTTCTAGGTTAACTTACCTCACAAACCCTGGTGTCAGAATCGTTAAGCCGCCTATCACAATTAGTAAGAATAATTAATTATTATTATTACTGTCTGAACAAAAATCGGTAAAGTCTGGCAAAAAGTCGTGAAACGGCACTAATCTTAGTTCCCAGAAATATCCATAAGTTAAAGCGTGACAGCATGATATAATATGGCAACACCGTAAAAGAAGTGGCGCCCCTATTAATTTCACGACTTTTTTGCCAGACTTTATACACCGATTTTAGTTGACTTTTTATGATTTTTTTTTTTTTTTTTTCTATAAGTTCTCAAGCCAATAGATTTATGAATATCAATGCCAAATACATTTTTGTTTATGTCTTTGTTTATTTGTAAACGTTGCTAGAAGCTAAACGATATTTTGTCCCTTTCCGACATTTACATACATATTTGTATTAGAAAGGAAAAAAATCTTAATTTTAAGCACCGTTTTTGAATAAATTATCAAGTTGTAGATCTAAGAAGAAAATTTATTAACACGTAACATGAAAATCGATTGATTTTATGACCGAATTAATATCGGTATGAGGGGTGTTGTGACGACATGATAGAAAGAACTTTATGTACCTGGTAATAAATGCCATCGTGTTGCTGATGGTGCGCAGATTCCACCTTGTAGGCGCCTTCCAAGGGAGCCGCTGCGCCTGCTAAAATATACAAACATAAGTTAATTAATTGATACACATATAGATAAATACATATAACATTTATTGGGTAGGTAGCATGGTCTAAGAAAACAAGGTCTAACACCAACCACGTGACTTGACACAAGCCTACGTCATCATGCTGTTCATCCTTGTCATTAACACGCATTTGACAAGGATGAACAGCATGGTCCGAATGCAAGACCTGAATGCAAGACCTTGTTTTCTTAGACTATGGTAGGTAGATAGCACAAACGTGTGACAATATACAGTAAGTACGAACGTCAAAATATTAGGTCCTTACATATGAAATTGCCGTTCAGTATCAAAAAAGTGAAACAAGTTTTTTTTAATGAAATTATTATTTAATCAATCGAAGTATGCGCCGTTGTTATCGATACACTTCCGCCATTTTATAGGCAGATCATTGATACCTTTGGAAAAAAAATCCTGGGAGCGAGAGTCTATGAACTGTTTGAAGGCGGTTTTGACTGCCTCATCAGATTTGAAATTTTTTCCTTGCAAAAAGTTATCCAAATTTTGAAAAAAGTGGTAATCGGTTGGGGCAAGATCTGCGTCACCCACCATACTCTCCAGACTTTTTTGATACTGAACGGCAATTTCATATGTAAGGACCTAATATTTAAGTCCGGTGAAGTTTGATTCGTAGTACTTTTTCAACACAAGCATAGATCAATTAAAAAAAAGTCAAAACATTTTCTAACTAGGTTTACGCCTGTTTGGAACTCAGCGCCTACAATTTTGTATGCAGCAAAATCATCTTTATACCCTTCAAGAGGAAACTACAAATACCAGGCGTTATTTAAAACCGCATTCTTTGTCTTCCCCTACCCCTCTCACTGCTTGTACTCACCTGCTAACGAATACACCGTTTTTTGATTAATTTTCGATTTTTACTGTTTTTTACTTATCAATCACCCCAAATATTATACATTTGGCCCATATCTACGCCGGATATTAAATAAATCAAGAATCAGCTGTGATCTAAACGGATAATATCAAATAACGGAAGAATCCATTGTTACGTAAAAGGTGCAAAGGTCGACTGACTTGAGGTGATCATCATTACAATAAAGTGGTCAGAATTTAAGGACTTTAAGTGATTATCTTAGGTTTTTAATTCAAGTTTAACCCAGCACTCTTATCAGGTACTGTATTTGGATAATCTACGTCTGTATAAGGTTAGTATTGGTGAGACCTATATGAATTCCTTTGTTCTCGGTATGTACTTAGTCATAATTTAATAGTGAAATTTAGGTTTTGTTCTTATTATTTAGGCCAATAAAGTACTTTTGTTTGTACTGCATGGTTAATATCCACTAAATTGACCTTTTATATCACATAAACCACTCAGGTATTTTTATAGGTATTTCTAACATATAGGTCTTATCTGTTAAATAAAATCTACATTTCATCAAGCAGTGTCAAGTATTTGTTAATTTAAAGAGATATTTTTCAGGAATTACGGCAATTAAACCACAAAAAGTTAAATTTTAAGTCAAGGTTCTATTAGTTCTACTTTGTCCTTTGTATTGTTTTAATCTTATATTTGTTTCAAATTCCAGGTTGATTTGACACCTGCAATCATGACAGACGAATATGAGGATGCCAATGAGGATATTAAAACACATAAAGAGCTAATTAGATCAAGAGGAAATATCAAGGGTCGCTTAACTAATTTCCATAAGTATTTGGAGTCTTTAGGTGAAACGTTACCTCCCCTTAAGGTTAAGGAGCTGCACTTACGGCTCAGCAAAGCGGAAGGTTTGTTCGAACAGTTCGATGAGGTTCAGTCCAAATTAGAATGCCTGTCTGAGAGTTCGCAATCTGACGATAATGAACGTTTAGAATTTGAGGATCGTTATTACGAAATAATTTCGCAAGCTCAACATCTATTGAGTTTGTACGAGAAAAACGAATCTGATAGTTCGGAATCATTTGCTTCTAATTCAAAACATAACAGACGGAAGAGCGTTAAAATGCCGTCAATAGAATTGCCAAAATTTAACGGTTGTTATGAGAGATGGCTGGAATTTAGGGATACGTTTGTCAGCTTGGTACATAACAATGACGACTATGATGCAATAAGTAAATTTCACTACCTACGGTTCTCGTTGGAGGGGTCAGCTGCTGAGGTAATAAAGAAAATCGAGTTTTCCTCCAGTAATTATAAAATTGCATGGAACATTTTATGTGAGCGTTACAATAATCAACGTTTATTAGTCCATAATCATGTTTCAGCTTTATTCAATGTCGAGAAGATAACAAAAGAATCATCAACTTCATTAAAAGATATGATTGATAATTTCAATAAAAATTTGCGCGCGTTGAAGTCTTTAAGTGAGCCCACCGATCAATGGAGTACGCTCCTTATTTATTTAGCTACCCAAAAAATTGATTTAAACACATTCCGTAAGTGGGAAGAATTCAAAGCTCAATTAGATAAAAATAAAATTATTTCTTTTAATACTTTCCTTTCATTTTTGCAACAACGAGCAGATTTCTTAGAATCTTTAGAACTGTCCCAAAACAAACCGACTTCCAGCACTCAGCAACCTAAATCTATAATTAAACCTAAACATATTAATAAAACATTGGTTACTGTACAAAACAATAACAATGTAATCGAAAAAACTTGCCCTAATTGTAAAGGTGAGCACACATTAAGCAACTGTTCGCAATTTCTCTCTTTGAGTAATGAATCGCGAATGAAATTAATGCCTAATTTAAAAGTTTGCTATAATTGCTTCCGTCCTGGCCACTACGCCAATCGCTGCAATAAGCCTGGTTGTAAGGTGTGTAAGCGTAGGCACCATACGCTCATTCACAGCGCTGATAAGGTGAACGCGCAGTCATCACCTGGCACGACCGGTAATGAGCAGCCTCAGACGTCATCGCACTCCGAAGCTACGAAGTCTGCTACATCTGGTGCCGCCGGGTCAAGTAGTACTAACAATAATGTTTCACTGTCGGCCAGTATAACGTCTTATCACTCAGGCGGCGCTATACAAAGTGAAATACTGTTATCGACTGCTTTAGTAAAAGTATTTGATATTAGTGGTCGCGAGCACGTCGCGAGAGCATTGCTTGATTCCGGAAGTACAGCTTGCATTATAACCGAACGTATGTTGCAATTATTAAGCCTGCCTACGACTAATATAAACAAATCTGTACTTGGAATAAATAACTCTGAGTCACACGTAAATAAATTATGTTATGTACCTATACAGTCTTTAAATAAAGAGTTTTCTACAAAACTGCAATGTTTTGTTTTACCGTCGATTACTGACGATTTACCGAGTCGTGCGGTCAATATTTCAGGCCTTAATTTGCCGACTGATGTATGTTTAGCCGATCCCAATTTTCATTCACCTGCACCAGTTGACTTAATTATTGGTGCTAGCGTGTTTTGGGATATTATAGGGGCGCAACATATCAGTCTTGGCGAGGGAAAACCGATTCTTCATGAAACTCGATTAGGGTGGATTGTTTCAGGTCCTATAACTGGTTTGTCGATTTCTCCGATCAAATGTAATTTCATGAAAATCGATAACATTGAAACCCAACTTACGCGGTTTTGGCAATTGGAAGAGGTTAGCCCTGTGTTATCTGATTGTTCACCAGAAGAGAAGTTGTGCGAAGAGCATTTTACACAAAATACAACACGCTTAGCTGATGGCAGTTTTTGTGTCCGAATCCCTTTAAAGGATTCTCCAGACGTTTTAGGGGATTCAAGTCTAAGAGCAAAGCGGTGTTTCATGTCTGTGGAACGCAAACTAACAGGCACCTTTGGTAAAATGTATAGAGACTTTATGTCGGAATATGAATCTCTAGGTCACATGACAGAATGTTCTCAAACTGATTCCCAACAAAATAGTCACTTTATCCCTCATCATGGAGTTTTACGCGCAAGTAGTACCACTACAAAATTGCGTGTAGTGTTTAACGCTAGTAGTCCTACAACTTCAGGTGTTTCTCTGAATGCCATTCAAATGGTAGGACCCACTGTCCAAGATGACCTGTTATCGATACTTTTGCGTTTTCGATTTTATAAGTATGTTTTATCCGCTGACGTGGAGAAAATGTACAGAACCGTGATGGTTCATCCTGATGATCGATCTCTTCAACAAATATATTGGCGTCATGATCCATCAGAACCAGTCAAAGTTTTTCAATTAAATACCGTGACTTACGGAACAGCCAGCGCACCATTTTTGGCTACACGGTGTTTAAAGCAAGTCGGCCTCAACTGCGATGATAAACAGGTTTCTGACGTCATTGTTCATGATTTCTACATCGACGATCTGTTGACGGGAAGTGACGATTTTCAGAATGCTAAATTTATTCGGAAGAAAGTGACCAACGAACTTGCTTCAGCTCGTATGCATCTTCGAAAGTGGAGATCAAACGACCCTCAATTGATGTCAGAGTCTACTGGATCATCAATCAATTTGAACATTGGTGGTAACGAGCCTAGCAAGGTTTTAGGATTAGGTTGGCATTTTAATAGCGACGAATTGGATTTTCCAATCAGCACAAACATTTCTACAAAAAATACGAAACGCGACATGTTATCAATAATTTCGCAGATTTTCGATCCGCTAGGGTTGTTATCACCCTACATTATCCGCATGAAAATGCTCTTACAACAATTGTGGCTTATTAAAATTTCGTGGGACGAGCAATTGCCTATTAATATTCGCCAAGAATGGGCTGAAGTAATTTCAAGTCTACCTAAATTAAAAAATCTTAAAATTCCTAGGATTGTTGTTTGTGATTCATACTCTTTCCTAGACCTACATATTTTTGTGGACGCATCGGAGCGTGCCTATGGCGCATGCCTTTATGTGCGAAGTGGTGATGCAAAGAGTGAAGTGCTGGTGCGGTTGTTAACAGCTAAAAGTCGTGTAGCTCCCCTGAAGCCTACCACCATTCCAAGGCTCGAGCTCTGCGGCGCTCTTGCAGGTGCACGTCTTTATGAAAGAGTTGTTAACTCACTTCGCGTTCCCATACGAAGCACGACTTTCTGGTCCGATTCAACGGTCGTGTTGGGTTGGCTGAAGATGCTTCCCAGCAAACTACTCCCATTTGTACGTAATCGAGTAGCAGAAATACTGGACAAGACTGGAAACTGTACGTGGAGGCATGTTCCCACTGATCACAACCCCGCCGACTGTGTATCTCGAGGAGTGCCGGTAGACTCAATGACGTCATTAAGTCTTTATTGGAATGGACCAGACTTCCTGCAAGGTGATGAAACAACTTGGCCTTCGAACCCAGGCACGCAGTCACCACAGCAGTTGCCAGAGCTTCGACGTGAAGTCAGTTTATTTAACACTGACATTCAGCAACCAAAGTCTAAAACTAGTTTAATCGATTTCAACCGGTTCTCAAATTATTTACGACTTATTCGTACCACTGCATATGTTTTGCGATTCATTGCTATTTGTAAAAAGAAAGCAATTCCCACTAACTATATTACAGGGGATGAAATTAATAAAGCATTAACCTTGATTATAAAAACGTCACAATCTGAATCATTTCCCGAATATCAAATGTTGATTAAGAAGCGAAGTTTGCCAAAAAAGAGTCCTCTCATAAAATTTTCTGTTTTTCTCGACGAAAATAATGTAATGCGCGTTGGAGGTCGTTTAGAAAATTCGCATTATTGTTATGAGAAAAAACACCCTATTATCTTACAGTCCACTCATCGATTCACAAAATTGTTATTTAATTACCAACATAATAAAATGTTGCATGCAGGACCTTTATTATTACTTTCATCAATTCGGGAAAATTACTGGCCGATAGGAGGAAGGAACTTAGCTAAAGCTTGTTACCGGCAATGCGTTCGATGTGCTCGCGTCAAAGGTAAAGTTGTTGCGCCTGTAATGGGACACCTACCTCAGCAGCGTCTTGCTCCGGGGGGATATCCATTTCAAAGCGTAGGAGTGGATTATGCAGGTCCCATGTCTTGTGTTAGTCGCCAGGGCCGCGGAAGCAGAGTAGTAAAGGTGTATGTGGCAATTTTTATATGCTTTGCTACTAAAGCAATACACCTCGAGTTAGTGGGCGATTTGTCTAGCAGCAACTTTCTTCTTGCGTTACGCAGATTTATTTCACGTAGGGGCAAACCCACAGAACATTTAAAAGAGGTTAGAATGGCGATAATGCGCCGTCCGTATGAAATCCGGTGTCGCCGATTCCACCCCACCTTTCACCTCCACTACATCTGTACTTCAATAAAGATGAAGTTTACGCACATATTTGCAATTTCAAATCTAGCCAATCATAGCGCCGCTCAATCACGCGATTTCAAATGGAAACGAATCATACGCATGCACGCACACTGATGTAGATTTTTATAGCTATGTGTGAGTTAGACAGCGCGATCGTTTCTTTGCGTGAAGTATGAGCGTTTTGCTCATAGTTTTGGCGCGCCGGCCCCGCCCACATCGCCTTTCTAACCTCTTTTAAATGTTCTGTGGGCAAACCCATCGAACTGTTCTCAGACAACGGGACTTCCTTTGTTGGTGCTTATAACGAATTGTCGAAATTTTTAAAAGATAATCGTGATTCAATTTCGGATTCTATGGCTAATGATAGCATTAAATTTAATTTTATCCCGGCATATTCACCTCATTTCGGCGGTCTTTGGGAGGCTGGTGTCAAATCAACCAAATATCATTTGCAAAGAGTGTTGGGAGATTGTCATCTTACATACGAGGAACTTAATACTACGTTAATTCAGATAGAAGCTGTATTAAACTCTCGGCCTCTTACACCACTTTCATCTGACCCCGAAGATTTATCACCTTTAACACCTGGACATTTTCTGATTGGTCGATCACCTACGTCTTTGCCAACTCGTAATCTTCAAGACCGCCCAATTCAACATTTAACCCGATATCAGCGTATCGAACAACTTCGTCAACAGTTTTGGGCAAGATGGAGCACAGAATATGTGTCGGAGCTCCAGCGCAGAACAAAATGGACTTCCATGAACGAGCCACTCAAGCTGAACACGTTGGTTCTCATTAGAGAAGACCATCTTCCACCGTTAAAGTGGAAACTTGGACGAATCGTTTCTGTTTACCCTGGCGTCGATGGGATTTCAAGAGTTGCCGATATTAAGACTGCGACCGGAGTCATGCGAAGATCTTTTGCCAAGATATGCCCACTGCCTGTTACAACTTCTGATTCTTGTTGAAAGCAATCTTTCAACGTCGGGGGGTATGTTTGGAACTCAGCGCCTACAATTTTGTATGCAGCAAAATCATCTTTATACCCTTCAAGAGGAAACTACAAATACCAGGCGTTATTTAAAACCGCATTCTTTGTCTTCCCCTACCCCTCTCACTGCTTGTACTCACCTGCTAACGAATACACCGTTTTTTGATTAATTTTCGATTTTTACTGTTTTTTACTTATCAATCACCCCAAATATTATACAACGCCTATCCACTGTTGCGCAACACGTTTTAAATTTTTGCCGTAAAAATTAAATATTTTTATTAATAATTTCTTTTTCTCGTAATCCTCATACCTAGCCGCAACAAAGGCTACTTTTAAAAAATCCTAATTTCCAAAAGAACTAGGACAACCGGGGGATTTCCGGAGTACTACTCCTGAGTATCCTGGATACTCAGCGGTATATCATCCATCTTTTCAGCCAATAAACATCCGCTGCTGGACAAAGGCGGTATATCACTAATTAAAATCAAAATGGCCGCTATCTTCAACAAAGACTACAAGAATGTTTAAAAGTATAATACCCTTACCATAAGAGTCTGGGTGTTTCTCCGGTGCGGGGGGTATCGGGGCATGGGGGTGATAGTTCGGAGCGTAGCCGGCCGCCCCGTGGGCGCTGAACACAAAAACACACAAACCATTTAAAAATATGAAAAAAACGTAAAAAGTACAGAAACCAGCACGTGCGGTTGGACACTTGCACTAAGAGATTCACCCCTACCGCTACGGAATACGGGGCGCTCTCGAGGTCATAATGTCCAGCCGCATGTGCTGTATACTGTACAATAAAAAAAATAACAATAATACAATTAAATAAGTTTTTTCAAATAAGATTAAACATCGTTCTAAATACAATTAGAATTGTTTTGTTCTTGAACGTGTCGGGGCCGTACTTCAAAATAATTAGTCTATTCTTGTAAAAATGTAAAGTTTCTAGTTTTAAATTGCACCATGTAAATAAAATGTACATATCACCCATTGCAGTTTTCCCTTCCACCTACTTCTCCCGTACATCAACAATTTGACGCTCCGCTGGCGCGCCTATAACCAGGGCATGCCGCGGTTGTTCAGGTGTTTCTGATATGGTATCAATATGCAAGTGTCACCTGATGTTATGGTGTTGGTGGTAGTGCTGGTACTGGTCCGGCGGTGGCGGGATCGTCAGCAGTGAAGCGAGGTCCTGCCAACGCTGCTCCACCGACATCGACCGCATCAGAGACTGCAAACAAATATTACATCCATATTATACTCATGTGAAACATCTATAGGCGAGCGGTAAAACTGATTAGAAATGTGGCAACCGTGGCGAGCGGGCGTCGTCGCGTCGTCGTCGGTCGCCGCGTCTCAGTCTCCACGCCATATTTACTAAAGTACCACTAATAAAATGTATATTCGTTTAGAACTTTAAAAGTAAAGCGATGACATATAGTTTTCTTATTAGAAACAGCTAAAAATGTTATTAATTTCATTGTTTCACATCTGCCAGGCGTCCCGTGACGGCCCACCAATTATTTTATTTTTAATAAAAAACAACGCGCCGATTCAAAGTTACGTCTCACGGAAAATAGGTTCCTTTTGACAAATTTGGAATTCATATTTAAATATTTTATTACCGGCCAGCATTATTTGATAAGCAAATAAACTTAATTGCTCATTAAAAAATAAAAGCCTACGGGCCCGCCAAAATAAGTCGTTCAGAAATTTTGTAAGTAGCGGCGAAAAATCACGGATAGTTGTCAGAGAGAATATTTGATCGTAAAATCGAATGTTGTTGTACAATACCGTTAAAACATCAGTCGCGTTTGTCGAGTGAATATTTACTTGTTTATCTGTGGAAAGTCTCCGTATTTGAGCGGTTTTCGCGCCATTTCGAAAGCATGATGGCAAACTAGTTAGATTCGTGTGCGGCGAACGCACAAGTTCCGCGAAAAACACATGTTAATCAATCAATACACATAATAAATAGTAATAGCTGACCCCAAAGACAACTTCTGTCAAATGCGTATACTGCCGTATACAATATTCATAATTTTGACTTTAGAATCATTTCGTACCTATCCGTCTTTTTTTATTTTTTTTCGCTTAAAAAATCGGTCAACCATTCCAATAGTTTAACGAGATAAACTGCAATTTGAAGTATAATGAAAATATCATTTATCTTCTAAATTGTCTAAACAGTCTTCTATCTGACTTAAAACCAATTTATTTTAACCACATCTTTGATTTCTCTAGTGGTTACTAACAGGACCCTATCATAATTATAAAAAATAAAAAAAGACCGTAATCTTTACCATAGTATTTAGTAAGTCAAATAAAATAAAACTATTATGTATTCATACGCAATAACCACGTATTGAAGATACCTCCTCTACGTGGTTCGACACAGCTGCTGGCGTTCCACAGGGAGGCGTCTTGTCACCTCTGATAATGCTCTTTTTATTAATTCAATCAAATCACGGTCTCTCTCGGTTCTTATCATTTGTATGCAGAAGATCTTCAAATCTACTCGCAATCTACATATCTCGGCCCTTTCTGATGCGATTGCAAAATCTAACTCGGATCTGAACAGTATCTCTCTCTGGAGTCGTTCCTACGGCCTCACAGTGAATCCTGCGTATTCACAAACGATAATCGTCGGCATTCGTTGGTATGTCACACGCATTGATTATATGTCGCTACCACCTGTCATTTTTGATGAAGTTGTAATTCCCTTTAGTGAGAAGGTGAGATATCTTGGTATCATGTTTGATAGCTGTTTCTCTTGGTAACTGCAAGTTTGCGAGGTCGGTAGGAGGGTGATTGCAGCGTACGGTTCGCTCAAGCGGCTTAAAAATCTATTGTCGACTAAGACCAAAATTTCTCTGGCAAAATCTCTGTTACCCAGACCTAAATGTGGAACTCCTCAAAAAATCGAGCCATGCAACCCATGGGATGCCACCAACCCGCACTACTCTATTCTTTACCATCCTCCTGGTAATGGGTTGCCTCGAAGAGATTGCTACATTAGCAATAAGGCCGCCTGTTGAAACGTAGTGTTCTTTGTATGTATTATCTGTTTGTGTTTCTTGGTGTCAATAAATAATATTTGTATTTGTATAATATATTGTATTCATTTCATCACTATCACTAGGTACATAGTAAGTATAAAATAAAGTCGCTTTCTCTGTCCCTATGTCCCTCCCTTTGTACGCTTAAATCTTTAAAACTACGCAACGGATTTTGATGCGGTTTTTTTTAATAGATAGAGTGATTCAAGAGGAAGGTTTATATGTATAATACATGCATAATATACTGAAGGATAACCCACAATAACCATTTTCCCGTGCGGAGCCGGGGCGGGTCGCTAGTTTTTAAAATATTACACGCCCATTTATAAGTAAATAAGTGTGCACGTTAATTATGCACTGATTCCATATTTGAAGAGCGCGCCAAATATTTGCTTTAAAATTTTCAAATTTGGAATAGTATTGAGTATTGACTGCCAGTTGCCACCAACGCTCGCATTCCGGTCGCGTGCCGGTGCTTAAATGCTACTCACACATTATACAGCCTGTTGATATTTGTAAAGAATGGGCATTTTACAAATTAAGAAAATAAAAGCTTTTTTAGGGTTTAGAAAATGTTATGGCAAAAAAAATTTGGAGATAATAATATTAAAAAAAGGTAAAACGTTTATTTTTCCTCCTCCTCGTCCAAAAATGAAACCCCAATAATTACTTATAATAATGTTAACCTAATCTATAACCAAAACCTAACAAAAAATTTAAACCTTCAATCAAAAAAACAAAAAACGTATTTTAACCCCTAGTATGTAATGACCAGGCGAATCAAAGTCACCGACATAGTCCGAAGAATCGCTAAACTTAAGTGGCAATGGGCTGGGCCCATTGCGCGTAGAACCGACGGCCGTTGGGGCAGAAAGGTTCTTGAATGGCGGCCGCGCGTGGTGGACCGACGATCTGCCCCCCTACTATGTAAGTAGCGACAGGCTCAAGAAGCAAACGCGACATAGTGACATTAGAGCCATAGTAATTCTGTCAATATGTCGCGTTTGACAGCTTCTCGAGCCTGTCGCTACTTACATAGTAGGGGGGCTGGTGAGGGTCGCGGGAAGCCGCTGGATGTGGGCCAAACAGGACCGATCATTGTGGAGATCCTTGGGGGAGGCTTTTGTCCAGCAGTGGACGTCTACAGGCTGAGATGATGATGATGATGTACGAATGAAGCCAAAACGTAACCAATCCCAAAGTATACAAAAGTAGAACCACCTGTACGTAATGTTTGTTAAGTTTTGGTTTGTTAACCGTGTAAGGCGCTCGAGAGCTGCGCAAACCCAGCGGATTTCCACCGGTACAGAAACGGTTATTAAGTGCTTGTGCTTACACCACTTATAACAAGGGAACTACCTACTAAACACGTACTACATCATGTTGTAACTTAATCGTTCGCAAATCTAGCGCTAGATGGCGCTACGATATTAGCACCACTTATAGACCTAGTACTATTATTTATCATGTGTCTTATCATAGTGATAAGTGGTAAAGCCCGACCAGAACTTTTGTCTTTCGCAATAGGGACGGGCTTTACCACTTGATCACAAACTTTTTACTTTTAGGAGTGCAGAAAAGAGGTGTGTCCTATACTCAGCGTTAGTTAGCATAAAATAAGAAAGAGAAAAAGAAAGTATAAGTTTCACTAACTGTCCTTTATGGATGACTTTTATTATTGAACGAAACAAACCTTCCCTGACAATACAATTCAATACAATACAAAATTATTTACTGCACACCTGACTGCTTCCTTATTTACTGCAAGTATGTAAAGAAAACCGAGAGAATAAAAAATTATATTAAAGCAATCAGTTTAGCTAGAGAGGATGGACTTATTTAATTTCTTTGAGACTTATTTGATTAGTGACATTAAAATATATAACTCAATACCTTCAAAATGATTCCTTACTGCGTTATTAATAGGAGATTTTATGACAGCTTAAAATAAAAAAATAGACTTTCTATAATATTTCCATACATGACGCTAGTAAAATAATGAGAACAGTGAGATTTATTGTAGACCTTTTGACTTTTTTTGTCGGATTGTACATGGTTATGTATGACTGACATTAATGTTAGGATAATTAGTTGATTAATTTGAATGTTTTTTTATAATCCAATAATTCTAGATTTATTACCTCATTATTTACTAGTGCCATCTGTTGACCCATATTGTAAGGTATTTTTTAATTTGCTACTGGAAAAAAACATCCCATTAGTTAGCATGGCAGAATTTTACTGTCGTATATTTATTTATCCTTTACAATAATAACTTCCTATATTCAGACAACCTTATTAGACCGCCATAAACGAATCTAGAATGTATAAATTAAGTAAAATCAATACTAAAAATCGCGCTTTCTTCTTATTAACACTTAAATAAAGTAATTGACAAGAGTCGTAATATTAAAAACTGTGTTATATGCGATACAGGGTACTGAAATAACATTAAATTAAAATATTAAAAACCCACGCAACAAAACCGTTACTTGATCCTTTCAACAACTAGAAAAGAGCTGATAATCTTCAAATGACTGAAGATATTATTTACTTGGATCGTAGCCTAAGAACATAATATCAATTGTGACACCCAATTGTGAAATCGACGCATCCATTTAGGAGCTACTATGCCACAGACAGACAGACAACCCCCTCTTTTTTGTCAGGGGTTAAAAAGAAAAAAAAAATGCATCTGCACATTACCTAAAATAGTCAAACACGCGATTTAATCTTCTGAGATTTTTCGTACAAGACTCTTTATAGAAAAGCGTTTAACGTATGTTAAAATTTCTTGTAGTAAGGTATGACTCGCAGACAAATACTACAAAAAGAAAAGCGGCCAAGTGCGAGTCGGAATCGCCCATTAAGGGTTCCATAGCAGCCAGTAACATAATATAAAAGTTTTTGTAGTTCGTTGTGAATTTGATCGATGTTTTAATAATAGTGAAAGGTAAATTGCGGTTTACGATTTATGACGTATTAAAAAAAACTACTTACTAGATCTCGTTCAAACCAATTTTCGTTGGAAGTTTTCATGGTAATGCACATCATATATTTTTTTTAGTTTTATCATTCTCTTATTTTAGAAGTTAGAGGGGGGGGGACACACATTTTTCCACTTTGAAGGCGTCTCTCGCGCAAACTATTCAGTTTAGAAAAAATTTTTATTAGGAACCTAAATATCATTTTTGAAGACCTATCCATAGATACCCCACACGTATAGGTTTGATGAAAAAAAATTTTTTGAGTTTCAGTTCTATGTATGGGGACCCCCTAAATTTATTGTATTTTTTTATTTTTATAAAAAAATCTTAATGCGGTTCACAGAATACATCTACTTACCAAGTTTCAACAGTATAGGTATTATAGTTTCGGAATAAAGTGGCTGTGACATACGGACGGACAGACAGACAGACAGACAGACAGACAGACAGACAGACATGACGAATCTATAAGGGTTCCGTTTTTTGCCATTTGGCTACGGAACCCTAAAAAGGACTAGAGTACAGAAAACTAAATATATAGTCTGTAGATACTCGTAACAGCCAGATGGTCAAACAACGACTTAAAAAGCCACGCAGCCCCTCTAACATGCTCACTCACGCGTGAGAGACATAATTTAATAAAAATAAATTATTATTATTATTAATTTTGTCGTGCGTATTCTCTTATCCTATTGGAGGATATTTTAATATGGTGGGTTTCTCGCGCGACAAACTTTTGTCATAGCACTGCATGTTACGGGTGCAGATATTGCTCCTATTTTATATTAAGACAGATTAAGAACTTCAGCGAACTTTTTACTAAAGAAACAAATCCATTTCTATGGGAAAAAGCACAAAAAACAAAGAGTGCGGCTACCATTAAACAAAATAATGTATCTTACCATACAGATTTTCTTTTTCTGTGACCCTGTATACCAGCATTCATAAAAATTATAAGCAGATAAACTTTTACTCGCCCATATATATTTTTATTTCGATTTTATAGCAAGTTGAGATTTTGTAAAATCGATATCGGTTTCGTTCATAAAGTGGCGTTTTTGACCACATAAGTAGATTTTTTGTTTTTGTTTAACTTCGTTTTTATAGTTTGCAGGAACACGCGCGCGATCTACTTTTATATTTGAATAGATAGGAATAGACCTTGAGGACGGACATAGGCTACTTTTTACCGCGGGAAAATACCTCATTCCCACGGGAAAGACTGTAAGCGCGGGCGGAGCGGTGGGGCGAAAAGTTGATGAAATTTGGTATCTATACCAATCTGACCTTGGGGTACGATAGAATAGACCTAGGTCCTAGGTGATGGATATAAGCTACCTTTTACCGCGGGAATACTCCTCATTCCCAAGGGAAAAATGACAGCGCGGAAGTAGTAGTAGTAATATTATAGTATGGATTAGCAATAGTACTGGACAATACAGTATCATACGCAAGCCCTAGCTAATCAGACAGTACACACGTGGCCACAATTACCGGGTACATTCTCGCGTGCCTATAATGGACGGTGTTACGAGTACTGGTACTGTCGCGGCCCGTAATTTAGGCTCCTTGAGACGGCGCAAGGTCGCGGTGGACTGTGATTAGGTGATAATCTGTGGCTGAGATGCGTTTGTCTTTTGTTGTTAATTGTTCAGATTGAAAGGAGAGCAGAGCTCCGCATTTGAGTTTCGTCGCAGTGTAGGATTGGTTGGACGAACCCAATTAATGCGGACCAGGCCAGCAGTAGGCCCTACTATGAAAGTAGCGACAGGCTCGAGAAGCTGTCAAACGCGACATAGTGACATTAGAGCCATAGTAGTTCCGTCAATATGTCGCGTTTGACAGCTTCTCGAGCCTGTCGCTACTTACATAGTAGGCCTACAGCATATGATACGTATTAAGACATGTTTTTTTCGTTCTCTAATGTAGTGAACTTTAGTCAGCCTGCAGGGACCACCAACAAAACCACACATCGCCGGGGAAGAAGCAAATACTCCTATCTTCCATTTAGGTCTGTGTAAGATATGAGGATTTGCTTAATCCCCGTTGATATATCAAAATGTCACAAATCAGTTCCATATTAGGTACAACATTTTTGTTTCCAAATATGTATGTAAAGCCTGACCAAAGAAATATGACACCTGCTCTGGGGGCGCCACGTGTATATTTTTACGACTATGGCAACAATTTCCCTTATAAAATTAGTTCCTCTGAAATTCCGCAATATGGCGAGGTGTCAAATTTCTTTGATCGGGCTTTACGTTTTTGTTACTTTTCAGTTTAATTTTTCATTAGTCTTATACTCGTACTAACAAATTGAAGATCGAAGTTATCATTAAAAAAAATGGAACGGATGCAATTTTGAAAACACCCACTTCTGCTAGTCAATATAATCACAAGTGTTCGTACGACCGTTAGATGTAGTGGTTTAGTCTACAGTGTTGTATGAGAGGTTGTTTCGGTACTTAATAAAAAAAACATCAAGTCATTGAAACGATTTCTAATCCGAACTCTCGCGAAAGCCATAGTTGTATGTTTTACGCGGATTTTAAAAGTGATATCCGACAAAAATGAGAAACTCTTATAGACGAGTTTTTAGAAAGAAATACTTGTAAATTAGTTTGGGAGTGGTATTACATATAATGGTTTAGGAAAACTATAATGTATAATTCATCATCATCTCAGCCTGTAGACGTCCACTGCTGGACTGCTGCCTCCCTCAAGGATCTCCACAATGATCGGTCCTGCTTGGTCCGCATCCAGCGGCTTCCCGCGACCCTCACCAGATCGTCGGTCCACCTCGTAGGGGGCCTGCCCACACTACGTCTTCCGGCGCGCGGTCGCCATTCAAGAACCAAATGAATCATTCATTAAGACACTATTTGAAAAGATGCGACACGATGATGTGGAGTTTTGGCATTTTTAACGCCCAACCATAGACAACTCTGGTCTTCGGTTCTATATTGGCTGTATAGTTTGTATGTAACAGAAGGCAGCACATGCGTAGGAAAGAGGACAATGTGGGTGTACCCGCGTTACACTCCTGGGTGAGGGCTGAAAACCAGTGTTGCCCTCTGGGCAAATATATACACTGAGCCTTGACCCTTTTACATCACCACACACACATGTGCATGTCTTTAGTTCGTAATTAAATTGTTACTCTAGGTTAAGTTTACTCTTTTAATGATATGTTCATGTGTGTTCTTGATGTAATAAACGTTTTATCAATCTATCTATCTATCAATACAAAAGAAGAAACTCCACAGGATCGCACTGTGAAGTTTCTTCTTTGTGTTGTTCTCCACATTGCGTGAACCTGCCAGTTATGTGAACAACTGATATCGCATCGCCTCTTTTAGATTGTTTGATCTCTTTTTCATTGCTTAGACTTGTACATTGTTTGAGACGAGAGCCGGTCTTGGTTTGAAAACATGGGCCAAGAAAACAAGGTCTTGCAATTAGACCACGTAACTGACACGAGTCGACGTCATTTTGCGCTGTTCATCCTTGTCTATTACACGCATTCGACAAGGATGAATAGGCAAAATGACGTAGAAATGACGTAGGCTCGTGTCAGTCACGTGGTCTAATTGCAAGACCTTGTTTTCTTGGACCATGGTTTGAAAAGCAAAGCTGACGTCATTAAGTGTCCTGGCCTATAAATAATGAATAAAATATTTTTGTTTTTTTTTTACATTCGCGCCAAGAAATTATCCCTACCGCTACACTACAGAATACGGGCGCTCTCAAAGTCAACATGTCCAGCCGCATGTGCTGCCTACTGTACATCTTTTTCAAGTTGTTTGCCGCTATCTATTTTAAAGATAGTTACAACTACGCATGTTTTTAAGATTTATTTAAATATTAAAAACAGGTAGCTTATAATACCGGCAAAGCATTAACCCATCATCAACGAGAATAATGGTAAATCGCTTATTAATTACACAAATAACAGGGCTGACAGTTTGGTCGAGTCAAGGTCGGAGGGTCCGGCGCAGCATCAGTGTTGCCAGTACCCATCATAGAGTAAGAATCATAATACTTTTTCTGACGTGGACTGTATTTCTTGTTGGTACAACATATCTTCACTACATAGTATAAAACAAAGTCGCTTTCTCTGTCCCTATGTCTCTATGTCCCTTTGTATGCTTAAATCTTGAAAACTACGCAATGGATTTTGATGCAGTTTTTTTAAATAGATAGAGTGATTCAAGAGGAAGGTTTATATGTATAATACATGCATAATATACTTAAGGATAACCCACAATAACCATTTTCCCGTGCGGAGCCGGGGCGGGTCGCTAGTATTGTAATAAATTTGACATTTGAAACATTATTATTACTTTAATCTACACGAGTAAGTATTTACCTATTTAGATTTGTAATTCCTATCGTACAAGCTCTAAAATATACACATGGCGCCCCTAGAGGAGGTTTTTTAGTTTTATGGTCAGGCTTTAAATAATGAACGAGGTAAGCTACTTTTGAGCTAAAATTGATTTAAGCGACACATTCTGGCAGCACTGCCCAGTAATTTCCCACCAATTTTCCGAATTGGCCGCCACTAAACATGTATCAAATATGTAATTTTGGCGGCAAAAACTGGCAAATTATCGTTTAGGTTTTTTATTGTATCTTTGTTTGTTATGCTACCGAATAATTACCGTTTTTGATTGATGATTATGCTTCTGGATGTATAAGAGCTACCTTTGCTTAGCTACAATAAAAAACTATAACAAGTGATTTTTTTTGCACCGACAATTTTATTAAAACTGAGACATAGACAACAAAATATTTAATTTAAATAAAGAATCAGGTGAACTTAAATTACTTAATAAAGTTACTTTTTTAATATACATATATATAAAGGAAATTCAGCCGTGTCTCAGGAAATAAACAGCAGAAATGGTAATGTTAATGGTAATGGTATTGTATTTTTTTATAATTTTTAAGTTATAGCTGAAATATACACCATTACATTTATTTATATCATAATCTTATATTATACCGGAATTTGATAATTTCCAAATCATTATTTGTTTACTATTTAAAAATATATCCAGGATGTAACTAATTTACCTCCCATTATATTGTAATTATAGCTACTTATGATTTTAAAAAAGGTCAGTAGTAACACCAACTTACCTGGTATTCGTGAATGTCCATCATTATAAAAAAAAAACTAACAAAAACTATACAACTACAAAAAATAACTAAATCTACACTAACACTAAGAATATTGCACCAAAATCAGACTGTCCACTTCGAGTGGTATATTGCACAAAATTTAAATAAAATCAGGTACCTAACTAAACATTAAAATAAAATAAAAATCACATATTATTATTGTCTATGGTGGTTCCTTTTAAAAAGTAAAACGTCACATGTTTGGCGGGAACTTTTTGCGAGCGTGTCCATTTTCGAAAAGCGCGCGGTTTGCGCTGCGCTGTGGCCGTCACTGCCGGTCGGTTACCGTACGCGGAGAGGTCCGTTGGAAAAAAAACTAATATCTAATATGTCAGTGTGAAATCGCCAGAATTGCAGCGGCGTTAACTATTGGACGCATCGCTCTGGCTGGTCTATATATACTTCACAATTAAACATTTTTTCGAAGATTTGGAACATTAGGTTTTGTCTGCTATGTGTTTTTTTTATCACTACATACATAGTATAAAATAAAGTCGCTTTCTCCGTCCCTATGTCCCTCTGTCCCTCCCTTTGTACGCTTAAATCTTTAAAACTACGCAACAGATTTTGATGCGGTTTTTTTTTAATAGATAGAGTGATTCAAGAGGAAGGTTTATATGTATAATACATGCATAATATACTGAAGGATAACCCATCAGGAAGGCGGGTCGCTAGTTCATCAATATACTGAAATATACTCGTTACGCAAATGTTACGACCGCCACAAAAAAAACTCATTACATGTATTAAATTAAAAATGTAAATTTTAAATTTACCATAGCTAGCGATAAAATCTGAAAATCTAACTGGCGAAAATTGTATATTTTAATCAACTAGCAAAAACATTTCTACAACAATTAAGACCACAAAACTGAAATCATTTTAATGAAATCACGTCGTTTTTCATATAAAGCGATAAGTCTTGTGTGGATATGGTATGTATAAGAAATTAAGAAGTTTATTTTTATTTTTCGCAATTTATATAGAACATTTTGTGTGTTGTTCCCGTAGTAAAATAAATCATCCCTTCTGGAAAAAAAACATATCACGTGCGAAACTGCAGAGCAGAAAGCTAGGTAAAAAAAAACGAGTACCGCAAAACGGTTCTGTAATCAAACTGTGGACTTGCCGAAGTCATTCACTTATAGTCGTAATTTTCTAACGGCACTCGATAAGGAGGCTTCGAGAGCTTTACTTTCTTCGTCTGAACCTGCATCTAACATCCAAATTAGACTCCTCTCTCGCTCACACACACCCAAACCCCCATGAGAAAGAGAGAAGCAGAAACACACAACTTTTTCTGAAGTGACAATAATTTTGGCCAGTAATTACATCTGTCAATTTGTGATTGTTGCAATGATTGATTGTGTTTTTAAAAAACGCGGGAACAGTTATTTTCGTTCGTTAATGTCTGCAGTATGTAATCATTTTCTATTTATTAACGAAAGTACAATTTGTGATTGAGATTCGGCCAGATGTTCCAAAAAGAATTTGATTGCATTTTTTATTCAATTAAATAGAGCCGTTTGTTTAATCTGTTTTGATTAGCAATGTTAATTCTAATTTGAAAAGCATTAAAGATAGGATTGTTTTTCCCGAGGTAATGAGGTATTTTCCCATTGTAAAAGGTAGCCTATGTCCCCAAGGTATATTACTCTATTTCTAATTTCTATCTTTATAACAAGTCTTCTTCTTCTTAACAAGTTTCAATGCAAAAAAACAAAAAATTAAACATTTCCTCTTCATAATATTAGAACATACCTATCACTACATAGTATAAAACAAAGTCGCTTTCTCTGTCCCTATGTCCCTATGTCCCTATGTATGCTTAAATCTTTAAAACTACGCAACGGGTTTTGATGCGGTTTTTTTAATAGATAGAGTGATTCAAGAGGTAGGTTTATATGTATAATACATGCATAATATACTTAAGGATAACCCACAATAACCATTTTCCCATGCCGGGGCGGGTCGCTAGTAGAATATATATAACATTTTATATATAATACTAGCTTTCCGCCGCGGCTCCGCCCGCGTTAACGTTTTTCCCGTGGGAATGAGGCATTTTCCCGCGGTAATAGCCTATGTTACTCAGGGTGAATGTAGCTTTCTAATGGTGAAAGATTTTTTGAAATCAGTTCACTAGTTTTTGAGTTTATTCATTACAAACATACACACATTGCCAGAAACATAAAAAACGCAGTTCTGGACTATTATTTACTCTGTGGTTCTGGCCAGGCTTAAAATCTTATTTTCAGGTCCAACAATGTTCTTTATAAAATAATGATTTTTGGCGGAAACGTAACCGCCTATAATAATTGCCAGTTACATTACAAGTTGTAATCAGGCCTTAATAAGGTTTTTGCGAGACACAAGCGAATAATAGGATATCTTTTTGCAATTGAAAGGAAGCACGCTCAAAATGTGTACTTTAAAGACCTTGATTTAATCTATGGTTGTCGGTACGCCAACAATATTTAAAACAGCTCTTTTGTAAATTCTCACGTGGTCAGACTCCAAACTCCTAAATGCGGCGTGTCGTTAGTGCGACTACGACGCGATACATAGATATCATACTAATATTATAAAGAGGAAAGATTTGTATTTGTGTGTGTGTATGTTTGTAATGAATAAACTGAAAAATCTTATCGTAGTGCTTTATGCTACTGGGGCATTACTGGTAGTTATTTCATCTCACGAGTGCAGGCAAGCCTTACTTGTAGTTGTGTGCGTATAGCACCCGCTCTATGTGCGTACTACTAAACTGAGCGCTACGCAAGCACACAAACACAATGTGCACACACAACACACACACAAGGATGGCTCGACTACGCACACTTAAGATAAGACATCTGTACTGATTTGAATACTCCTGTAATAGTCCCAAGCTCAGTTTCTCAATGGTTATCCATGGATTGGCTAAACATATTTTTATCTTAGGCTTAGCTCTTAGCTTCCTCGATCCCATTAAGACAGGCCGTGACAAATGTAACCCGCTACCCACTGACCACTTTATTAACCTGACGCCTATCATAAAACTACCACTAAAGAATCACAAGAATAATCCTTAATACATTGCGTGTTTACTTTTCTTTCTTTCCTTTTCTATACCATATAATAAGGAAATTTTTGATTGTTCGTTTCTTTGCATTGAATAGGGACCGAAGCTACAGAACCGCTTTTAATGAAACTTGGTACAAATATAGAAGCCCAGACCTAAACCTAGACCTTGGGGAAGGAAATAGGGTATTTTTAAGCCTACTCACCCTGATTTTAGGGTAAGCTCGAGTCTCATGAGCTTTTAACAATACTTAAAGTAGGGACTACTATTTGGTATTCTGTGGTTAAAGCCCTATCAGGAAAACAAGAAAAACCTCGCCTTGCAGAATGGGACTAACTTACTCACTTCTTTACATTTTTTTTCTTGCCGCTCCCGTATATACTTGCACAGCCATCAAAGAAGGTGTCTCACACCCACTGTTTGATTCGTCTGTCATAGACGTGTAAGGCTGGATGATGATAAATATTACAATGAAAATTGTGGCCCAAAATTTAAAAAAAAAATACATAAAGCGCCCTCAGAGCAGGTTTTTTATTTTTCTGGTCAGGCTGTGGCTTTAACTAGCTACGCAGTGGATATTGAATTGTGTAAAACTTGTATCATAGTGGTCGTGACGTTGACAATGTCATTATTCTTGTCGTAAGTATTCGCGGCAAAAAGGCGCGCGCGCCGATCGTAATGATCCATGAGCTATGGATCATTTGCGAGTGTCGATCAATGTGATAATGGATGTGTGGGGGAATGGTTGGTGGCGTGTCGTTGGTAGCGGGTTTGATTCCCATGTTTGTAAAATTTAAGAAAAGTTTTTTCTTGAAATAGTCGTGAAAATGATTTGATGGAGACAGCATTTTTTTTTAATTGAACACTTCGCTTTTAAAAAGTAAACACTTTTACTTATCTAATTTATACAGTTAACATATCAAAACCAATACATGTAAAATAATAGTAATTTAAAAAAAGAATAAGCAAATAATGATTTGAATTTGAATAAAATCACAATAATTTAATATGCAGTAAAGTATTACATTAAATTATAACATAATTGACTACCAAAGATGTTCATTACATTTCTTCAAAACCCACAGAGCATCGAGAAAGTACAGAAATTGGATTCAAAAGCGCTCGTACCGTTTCATTTGCGTTGCGGTGCAAGAGAAAATATCGACATTTATCAATATACCTAACATTTTCAATTTACATGCGACCTAATAATTGCGATATCCTCCTTCCTATAATCCCATCCTATAATAATTGAGATATGATTTGGTAACCAAATTCATAGTGGGAGTTTTTTTTTCCATTCATTTATTCCCACGGGCAAAGTAAGCTGGCAGGAGAAGGTTAAATAGATATTTTTCAATAAATAAATTGAAATCAGAATTTTTAATTTTCATATTCTACCCCCTTTATTCTTAGTAGTACGGTGATTTTATCCGGTAACCAGATTTTTCATCACTGTGGCACTACTATTTGGTATTCTGTGACTGTGGTTCTAAAAGTAGATCCGAAGAAATTTACGAACATTTATATAAAATGTTTGAAAATTCTTACTACTTAAACAAAACAACTCTTGTAACACCAAGTAATATAGTTTACCCGAAAACCAACAGATGGCACTGCCCTGCACAAGTAATCTACTGGTTAAGTGTGTGAGACTGAAATATGTAATAATAACTTTGTAAAACCACATTTATTGCAAATAAATAATTTATATCCTTCTTCTCTTTCTTTGTGAATTGCGTTTAAGCTAAAATGCGGTATCGAGATCACTTTTTCAAACCTTAAGTAGAATTACCAAAATTTGTCATTATCCTCCTCCTGCATATTAATATGTCGTATTTTATTTCTCTATCAGATTTTAAACTTAAACCGCAACATAATGATACATAATGCGCTCGCGTCTCCGCCGAGTGAATAGGGCCGTAATTGCTGACCCCGAGATCTATCGATCCGATCTATACGTATAGATCATTGATCGATAATAAGGATCGTCGCGCCCCGTTTGAAAGTAGAAAGGGGATTCTTTTGATAGTAAGTCGTTTTACGATTCAATGTCAATCTGTTTCCGGTCAAAATAATTATTTTGTATTGAAAATGTAATAGTTCTGCACAATATGAGGTGGATTATGTTCATAGATTTGTAGCTTTTTCTTTATAGAAATTGAATGAATGAGTATATTAGGTAACGGGTTAGATAAAAGTTAATTATCTCCTATTTTGTGAGAAAAAAGCTTTATTCAGAAATTCGTACTCATTAGTTATATTATTTACTTACAGTCTCTAAGTTATATTGTAACTAACACTCTATGAATCTTCTGGTCTGAGAATAAATGATTTTTATTTTATTTCGTCTTTATTTATTTTATTAGAGAGAATATCTAGTATAGATGGCACTTATTGCTTTTTAACAGGTATACTCAAGGCATTGAGGACCGGAGAATTAAATAGACTATTTTTTCATCATCATCTCAGCCGAAAGACGTCCACTGCTGGACAAAGGCCTCGCCCAATGATCTCAACAGACTATATTTTAACACAGGAAAATTTCTCATTCCCTCTGAAAAAATCGTAAAAAGGCACGGGTGCGGACAGCAAGTTTATTATAATTTAATGGACGGACATTAGACTTTGTACCGTTCTTATGTCCATTGAATAAGAAGCTGAATCGCGTAGCGCATTTTAAGTTAAACTGCACTTGACTGTACAAATTAAAAACAAAACACAATCAACGTCTTACTTTTCCTACTCGCTTGAAGAGTTGACTTAATTGCAAACTACATTCATATGTTAATAATAATTAGTAACGTTTCCATACGGATAATTCCCATTGTGTTGAAGAATTGGAAGATCTGTTTTAAATAATTGCTGATACATCAATGAGAAGTATAGAGAAAATGAGATTTAAGACCATAGTCTAAAAAACATTATTTAATAAATTGAGTTAAAGCCAAGCAACATTAGGCCAGCGTCGTCGTTGCTATGGTCTGTTTACATTTTTATTTGACCTATCTATGCTTGTGTCGAAAAAGTACAACCAATCAAGCTTTACCGGACTTGCGGGGGAGCGGAAGACTTTACCCCCAAAAATAAGGTCATATACCAACGCGTCTAGGGACGGCTCGAGGGAGCCTCGGTCCACGGCCTAGCGCGTTGATATTGAAAAACATCATGAAGGAGACGACGCCTGAGGGGCTCCGTCTCTGATTATCAATTTTGATTTTGGTTATGGCCGCGCCCCAGCCGGCGGGTACGGGCGTAGAGATGATAGTCTTCAAACTAAATTATCATAAACAGTCCAGGAAATAACTGAACAACTTTCCCAGAGGAACATAGGTTGAAATCTCTGATGATATGATATGAAACGTAAGTATCCCATCCCCAATATAAAAAAAATAAAAATTGGTTTTCTTCTAAAATTCTCCATAATATTACAACGAATACCCAAGAGATTGTTTAACAAAAAAAAAGCGGCTGTACAAGACTTTGATCCTTTGCCTCGGCGGTGTGCCGGGAGCTGTCACTTGATCATTTGTCAACGGGATCATTCCCGAACGAGCATTCCCTCGGGATGCCAGTAACAGGAAAACACTACACACAGGAATGGTCTTGCTACCAGGCCAAAAATCCGGAGAAAAACAGCAATAAAAAAAAAACAGTTACCTTAAGTGGCTTAAAAGCGTTGTTACTATGCTATCTATATAATAAAACTGTAGAGGTCGAAAATCTGTACATAGAAAAAAAAAGGTTAAAAATCAAGTCAGGGGGATGTAAGAAGCGATATAGAACATAATCCAAATTTTTTCAAATTTTTCGTTTCTCTGTTTGTCTGTTTGTACGGGCTAATCTCCGAAACTGTTGTACTGATTTGAATCAAATTTCGTATGGTGGTACCTTATTCCCCGGTCAACATATTAGATACTTTTAATCCCGGAAAATTATAAAGTTCCCGTGGGATAGTTAAAAATTACTAGGAAAAAGTCGGAAAATAACGCGGGCGTAGCCGCGGGCAGACAGCTAGTAAATAATAAATACAGAAATTGAAAGAAACAAATAAAAAAAAAACCAAGCATATATAAGCTTTATTCGATGAAATATTAAATTGTCTGATCCATTGGTTGAGAGCAAAAAATTACATCTTCCATACAAAAGACATCAACGAAAGCGATTTCGTAAAATTTAATTTGAGATTTAATAAAAAATAGAATCAGTAAAGTTTAATTTGGAAAATCTTACGCGATTTGAAAAATATTGAACAAAAACTTTAAGCTACCTTTGTTAACCCCTAACACAAAAAGAGGGGTGTTAAAAGTTTGACGTGTCTGTCGATCTGTAGCACCGTAGCTCCCAAACGGATGGACCAACTTTGATATTATCTTTTTTTAACTTACAATTCAAAAAATCTAATAAAATGACGGAGTTCAAAATACATTAGCAGTTTGTATTTTGAAAAAAATCGCGTCTCTACAATCACCATAAGAAAGGAGTGGGCAAGTACCATACACCATACAAAAATATATATAAAAAAAACCTGTCTACCTGGTCAGGTTACCGCAAACTGTCAACGCATCATTTGTTAAACATTTGGGGCCGGTTGCACTAATGTTCAAAATGATATTGCTTGATTAGCTATACCGAAGTAAAGTATTGTTAAAATATAAATGAACTATTTTTATTTTATAACTATTATAGCTGGCTTTCCAGTGGTACTTAATTATTTCGCATTTATATATCACTACACAAGGAAGTAAGAATACGATTGTTTGTATCTTATAAGATTGTTAAAATATAGGTAATTGTATTGTATTGTTGGTTGTAGGTTTGTGATTGCAGTGTAATGTTTGGGATAGGCCTTTGTCTAGCAGTGGACGCCTACAGGCTAAAATTATGATGATGAAGGAATAAGATAGAAAATAAAAGGGTATCTTTCATAATAATTACAGGATTTTATAATACAAGACTTAAAATCTTTCTTAAATTAATAAAAAGAAATTCGGGTAGCAGCAATCTTGTTAGCAGAGTTTAAAAGGAAAAACAAAATGGATCCAGTACTGCCGTTTCCAGCCTAGAGGCACAAACATCACGTGCAGACACAAGATATGTTACAATTTAAGTATAATTTTAAACTATTACCGAGATGATGGCTATTATCTTTAACAGTATGACGTTAACAGCTAAGATACCTAAGTTTTACTATGGAATGTTCTATCTGTTACACAGCTAGCATTTAATTCAATTTTTTGCAAAGGTTGTCCTGTCCTGTCAATTCCCAAATAAAGGTTTAATTTTGTTATTGTCGCTTTTTGCTATTTAGTATTTTGGATTTTGCTTATCGTATGAGTTTCGATGTTAACCTTCCTTACAAACCTTGGCGTTAGAATTTTCGAGCCACCGGTTCTCACATAGGTATGGGTCATGTAACGACTACAGCTACATCATAAAGATAGTAGCCATATCGTAGATAGTAGCCGGAACCAACGTCTTTACGTGCTTTACAAAGCACGGAATCATTTTTCTTTACGGACAATCAGGTGATTCAGTCTGCAATAGACTAAAATGCTGAGGAAAGGTTATCGTTCTACCACTCGCTCGGCCAGCTAAGCTATATTGTGTTGGAGTGGTACTAAAAAGGTAAGTGTCTATTATTCTGGTTGTTAGATAACGAAAAATTGTTATTTGGTTGGTGCTACTTGGCCCGCATACACTTGCAAAGTTTTTTGTTGGATTCGATTTAAAAATATTTATTTTGTCAATCACTTTTACAATTCGCACTTGACAGGTTTTTATTTAATACAACTTTACGGCGTATAAAGTAAATGGCTAATAATTAATCTTTATCTCCACTGTGGTTTATTAATTATTGCTATTATATAACATTTACGTTATGTAACAAAGAAGCGTCGGTGGCCAAGTGGCTAGGCCCGTTGACTTCCATTCGGAAGTTTGCGGGTTCAAGCCAATATTCTGAATTCATATTAGGTTTATTCAGCGCTCCTACGGTGAACGAAAACATCGTGAGAAACCTGCACACACCTGCGAAGTGATTCAAAGGTTGTGTGTTCCTCACAAGGCCAGCGTGGTCGACTAAGGCCTATTCACCCTGATATCAGGGTAGGCTTGAGCCCATCGGTGGGGAAATATATGAGCTGTTAACGAACGATGTAACAAAGGGTTTTTTCAACTAGGACACTAATATAACAATTTGTCATGTCTGTACGTCACGGCATACAACGCAGGTGGCCCGGCGTCACCTGTCGCGGTCTGTCCAAATAAGTCATTTGTCAAATCGCCCGGCCGTGTGTGGCGTGCCGACTTATACCCGAATTATCAGTTTCACTGTAGCGTACGTACGTGGACAATTAATTGTTTCTATCATATTTTTCATTAGGTAGCAGCTTTGAGAAAATAAAACTATTTCAGTTAATTACTAAACATGTTAGAGAACTAAAAGAGTACATAGGTACTGTACTGTACAATGTACAGAAGCCAGCACATGCGGTTGGATATTAGCACTACGAAATTCACCCCTACCGCTACGGAATACGGGCGATAATCTTTCTATGAAAGAATGAAATATAAATTAAATTTTCTTTATAGCATAAAGACACAGAAGAGAACATATATTAATATATAGGAATTCCAGTAAACTAAGCGGCCTTATATCTTAGTTAGCAATTTCTTACAGGCAACCATATAATATTATCAATTATTACCATAGGCAATTATTTTTAATTTTATTGTAAAATGTCGTAAATCGGAAACCACGCAAGCGAAGCCACGGGCGCGAGTAGATGACTCATTGGCTGCGCATGATTCACTCAGCTGCAATTCCAAATGAACGCAAAAGCATTTATAGTGCTTGTAAGAGCTAACCAAGGCGGTACTGTGTTGGACGTACCCGCTACAGGGACGTATTAAGGCTCTTAGACATTGGGGCTACAGGCAAATAAATACATGTGGAGTATTGTGGAGCGTGCGTAATATTTTGCCGCCCTTTCTTATTTAAAAAAATATTTAACCTCCTAAAAATCTTCGAATTATAATTTTAGTTCTCATTGTTATTGCGTTTTTAATATTTACTATTCGGTATTTTTACGTCTTTTACAAATAGCAAGTGACTTTTTAAATTCCCACGACTCGCTATTTAAAAGGGCCCCAACTTAAAATCTAAGGGCCTTACTTGAGCCGGCCCTGTCCTTGAGGTCTTATAGTGTTTATATAGGTGCCCTAAAGGATGACTATACGATTTAAGGTCCGCCCAGACCCGCCTTCCCCCTTTCTGCTGTCCGTCCGTCTGTCTGTCCAATCTTGATGTTAATGCAAGCAATTTTGTATTGAAAATTGAAATGGAGGCCTTTCTTGGCAATATAATGCTTGTCCAACATATGAGGGAATTTTATTATGGAAATGTGGTGTATTATTAATATCAAGATAATACATACATATATAGCGTTGATAGTGTACGTACTGACATTTAGCACTGGGCCACCGTGGTCGCCTATTCACCCTGATATCAGGGTAGGCTCGAGCCCCTCGGTGAGGACGTATATGAGCTGTTAACGACAAGATCAACAGCTTGGTGTGCTCTTGATTGTACAGTTCTAATAGTACTGTAAGATCTAGACTTTCTCTAGCCCCCAGAACGACACGAAGGTCAATAATTGGCGTGTAAATAACTAATAATAAAACAGTAATGAGCGACCGTCTGTGATGAGGAATCTGTCTGCGAGCGGACCGGACCGCGCTTCTTTTGGACAGGAAATGCTAGTGAACAATTTACTGCTGTAGGGTTGTCCAAAACCTTTTTTTTTTTTTTTCATGGAACTTTTGATCACTCGACAACCTCCGTGGTCGAGTGGTCAGAAGCTCGTCTGACGTTACGGAGGTTCCGGGGTTCCCGGTGGGGATCCGTCGGTCGAGCAAATATCACTTTGTGAAACTTTGGTTAGGACATTGCAGGCTGAATCACCAGATTTTCCGAAAAGAAAGATGATTTTGTGCTTCGGAAGGCACGAAAAGCCGTTGGTCCCGGCTACTACGGATGTGGTCGTTATATGAGCCATGTCGGAAACCTAAGGCGGAATTGTGAACAGAAGAAAATCAATGTCACGTGCCAGAGAATCATTTCTTGCATCATCAAGATGTAAATGGACCATCGACACGACAAGAAGAAGAATTGATAAGAAAAATGATAATTTGAAATTAAAAATTGGGGATAAAAATCAACGAATAGGCGTACCTATATTAAAAAAAAAAACACAACTGTCAAACCCCTATAAATATTCAAATAAGCTAAAACGGAAATTTTGAATAGATATTTCTACATTTAGTTCTTAATTTATTTAGCTTTTGATTTATCTATTACTTCTTTTTTATTATCACAATTTATAAATTATTCATTAGCCTAGTATTTAAATCAACAAAGACATAACAACAAATATCTTTGCCTTATATTTTAGAGGTGTTGCGAAAATACTAAACCTATTAGTCCACCTCCTTTGCCTTGGTAGGAGACAACCCTACGGCATTCATTAGTACATCATATCGCGCGATCTCTTTGATATCGCCGACTTGTATCAGACATTTCCATCTGAGGAGATACCCCGCAAATACAGGGTCTTACGATGGACCTGATCATTATCATCCAAATAGCAACCTAGATAGACCAGTCGCTAAGACTCATACAAACAATCATTCATAAATTTCTTTTTTTTTAATTGGCATTTGCTTGTTTTGCAAAATCGACATAATATCTTGCTTGACCGGACTTGATGTTTTATTCTACTCTATCCAATTAGCTTTTCAAAATAGAATAATAGTGTATTTAATTATGCAAATATCCTCCTTCTTTAAAATAAAAATAATGCGAGATGAATGCGAAAGATACTGTTCTGTCTGTCTGTTTGTATTATGCTTTCACACAAAAATCATTGAACCGATATTGATGAAATTTGTTAAAAAGCCCGACCAGGAAAATAAGAAACCTCGCCATATTGCAGAATTTCAATTGAACTTATTTACGAGTAGGTACAATGGAAATTGCTGCGAGAAACAAAAAAATACACGTGGCGCCCCCAGCGCAGGTTTTTTATTTCTCTGGTAGGGCTCTGCACATATGGAATAGACCTTGGGGAAGGCTACATTTTGTCGCGGGAAAATACCTCATTCCCACGGTAAAAACTGTAAGCGCGGGCGGAAAGCTGTCTGTATTTTTGTTACGAATTGAAATACGGAATCTGCGTCTGCACTGAACATTAAGAGTTAAATAAAAAAGGTGGTACTTGACATATCGCGCGCATGCGTGTGTGTGGAGCGACTCGAGGGGCCTAAGCCACCCTAAACAAACAACGGCCAAGTACCGAGAAATTCATACAACCGCGGTTATGGAGTTGAAATTGTTACTTTTGATAGTGATGGGAAATGTTATTCAATTTTGTAGTCATATTATAATTTGCGATATTGCGAAATTTTTTGGGCTTGTCCATGGTCTAAAAAAACAAGGTCTTGCATTCGGATCACGTGACTTGTCACAAGCCTACGTCATCATGCTGTTCATCCTTGTCTATTAACACGTGGTTCGAATGCAAGACCTTGTTTTCTTAGACCATGGGCTTGTCGCTAAAACTGGTCACACGGATTTGGATGTATGTAATTTGGTAGGTAAAGAGATACCATACCATAGAGGCATAAATTAAATTAGAAAAGTAAATGCGGCTGGACATGTTGACCTTTAGAGCGCCCGTGTTCCTTAGCCGTAGTGGTGATTTTAGTGCAAATGTTCAACCGTATGTGTTGGCTTCTGTACCTTTAATAAAAAAGGATCTAATATTTCGATACCTATGGTAGAGACTCTCTCCGAATCTTTTATTGAGGGAATTTATAGTGTATTCAAAACCAGAGAAGAGAACACAGGAAACATGATAAAATATTATCCCTTCGACATTGTTTTCAAGATTAAAAAAAAAGTGCAATAAAATTTAAAAAATAAAATGGATATGTATGTTATTATTTATTACCATACCTAACCTACTCTACAGAAAAAATACACAGTTCAAAATAGAGCCGAATATTCTCACCCCAGCCACAGATGAATAAATAGTTACTAACGTAACCCCAGCACTAACATTAAACGTGCTCTAAAAAACAGAGCTACCGAATTCCTATGCACATAAGGTGCTTCTTTTTTGTAAAATGGTTCAAATTCCTCTCCTAAGCAAACTATGGTGACAGGTTGATTTAACAGATTATTCTGATGAGAACTCAAACAAATATATTATTATTAATAATAATATGCATAGGTAGGTAGGTATATTCTTCTTTAATTAATTTATTGTATATCCTACTTTATATGTGCACATGGGTGCGTAATAAAACCTATAATAGCAGAAAATATAATTTGAAGTGATATAGCGCTTAATTGGCATAATTTTCATATCCTATAAAAATTACTTGCTATAAATTTAATTTCTATAACGTTTAATTCTTATTTACCCCTTAGCCTTTAGCATTTAGCCTTTTTGGCATTGTGGCACACGCTTTGTTTCTTTCCATGTTTTGTTTTACCTCTTATTTATTTCTGTTAAGAAGCCATTTGTTGCTATTAATGTTAATTTTGTAATTTGTGCCAAAGCCAAATAAATATTAATCTATGTCTATTTTTTTCATCATATCTATCAGAGATAGGAAAACGCGCTTCGCTCTTGTATCTTTCTACAAAGGTATGTAAAAAAACTATAGAGACATGAGAGGTGGACGGTGGGTAGGAAGTGGAAAATTGGACCACGTTTACACCCTGATAGGCTCGAACCTAGCCTAAAATCAGGGTGAACAGGTCTTAGTCGACCATGCTGGCATCGTGCGACTTGATCAACCTCACATACACATACAACCTTTGAATTCGTTCGCAGGTGTGTGCAGGTTTCCTCACGATGTTTTCCTTCACCGTAAGAGCGTCGAATTAACATAAATTAACATAATATGAACTCGAATCGAATACACATTGGTACGTGCCGACACTTAAACCCGCGAACTTCCGAATGGAATTTTTTTTTATTGACCTATGCTTGTGTCGCAAAAGTACGACGAATCAAGCTTCACCGGACTTGTCGAGCGGAAGACTACCCCAAAGTAGTCATGTACCAAAGCGTCTAGGGGCGGCTCGAGGGAGCCTCGGACCACGACCTAGCGCGGTGATACGGAAAGACATCGTGAAGGAGACGACGCCCGAGGAGCTCCGTCTCTGATTATTACTTTTGATTTTGGTTTCGGCCGCGCCCCCGCATTCTTTTAACTCTTTGGCCTATGTCAAGGGGTCGTTCGGCAACTCGTCCCAAAACAAACTCGTCCCATTGGGAAAACGAACTTTCTGGACTGGAACTACGAATGGGACGAGTTTGTTTTGGGACGAGTTGCCGAACGACCCATGTCAAGAGACGACGCATGAGGGAATGGAAGTCACCGGCCCTTGCCGCTTAGCTACCGACGCGCTCTCACAATCCTCTTAAACATCGATTCTACCCGAAGGTGTAGTCGGCGAGCAGTGAGCAGGGTAAACATGAATGTTTTGTGTGATAGGTCGAGTCCAGGACTGGTGCAAGTGATTAATGAAACTGTGGCCAAGGATCAGGTACCACACGCGTTGTGAGGGCCAAGTCTCGCACTTGAGCGATTCATTTCGCCAAGTCCAACATCCCAGAGTGGCTAAACGTCACTTATTTCTTCATGAGTGAAATATGTAGCATAGCGTAGAGCGTAGTGGTCTTATGTACAGAAGCCAGCACGTGCGGTTGGACATTCGCACTACGAAATTCACCCCTACCGCTACGGAATACGGGCGCTCTCAAGGTCATCATGTCCAGCCGCATTTGCTGGCTACAGTGTATTTTTTTCTTCATTATTTCAGCCGAAAGACGTCCACTGCTGGACAAAGGCCTCCGCACAACGAGCGGCTTCCCGCGTACCTCACTAGATTACACAAAATATTGTTTCTTGTTATTGGCCTTATTCTTTGATTTATAAATTTATAATAGACCATAGATTTAGTTCGTCGTAAAAAAAAGCATTGAAGACTTGGGACCTTCTGACACACATGTGTAAACTCCTAACTACAACCTTATTTACTCCCATTACGGTTGCATTTTCATTGCGGTAACGTAGTGAAGTGGAATCAAAATGTAATATGTGATTTTTAATAACTACCTACAACCTTAATCTTTCTTACTATGGTTAAATCACCCAATTGATATCCCCTGGGTGATCATAGTGGATTAATTCTTATTTTCACTGTGGTAAAAGAGGTGCGTGAGCATCTCTTTGCTGTTCCATTTTAGAATTGTTCATGTTTTATATGGTTTGTTATAATTCAATGGCCTTATTGCTCAAGTAGCAATTTCTACCAGGCAACTAGTGAAACACATGTGAATGTGAAAACAATCTACATACATAACAACTCTTGTAAACTTGGACCACACAGTCTGCATAGCGGCGGGTGAGCCTTAGCCATGCACCATCCGTCACTGGGTGACAATTATAGATGTTTTTACAATTTGTCGGCCGCCTTATCTCGCGTCCCACTAAATGATTGTTTTAGCTACTGGCTGATAACTTTTTATGAAACGCCGAAAAGAAAAAAATATAGAAGAGGCTGTTCTTTAAGCTGTGCGTATGTGGGTACTAATATATTGTATGTAGAGCATCTACGTCGAAAAATTATTTTGCAAATCTTACTTAAAAATTAACTTAATAAAAACATTTTTGATGATGTTTTATTTTTATTTTTGAACAGTAGTTCTTAACCGATGGTCCGCGGACAACTGGTGGTCCCTGGACGCATTCCAATTGGTCCGCGAAGCAATAGCATAGATAAATAGTAAACAAGTGACATGAGGTGACAAGACGAGTCGAGTGGACACAACGCGAACAGCTTGAAATTTAGATTTTTGCAAAATTATAAATGAGTGATATTCGTAAAATTATGCGTGTTTTATTTATTAAATATCTCTTTATTTATTTACTTTAAGGTACCGTATATTACCAATAAATTAACTGGATGGTCCCTGTCTTTTTTTTTTAATTGACCTATGCTTTTGTCGAAAAGGTACGACCAATCAAGCTTCACCGGACTTGCGGGGGAGCGGAAGACTCTTCCCCAAAAAAGTCATATACCTGTTACACCCGCGGCTCGTCTAGTTCCTGAACGAGCCTGCGGGGCAACTACGTTTAAGATGATGGGTAGGTAGCAGTGTGTTCAACACACACACACACACACGAACTTAGTTTTCCACAGAGATAAGTAATAAAGACTTTTAAACTTTTAGAAAGTATATTGAGATAAATATTAAGAAGAACACAAACACATTTTAAGGGTAAAAAAACAGATGCTACTAGGGTAAAAGTTGAAGATGGAATGAATAATAAAAAATGGATGATTGACGGATGATTTTGAATGAATTCCAAAATTAAATATATTTGAATTTAGATGAAAATGGTAAATGAGATGAGAAATGAAGTAGAAAACAAGGCAACGAGGTAGCACGCAATGCACCTCGTTACATACCGACGCGTCTAGGGGCGGCTCAAGGGAGCCTCGGACCACGGCCTAGCGCGTTGATATTGAAAAACATCGTGAAGAAGACGACGCCTGAGGGGTGGTCCCTGTCAAGACAGAAAGCACATTTTTTTAATTTTTTTATTGTTTGAAATCTACTAAAATGTTGCAAGCACCACCCTAGATATTAACAGTGAGTGGTGGTACATACCTGGTTGTGGTAGTGTGCCAGCGGATGGTGCGGCACGTGCCGCATCGCCGGATGCAACATGGCGCCGCCGCTGCTGCTGGTGCCTTCTACCGCCTGAGGACAAACAACACCATCAGCTATGAATACCGCCACGGGAAATATACTAGTAGACTGATATCTCACACTAACACTAGCCATCTCAAACTAACACTAGCCTTCTCAAACTAACACTAGCCATCTCAAACTAACACTAGCCATCTCAAATTAACACTAGCCTTCTCAAACTAACACTAGCCATCCCATACATAATACCATTGGCTATCCCTCATCAGCCAGCACTATCTACTCACTCTAATACTGTCCATTTAACAGCCCACCCAAGTCATAGTCTTCAAGTCACCACTCAGATCAGCATTCAATTCCATCAGTATTCAGATTAGCATTCAATTCTGCATCTTTAATCTAACCAGCTATTACTGGCCTATTGGCCGGGGATATTAGCACCGTCACGCCACCACTAATGTCCCTCCACTCACCTCGGGCTCCGCATCCTTGTCGTCGTCGCCTAGTTCCACCACATCTCACACTAACACTAGCCATATCACACTAACACTGGCCGTCACGCCACCACTACTGTCCCTCCACTCACCTCGGGCTCCGCATCCTTGTCGTCGTCGCCTAGTTCCACTAGCTGCAGAGCCTCTTCTAACAAGTCGAACCGGGTGTCACTGGCTAACTCGCGAGGTAGCTCGCCTTGTAGCACGTACTCGCCTGAGGACAAATATGAGGATATTTATAGTTTATTGCATACTAGCGACCCGCCCGGCTCCGCACGGGAAATGTTTATTGTGGGTTATCCTTAAGTATACTATGCATGTATTATACATATAAACCTTCCTCTTGAATCACTCTATCTATTATAAAACCGCAAAAATCCGTTGCGTAGTTTTAAAGATTTAACCATACATAGGGACATAGGGACAGAGAAAGCGACTTTGTTTTATACTATGTAGTGATTCTAATTCTTGAGTCGCTTAAGGCCTCTGACATGGCTCTCCCCTGTAGATAGTAGCCGGAACCAACCTGCCTCCCGAAGCACATATCACATTCTTGAAACAACTGTACGGATTAGTCTACATTTGTTAGTATTCTTCAGCAATAAAAGATGTCCTTTCCATTTTAAACAAAATAAACGTACCCATGCTTCATGCGAAAATTTAGTGATTTACGGTCATAATTTTTGCGAGAAACCTCGTTTTGTTTAACAAAAACAAAGTCGTAAATAATAACCTCAAATTGGCCAGAACAGTGGTTGGAGCAGTGGCCACTAGGGTTTGCTCCCGGGAATTCTCGGTACTGAAATAACCGGGAATTCCCGGGAAATTTAAGGAAAGTTAGTACCGGGAAATCTATACTATGTCCCGGGAATTACCGGTACTGCAGAAATACTAAAATTTTAGTACGAAATTTTGATTTTTAAAACTGCAAGTGAGGCGCGCGAACGCAACCACGACAGAAGTACGTGGACGATTTGTATTCAAGATTATTCGGTACCATTTGGCAGTTTTCGGTTCGTTGGTCGCATCTTTCCTGCCGCTCGACCATTCCGCCACACAGTACCGCACCAAACTTAGTACTGCGACACGTAGTGGTGTTTTGTTTAGACTAGTGAGTAAGCACAGTATTTACACTGTTGTTTCTTTATTTTATCGGATCTAGATGAGTTTGTATAAATATTGGGTAATATTTTGTGTATATTTTGTTAAAGATATAGTGTGACACTTTATTGAAATATATATAGTCATGGAATGACTATTTTACTAATTGTTTTCGAAATTCATCACGAATCGTCTCGCGCGCAATTTCGATGACTTCCAGCCCCCTAAACAAGCTGGTTTCCGAATGGACTATAGTACTATAGAAAACATCCACATGCTGCGACAGGTTATACAGAAAACTATAACCAGCAGAACCAGACCAGAGAAGACAGAAGAGTATAACCAGCCAATATGCTTAGCGTTCGTGGATTATGAGAAAGCCTTCGATTTTATTTAGACTTGGGCAGTGCTGCAGCGCCATATTAACTACCAGTATATCGAGGTGCTGAAGTGTTTGTACTAGAACGATACTATGTCAGTCCGACTCCAGGATCAGAACTTCAGTCAGACCAATCCAGCTGCAGCGAGGTGTAAATTAGGGAGACGTTATTTCTCCGAAACTGTTCACCGCTGCACTGTGTCTTGTCTTTAACCTTCTGGACTAGGAAGGACATGGTATCAACATCAATGACGACTACATCACTCACCTTCATTTTGCTGACGTCATCGTAGTCATAGCTGAGACCTTGCAGGACCTCTGCACAATTCTCGATGACCTCAATAGAGTTTCCCAAGAAGTGGGTCTTAAGATAAACATGGAGAAGACAAAAGTCATGTCAAATGCCCATGTAGCCAAGCCACTGCAATACAAGTTGGAGACTCTGCTCTTGAAATTGTAGACGTTCCGCAGTGTCTCAAGTTTAAAGTCTTTGACCAATGTGTTTTGCCAGTGATGACTTACGGATCTGAGACGTGGTCGCTTACGATGGGCCTCATAAGAAGGATCAAAGTCACCCAAAGAGCGACGGAGAAGGCTATACTTAGAGTTTTTTACGAGATCGAATCAGGTATGATGAGATCTGCAGGCGATCCAGAGTCACCAAAATAGCCCGAAGAATCGCTAAACTTATGTAGTAGCAGACTGGGCACATTGCACGTAGAACTGACGGCCATTAGACAGAGTGGTTCTTGAATGGCGGCCACGCGCCGAAAGGCGTAGTGTGGGCAGGCTTCCCACGAGGTAAATCGATGATCTGGTGAGGGTCCCGGGAAGTCGCTGGATGTGGGCAGTGCAGGATTGATCATTATGGAAATCCTTGGGGGAGGCTTTTGTCCAGCAGTGGACGTCTTTCGGCTGAGATGATGATAGATTGAACTGAGTGTAAGCTTAAATTTAATTATGATCACAAATATTTGATTTGCTATGAGCATTGAGTTCAAAGTATTCTCTTCTAAAGATCTCAATTACTGAATTTATGCTATAATTAGTGAATTACTTAGTTAATTATATATTTTGAAAAGTGTTTGGGTGCTTAATTTCATCATACTCATAAAATGATTACAATTTAAACATTTTTTTCCAGTACCGAAGTATCGAAATTTCCCGGGAATTCCCGGTACTGGGTAGGCTCCAGTACCGGGAATTCGAAAATCCATTTCAGTTCCGGTACTGCAAACCCTAGTGGCCACAGACAGTGAAAAAAATGGTCAGCCCTTCCGCTAGTGAATGGGTATTGAAATCGGTGATCATTTTTAAAGTTGTGTAGAATATGGTCAATGGATAAAAGATTTACAACCGGAGGTAGGTTTAGGGTTATGGCGGATCCGCCCATGTTTACAGTTTTTCCCGTTAGAATGAGGTATTTTCCCGTGGTAAAAGGTAGCCTATGTGTTAATCCAGGGTGTCAGCTAACTCCATACCAAATTTTATTAAAAATCGCTCCAAAGTCGTTTAGACGTGAAGAAGTAACAAACATACACACTCACAAACTTTCGCCTTTATAATATTAGTGTGATTAAAATTAAAAAATATAGGAATAAATCATATAGGTTTCATTAATACTAAACAAATAATAACAGTCCAGTCCACCGATAGAATAAGGGTTTTCTCTTGTAACGGAGGTGTTGCCATAATTCAAAACTTGGCAGGCTAGTTCAGATAGAATATTCACAAAAAAAAACAACATACATAAACCGCAATTTTTAATACAGCAAAAAGCCCCCATACGAAACCGAACTGCTTATCTTTTTTCCCCATTTAGTTTTTTTAGGGGAAGAAGTGTTAAATCATTTTCACTCAGCATTTTACAGGTCGTAATTTATGTAAGACAAGCAATTTTGTTTATTCGGAGACATGTCAGTGACGAAATGTGCGAAGCCCTTAAGGACCGTAAAGTCGAAGTCTCATGAAGTGCCAATAGAACGACTGTTTTAGCACGAGCTCCCTTTGAGTTTACTAAAATTACTAAAACTGCTCACGCTGTTAATAAAAAGAGCGTATCTTTTCTTTATATTTTATTATTGGATGCGGCTGTCAAAATTAGCCAAATTAGTCACTACATCAATAAAGAATAGCCTCCAAATCTTGTAATATCGAAATAAGTCTCCAACGGAGCCAACTAGCTAGCTAGACAGATCACAAAAAACTTAACACCTAATTACAAAACCAAACTGTCACAAATTAACAATGCTTGGATCTTTTGTATCGTTTCCCAACAGTGGCCAAGTCGCACTGGTCAAATGGTTTAAAACCTTAATCCCTCTATTCTCATACTGACATTACTTTTAACTGGGGACACTTTTTTCTATGACTTAACGGTACCATAAAAGGGTTGACAGGACCCAACTACCGTTCTCTTTTGATTCGGTTATGTTGAATGTACTCGTAAAGTGACAAATCCCATTTTGTTAAACCGCAGAGAATCAGTAAAATAATAGGAACTACAAAGTTATTTGACGGAACCGTAGTCTAGTAGCACGCCTGCCTTCGAAGCACAAGATCGCAGGTTTGACGCCGCCGAGGGTAAATATTCATGTGATGAGCACTTGCGTCTCGGTGAATTCGGTGATGTATTAAAGATTTAAAACCTGACCTGAAAAATTAAAAAACGTCGCCATATTGCAAAAAAATCCATAAAACTTTTTAATGGGGATTGTTGCAGGAAACACAAATAACATTGTGGCGTCCCCAGAGCAGGTTTCTATTTTCTCATCAGGCTTTACGTATATAGGTATGTGTTTATCTACTTATAAGTATTTTAGTAAGTATATTAGCTGTACGTATTTTCATATTAAAGCCTAACCAGAGAAATAAAAAACCTGCTTTGGGGGCGCCACGTGTATATTTTTGTGTTTATAGCAACAATTTGCCTTATAAAATTAGTTCCCTTGAAATTCCGCAATATGGCGAGGTTTTTTATTACTCTTGTCGGGCTTTAACTACCAGCTCTGCCTAGTTTGGGGTCAGGTGGCCCCGTGTATAAGATGTCCCCACATATTCTATCATATGTTTTGACAATGTCGCCAAAATGTTAGAAGCTTTTTGCGCATCACTAACATCTAGCTACCCACGCGTTTAAACTTTTGACCTTACATCGTAACACACAAGGAAAACCCGAATAAAAACCGAAACAGCAAAAAGTTTTATTTCCTTTGCGAACTAAAAATACATAATTAAAAAACCGTGTATCAAAATAAATCGATTAGCGATTTAGTTTCGTCCGGCTGCTGGGCCGAAATAAAAACAAAGAGTATCAATTGTTTCGCACGCCAACGCCATTTTGTCCTTCACGGCTGACCAATCACAGTGTGTTATTTTCGCGCGTTAAATAGGTATTTTTGTATATGGCGGCCTTTGATTGGTTTTTTGCGCTTGTAAAATATAACCTCTGATCCATAGCCTGCCTTTTCCGACATAACCCTTGTTTTAAAAATAAATGTATGATCTAAACATAGCTTAATGCGTAGGAAATGTAAGAAAATTAATTATGTATACCTATTTATAAAACAGACTAGAACCACAGATTAATAAATAAATACCTACTAAAGTAAAAAAAAACTTAAATAAATAGTTGCTAAAACATATAAATCTGGACTCCAAGTAAATATTTTTCTACTATATTTATATTTTTAGCTTGTAACAAAACGTAGCAGCCCAAAAGAAAATAATTATAGCCTATACCAATATTATAAAGAGGAAATATTTGATTGGTTGTTTGTTTGCATTGAATAGACTCCGAAATTACAAAACCGATTTTAACTAAACTTGGTATAAAGATAGAATAGACCTTGGGGAGTAACATAGGCTACCTTTTACAGCGGGAACATTTCTTATTCCCACGGGAAAAACTGTTGATGCAGGCGGAACCGCGGGGAGGAAAAATAATAGGTATAATTAATATTACTGTTAACTATTACACCAATAATATTTATGTGGGTAGACAAAAGGAACACAGTTCATTTATTAGAATTAAAAATTTAATTCAAAAACTTACTTATCGTATGAGCATGGGTGTCGAGGTTAACCGCACAAACACTGGTGTAAGCAATAAAAAATAAGTTAAATATGTTTAATAGATTGGAGCCATCCTAGTTAATAAAATAAATCTTCAGGAAAAAAACAACACGAAAACATTGACAACAAAACGCGCCGACCGCGACGGATAGACAATCGATCGACGGATCTACGGATTGATCGGGTCGATTCACTTTCGGTGCTTTCGGCTAGAGTCACTGCCAAGGCTACTGTTGTGTCATGGCGGCCATTGTTGCAAATTTTTGACAGTTCAAGTGCAATGCTGTTTGGTAAAGATCACTTCGATTGGGATCGGTTTATAAAACTTTAAAACTCGTACGTCTTTTTGTAAAACATGGCGGCCATTGTTGCAAATTTTTGTTGCAAATTAGATATTTCGATTTTCTTGTTACCATTATGTACATAAGGGACGTTAAATAAATAATAGAAGTATCGTACGTACTCGTACATAAACCAGGATTTAGAATAAGAATGAAAGTAAAATCAGTTTTACATGGGTAAAGTAACCTAAATACAAAATGAACAGTACAACAAGTCGAAGAAGTACAGCGGACTCTAAGCAAAGCCTGTATCACAGGAGACCGAAAACGTTGCCAAAAATAATAAATAAAAATTATACGCAAAATACTTATGTAACGCGGTTCCAACCGCCGCCGCGTCAATTTTTCCCGAAGAATTGAGATATTTTCCCGCTGTAAAAGGTAGCTTATGATCTTTCTTCCCCAAGGTCTATTCTATCTTTGTACAAAACATCAAAATCAGTTTCCGTGGTTCTGGCGTGAAAGCGTAAAAAACAGACAGAATTACTTTCGCGTTTATATTATTTGTATTCCAATATAATACTTAATTAAGTTCATGCATAAAAAATATTGTACTTCTTAATTAAATACCTAGTATAATTTGTAAAAAAAAAATATAACTGCACATTACAATAAGTTTATTAACAAGCAGTCGAATTAAATTAAACTTAAATCCAATTTTAAGTTCCTTTATGTAATTTTTGATGCGTATTTAGATAAAACTAATAAAGAAGTATTGTCTAGTTACTTTTTTGGTGAGTACAGAAATATGTTCTCACGCAAAGTCAAGCTTTATTGGCGTAACAAAGAAATTAACTTTTTATCAATCTGCAAACTGAGAAAGTGTACTCAAGTTTTTATTAGAATATAGCACTACTAATGCGAAATTTGAGAGTACTACCTACACAATACAATTTAACTTCTAGATTTAAAATACACTAAATTTTTTTACGCATTAGCTACATTTTAGAAAACAGTAAGTATTTCTTTAAAGATGGCATCATGGTGCAATGTGGCTATCATGTTTAGTGCGACAATTTCTTTTTAACATTATATCCTTTATAAGCTTGATAGCCTTGTTAAAGTATTCTCTGAAGGTTTAAAACTGTTCTATTTTTCAAAAATATATAAAACGAATCTCGGTATAATTTGGCTAAAGTAAAAAAGTTGGTATTTCAATTTCGATTCATGAGAACGTTTTGTAATAGAAATGTGGAAGACTTATTATAATAACGCGTTGCATCTTGGGCGTGTATTCTATAGCATTCCTATAATTACTCTACGTAGGGTATTCTTTAGTAGTAATTATAAAGTAATTTTTCATTATGTACGCATGCTCTGACACAGAACGCGGACGTAGGTAACAACAAACGAACCAATGGCGGTCATCAACCATCAATATCAATATAATTCTCCGAAACAATTGTTCCAATCTTCCTTCATTAGGCCGCCATCTTGTGATCTGAAATTGCGTCCCGTCCCACGAACCACATTCCAATTTCAAATTGACCCGCATGCTCTTCCATCTTGTTCGAACACACGCGTTGAAAAGAGACGGCGACAGTTTTTTTGTTCGAAAAATTTAAATTGGTTAGAGCGGGATACCGATTGTTTCTTTTTTTTTGGTTTCTGACAAAAGGCTGCGGTTTCGTCCTTGCGGCTTTGCCGTTCGCCGCTGGGGTTTTAGTAAAAAATAAATAAAATGCTTTAGGTAGTTACATATTTTTTAGGTTTTAAAATACAGATACCCTAAGTATATAAATTAAGGGGTTTCTGACTTTGAAAAGGCACGTCAACTTTTTGCCAGACTTTTTGATGTTATCGCGTAAGCTGCTTGCATCTATTATGAAAATGTTCTCATACCTAAATTTTCATGTGGGTAATGGTACCTAATCAAAGTGGTAATCTATTAAACAGAAAACAAACCTACAAAATACAAAACTGATACCTAATAATTTTAGAATAATTTTGAAATTTTGCAGTCTCAATCATAAAACTTATCGGTATCAAGCTAAGACAAGACACCACGATTAATTTTAAACCCGTTAAAATTAAGTCTCATTAATAACAAAAAAGGTTTTTTTTTTGCTATAACGAGAAAATATTGGTTCTATACAATAGGAACCACATTAGAGAGGGTGTGAACAAGTTTGTGGGGTCGGGGTCAATTTTTTCTCCCCCCAGCTCTTACAAATGTTGGTGTCCCACTGTGAGGGACCAACAATTTTTAAAGTGACAGGTTCTATATGTTAGTTTTTTTATTAATTTTTTATCTGTATGAAAATGTAGTCACTCTCGACTCATACTTTAAAGGAAAGCTATGGAAAAAATATAATTCAAAATTATTTATGTAGGTAAACATTTAAATTCAGTAAACTTACATTTATGAAATGAAAGATACAAATGATGCTTTTTTACGAGCACTATACTAACAAGATAATAAAAAATAAATAACAGGAGACAAGAATTCTAGAATGAAGTTTCGTAACTTTTTCATTTTAAAATCCGATAGGGATGTCGTTCGATTAGATGAATTATAGAATTGAATTTTCTCGATATATAAATTCGTGCTTTACATTTAAAACAGTGAATTAATTTAAGGGTAGGGTTTATTAAATAATCATGGAATAAGATGTAGGGTTAAATGCACCACAATTTTTTTTAAAGTAAAACTAAAGGATTCAACTCGCGCCCATAATTTTTGAATACAGAACAGTTTAGTTATTTTCTTATTCCGTTGTTATCCGAGCAGGCACAGGGCACTGCTCTGCGCAGCCTCTTGAGACGCGCCTTTTGAATTTCGACTGTGGGATGTTCTCGTTTTAAAACGAAACGTTTTGTAGCTTTTTATTTTTCTTTCTTTTTTTTCTGGCAGATGACAAAGTCGGTGGACGAGTTTGAAATGTTTAGGTTATTATGGGAACAATTTATATTTTGAGATGCTTTTTAGGTACTAAATTTTAAAGTTTTAAGCAATTAGGGTTTTGTTAAACTTAAATGTTATTTACTATTCTGAAATATGTTTTCTTATTAGCCGTTTATAAAGCATTAACAAATAGCAAAAAAATCCGAAGTTAATAGATAAAAATATTAAGTCAAAAGAAATGACATCTGACATCTTATAGTTTCTAGTAAAAGACATCAACGCGAAACCTTTTGAAGTTATAATGTTACCGAATTTGATTTTCAATTTCTGATATTCTAAATCCAAATTCAAATCGATTAGATGTGCACGGAGTCATGGCGCACAATATTTTGTCGTTTTTGATCGATCGCTGTCGTAGATCGATTATGTCTCTAGAGATCTAAGTATGATTTTGATGTTAAATCATAAATATAAGTATTTGCAGTTTGCACATTTTGTAAAAGTCGTGAAAAAAGATACATCTGTTATTGTCATTTCAGAAAATTGCATCTAGAAACGAAAGAGAGATGGGTATAGATTTTAGAGCCATCCGCTCCCCCGTAAGTCCGGTGAAGCTTGATTCGTCGTACTATTTCGAAACAAGCATAGGTCAATTAAAAAAATATAATCGAAACGAAGGGATTTTTTACAATTCTTTATATTATGCTGTTAATTAAGAAAAGTTCTACCTACACACACCACACGTACGTAACGTGTACGTAGCTAGAACAGCGTAAAATGAAAGTACGGTAAAGTCTATGCTTGCGTACGCGCAGATGCCATTTTCTACTTTCTACATACGATTTCTGTCAATAAGTGGTGGTTTGATTGCTTTTTAATGACCATGTCTTTATTGGAAAAAAATCCGCTATGGATTAATAGTCTTTGGTTTTTAGTCTTAGTGGTATTACTTGGTTTCGGCCTAGTGAAGGAAGACATGGCGTTGACCTTGTGGCTGTGGGTGGAGGATATTATAAACTAGCGACCCGCCCCGGCTCCGCACGGGAAAATGGTTATTGTGGGTTATCCTTCAGTATATTATGCATGTATTATACATATAAACCTTCCTCTTGAATCACTCTATCTATTAAAAAAAACCGCATCAAAATCCGTTGCGTAGTTTTAAAGATTTAAGCGTACAAAGGGACATAGGGACATAGGGACATAGGGACGGAGAAAGCGACTTTATTTTATACTATGTAGTGATTACCAAAGATCAGGCTGTATGGGCCTTGATCCCTTTGCCTTTCCCATAAGGGATAAAAGAACAAAAAAAAAATAGCGGTAATAGTTAGAAACTCTTTGTTTCTAATATTATAGAGACGTAATAGGCGACCAGATCCTTTCAACACATCAGTGATTTTGTACTGATATATTTTTGTTTTCCGTCAGATTCAACCAATAGAAAGTCACCAATAGTAAGCTACATGCCCTTCGGAGCAATCACAACCCCTAGACAACCAAACCTCTAATAGTTGACAGAATTTGTTTCTTAAAGATTTGCATGTCTCTACACTAAAAAAAAATGTCTTCCTGACTCTATGGTTAGAAAAGCCCTTTATGTTTCTTTCTTTCATATTAACCAAGATTGTTCTGACTGAAAAACGTAGAGACTTAAAAAATGCTAGAATTCGGAAACCAAAACCAAACTTAAGCGCTTATGACGAAAGCTGTGCTGAGTTTTACAAGAAACATAAAAATAGACATTGTACACCGTGAAATTTAACTGGTTGTCTGGTTGACTCATGAAACTGAACAACTTTCCGAAAGGAACATAGGCTGAAATCTTTAAAATAATAAACATAGACTCGACCTATATTTTGTTCAGTACCACTATGTTGTGGATAAACAACCAGTTAAATTTCACGATGATACAAATTCCATTCTGAAAAAAAAACATGATTTTCTAAATATAAAAGTAATATTTGTTAAAACATGATCTCCAAGCTAAGCTATAAACAAATAGGTATTTAACAGTATGCAGTATGGCACAACTGTGAAAAGTACAATACGTTTAACATAATACGACTGACTTCTCGTTCATTAGGGTAATATTGTTTCCTTAGATAACAAAGTGCATGGGGAGACGAAACCCATAGATTTAAAAGAACAATCAAAAGTGACTAAAATATGATCAGGACTGAACCTAACCACAGAGTAAAAACTGCACGAAGAATATTTTGAAACCATCTCGTCAGAGGAACAATAGGTTGGTTTGTAATTTGAGGAATAAAAAAGTACACAGAATAATATATTTTCGCGTCGACTGCAAACTCAGATAGTTGGAAATAAATAATATATTACTATGTATCGCATAAGCCGCTGCATGCGGGCCAAGCAGGACCGATCATTGTGGAGATCCTTGGGGGAGGCCTTTGTCCAGCAGTGGACGACTACTGGCTGAAATGATGTTTATGATGATGATGATGCAACGCTTTCGAAAACAGGAAATTAAATTTCTGTACCGATATCACTTTAAGGAAATATATCAAATTGGGACAACATTTATTTCAGTCAATATTTTACGTGACGTTTCTTTCTAAGCTTAGTTTTTAGAATTTCGTTGCTTTAATTTACGGGGACAAAATGATATGGTATTTAATGCCGTTTAAAGTAATACGTCTCATGGGAAAGTAACTATGGGATTTAATTTATGACGTTTCAAAATCAATCTAAAAAATAATTTCTGTTTAATATAGAGGTGTTTAGTCGTAATAGATCAAAAACATTTTAAAAAAACGTTATATAACCAACCAATCAGGGCCGCCAATGTTACTACTGGACTTTCAGCATTATTAAGATTATTTCAGCAGCTGCTAGGGATCTAAGTATTATTATACATTTAGTATGGAAGCGTTCAAAATATACCTACTTAATTTATAAAAGCTATAAGTCCCCTAATAGTCTAACATTTACATGAGAGAGAGTACGTACACTTCATCAATATAACATAAATAAATAAATAAGTATCATCAGAGTATCTAAGAGCTTCTGGTTTATTTTCTAAATTTACAAATATGAATATTATTTTGATAAAATACGTACCTACCAGTTAGATTTTAATAAATGAATCATATTTTCCCTATTAGAATCAGAACAAATCGTTTGAAAGTTAAATTATCAAAAGTTACATTGCTTTCCAAAAATATTAAGAATAAATTAAAATACCTACCCAATATAAAATCCGGCACTCCACTACTTTCTTATTGCACTGCACTATTATTCAATAATATCCGTTCCAAAATAACTATTACAAAATCACTGTCACTGTCAGGGGTTTTTTTGATGACTCGGTAATAAATTTGCAGACTAGAGATGACCTAGTATTTTTTTTAATTTCCAGGCACTATGAATTTCACTTTTTCGGGACGCGACGCAAAGGATACGATTCCTTGCAGCCTCTGCCGTATAATGGAGTCTGGATGTAACCTTTTTGTCCCTTGTGCCGTACAACGTACTGGCTGTATTTTTTCCACATTGTCTCGTCCAACCGGCTCGGCCTACGATCAAACGCCTGTAGGCGGAGCCAAATTTCAACATCACGCTCACCGAAAGACTCCCACCTCGCTCTAACATACGTTGGCTGGTCGTGCAAGAAAGGGACGCGTGTATCGCTGAGTGTGCAGTTGAGTAAACCCGGTTTTGCGTAATGTTTTTTCCCGGCAGGCTAAGGATATAAAGTTATACAGTTCAATATATTTAAGTTTAGGTATAGAGTCTTTGTTAGATTGTATAATACGTACCTATTTCGTATTTTATATAGTTAAAACTAATTACCTACGATGTAATACTTTCTTAGCTTAGTTATTGGGTATATTGGGCTAGATGAAAAACCTAAATTGAAATCAATACCTACTTATAGTAGGTACCTATGTAATATTATTTATATCTATTTGATTTCAAATATCTTTTTGTGCTTTCGAGGATATTGATCCGATTGTGACAAAACGTAACGCTTAAAAAAAATCTTTGATACGGACTTAGACAAAAACTAAGACTGGCAGTAACACTGAAATAAAAAAGAAACATTGTTGTAAATATTTTTTAAACTTGTAAAACTTATATTCAGTTTCGTCAGTTAGCGCGTTATCTTACTAACACATTGTACCGGCAATATTTTTATTGAAAAATCAAACACTTTCACCACCGGAAGCGGACATGCTACTCACGGTGACGTCACAAGATGGCCGCCAGTCATCACCCATCAGCGGTTTTTGACACAATACAGAACAAGTTCAATACGATTCAATATTTCTATTACGAGTGTGATAGACACGTGATTTAAAAATTTATATAATCGATATAAACAAATTAAAGTTTTTAGTAAGTATGTATGTATTTGCTATTTCAGATTGGCTGGTAATATCGGCTAATGTTTACTGAATCGAATTTGTAATTTATCTTACAAATGCAAAGGGCTGAAGCATAAACAGCCAGATATGTCATTTTGATTTGCATCAGGTTTTTTTTATTAGGGTGTGTGTGTATGCAAATTCCTATTAAGAATGTTCTTTAAAAGACTGAAAGCCCGACCAGAAAAAATAAAAACCTCGCCATATTTCAATTCAAATGTAACAAACTTTACGATTAAAATTGTTGAGCAGGTTTTTTATTTTTCTGGTCGGGATTTATGCTCCGTTATATACAAGGTATATTCCACATGGTAAGATATGACAACACAAGTGTTCGACACCGCTGAACCTTCGCGCCGCCAGTCACGATGACGTCACAACATGGCCGCAGCGTCATACCCAATCAGCGGTTTACGTTTTTAAAAACGCACCGTATCGGTGGAAAAAGCTAAGGACCTAATAGCTGCGAGAAGCACTTTCAATTACAACTTTATATTCCAATTATCGCGGTGGTGTGGGAGAAAAGGAAAGGAGAGCGTCTGTCGCGAAGTGGCTACGGCCGTTGACTTTCATACGGAATTTCGCGGCTTCAAGTCAAGCTTCGCCGTACTAATGTGTTTGCGATTTTCGAATTCATATATAAGTACGTTTATTCGACGCTCTTACGGTGAAGGAAAATCATTGACGGAAACCTGCACACATCTGCGTAGAAATTCAAAGATTGTGTGCGTAGTTGACCAACCCGCACTGGGCCAGCGTGATCGACTAAGGCCTGTTCACTCCGATTCAGGTAGGCTCGAACAATTCAATACAATACAATACAATATACTTTATTGACTGAAAAAGAATAAAAAGAAAAACGGTAAAAGAATACATGGGCTGTTAACGATGGGAGGAAATACAAAGCTTCAGCTAGCTACCTTTATTTACTTTTATCGAAAAGTAGTCTCAATTTGATTGTCATTTATCGTATTTAAATTCTAGTAAGTCATAGTCACTTTTTAAGTCAAGAGAATCTATATTTTTTAATGTAAAGGATGCAGAATTATCGCAAAATTTACAACCGATGCAAGGATCCAATTCACTTTTTTTTTATTGACCTAAATGATATGATTTTTTATGAACCGACCTTGCTTGTGTCGAAAAAGTACGACAAATCAAACTTCACCGGTCTTGCGGGGATCCAATTCACGTCCTTTAAGGAAGTAATACTTCGAACCAATGCAATAAAGAATTGAGTATTAACCCAAAAGTGCACGACATAATATCATGCATGAAGTCATCTTATGGAATGTCCAATTTCGAAAGAGGACACAAGTATATAAAACTTGCACGTAGTCATCAAAAAGGCTTTTTTGCATCTTGTACAAAATATACACAAGTGCCACCACTCTTAGTATCCGTTATAATAAAATACTCTATGGCAATAAATGTAGGGGCAAAAAATGGTTTTAGTAAAACGTTATTTAAAATAACAAGCTTTTGAATTTGTAACTTACTGAGATTGAGCCAAATAACAAAAAATATACACGAAAAAGGCGTACATTCTTCAAAGTGTCGAAGTTTCTTAGCACTGTTTGACCCGTCCAACAATTTGATGTAGCCAAGATAGCACGAAAGCATATTGAAGAAAGTGGCATTTTGTACGATTTTTTTCTAAGATTAGATTATTATGATATGTTCCTCAGATTAGAATTTCATTACCTGTGGTGAATAAACCTACATTATATAAAAGTCGGAAACATCAAAAGTTTCTAATACAAAAACTGGCTCCATAAACCATCTTCTGAAAAGCCCAGCCTTTTTGATTTTTTCTTATGTTATTAAAAACAAAACTAAAATCGAAATAGCTGATTCTATACGTCGATGACTTTAGCTATCTACAACATCATCTAAATACAGAGTCTCTTTTTTTTCCGGCAGACCACAAATGACCAAAGATGACAAATCTCATTATCTTCTAAAAGCTACCACGGATCTTGAAAAAAACCCTTTAAGGAGTCAGGTAGCGGGCACTGGTAAGCTTGTTACCTTTTATCTTGCGTTGTAAAAGGGTGTTAATAGGCCATCATTTTATGGGGTTGAGTTTTTTCTTGATGTGCTAAGAGTTGCAAAACTGTTTGAGTGATTGTGGCTTTACCCGCACTATTATTTTAAAATTTAGATATTTTCTTTACCTAATGGGGTGAATTTAAGAAATATCTCTTGAATAAATTCTTTGAACTCTTTGAACTCTTTGGGGTCTTTGTAATGTTTCGAGTTCAATAAATAATTACTTAAGATCTATCTGCTTTTATTTGTTGAGGATAATCTTCGACTAGATAGCTGCCTAACTAATAAAGCTCTATGAGGGTACCTAAGGCAAATGCATAGCTATCCAGAACATTCCCAACTTTCTGACAAACTGTTTTTGTGCAGTTTATTGCGTTTTTACGTTCTAACATACATATTTGTAGACGATCATTTAATCAATTTTTTAAGGGCAAGAGTGCTTTTAGATATTATTAGCTATCATATTCTAATTTCAGTCATTTTTATATTATTTAAGTGGGTTTAGTGAAATTGTAACCAGTATCACTTTAATCGAGTTAAAGGCCTACTTTACTATGGCTTAGGTAAGTAAGATAACATAAAACTCATTTTTAAATTAACTACAATCCTAATCGAAAACTGGCTAAACCGGATACCTATTATTTTACGTCATTAATAAAACTTGAAATCTGATCCACTACACACAATTTTACATGCAATCAAAAACGGACTCTTTATTCCATTAACAAAGCCGAGAATCGTGTGTGAAACATACGCCCGTTACGCCTTTTTGGCGCCGAATAAAAAATATTGATTCGAAATCCGAACCGGCCAATGAGGGGCCTTGTTATAACAAGATGGCCGACGAGGGTAGGTATCCCTTTTGGAAATTTATATGTAATTTATTACGCATTGTGGGCCCGGACATTAATCTTTTTTCTTTTATTAACGGAGCCCGTCTTTTATTTTAATGAAATGGTTTCCCGCGCTTTCCTCGGCGGCCATTTTGTTTTGCGTATTGATCGAGGGGTACCGACTTTGATTTATAAGTAGTTTCCTGGGCGAGTGACTTGGGTTTAGATTTATTACTATCCGAAGAGCTGAGATAAGTAATTCGTTTTAGGGATATTGGAGGACTGGATTAAATAGGTAGGTATCTAGAGAGAAACAAAAATTTTATACATTAATAAATTTGGGCGAAACACGTAAATAGTATTTGGTGCATAATAAGTGCATGCATTGCATTTCTCATGAACAATCCTACAATATTACGAATATAAATGCGAATGTTTGTGAGGATGGATGTTTGTTACTCTTTCACGCAAAAACTACTGAATGGATTTTAATGAAACTTTACAATAATATAGCTTAAACATTAAAAAAACAAATAGGTTACCTTTTACCGCGGGAAAATCCTTCTTTCCTACCGGAAAACTTATTAGCGCGGGCGGAGGCGCGGGGCGGAGGGCTAGTATCATAATAAGCGTGGAAGTAGCTTCATCACAACCAATAATTTGCCTGCTCAGGGCAGGCTCGAGCCCCTCGGTGGAGACATTTATGAGCTGTTATAGCATCGCCTCTTTTATATTTAGACTTGTACATTCGTTTGATACGAGAGCCGGGTTTGGTTTGTGCAAAGCTTATTAACTTCTGAAATGACGTCATTAAGTGTTCTTAGGAAGCCTAGTTATAGTAAACTAGCTTTCCGCCGCGGCTCCGCCCGCGTTAATAGTTGTTCCCGTAGGAATGAGGCAATTTCCAGCGTTAAAAGGTAGCCTATGTTACTCAGGGTGAATGTAGCTTTCTACTGGTGAAATATATTTTTTAATCGGTTCAGTAGTTTTCGAGTTTATTCATTACAAACATACACACACACACACACACAAATCTTTCCTCTTTATAATATTAGTATGATAAATAATTTTAGATATTTTTTCATGTTTATACACTTTTATTTTATTTATTGTTTTATTTTATTTATGAAAAAAAAAACAGAAAGACAGTACAAAGTGATCAGCAGAAACAAACATTACACTTAGACATAGCACTGCTTCTATATAAATTTCAAGATATAGAAAAATAAAATACCATTTATTCTGTTCCTGTTGCCTTTGTTAATGTTAAAACAAGGGGTAAGATATCCGAAGTTAGCTAATTGCTGATATGACGTCATCAAGTGTTACTTAAGAAACCTATTTATGACAAATAAAAATAGCTGAATTTTGAATTTTCGATTTCTGTTACTTAACAAATGAACGAACCTATAACTACATATTTAACAAAACAGATATAGCTTCTTGCTCTAGACTAAGTTATGTGAATAAGCAATTTCAGGTGCGACGACCTATTAAAAATGCTTCGACATGCTGATTGTACATTTACCGACTCCATAATTGAACCAACAACATCACAAATGTCTCAGCGTTCAGCTATTCGCATACTATATAGTACTTTTAGACAGTGTTAGGTACTGGTGGATTTTCTTGATTTTGTGGACTGTAGTTTATTGAAATTAAACCGCGAAATAATTAAAAATCTACTACTATATTTTTAAGCACACAGATTACACGTATATTTTATATAGTGTAAGTTAAGTGCTGCTTAACAAATATTTTTAATGTTACCAATAACACATAGTTTAGGCTCCCGCTTTTGCAAATATTATAATTTCTTGTAACTAGACAGGCACCTCCTGGCGTATTTAACGATGCAATATTTTAAAATTATTGTTATTATTTCCGCAATTCAATTTTATTTTAAATTTGCATGATTAGTAGGATGCTTGTTCATTCCTTTTTTTTGTGAGTGCTGTGAACAATATTATGAGGACGTCAGATTTACAAATTGTTGTTCTGTTCTAAATATATTATAATATTTAGTCTGTTGTCTGTTACTGCAAATAAATAAATACAAATTTAATTTTACTGTCAAAAATCATTATATACATCAGCCTGTAACAGGAGGCACAGGTTTCTAAACCTGACTGAGTTCGTTGAGTTTTTGAATTTGAGTTTCGATTGTAAAGTAAAATAGTAAATATTTCTTGATCTTATTAAGACTATATGCACAAGACTGCAAATCCGTTTTCAATTCGCGAGGTTCCCAAATTATTACCTACGTCTTCCAAATGACTACCTGTCTACGTCTCCCTCGTCAGTAATTATATAACTATCTCGCTCTACAGACCGGAACGGAACGAGTTAGATATACCTAATACTGATTTGATACAGAAAATACTAGAATTGAATCCTTGAACTGCAAAATTAAGACTGGATTTCATTTTGCACAGTATCAGTTTCTTTACGATGTTTTCCTTCACCGTAAGAGGGTCGAATAAACGTACATATGAATTTGAAAATTAAAAACACTTGGTACGTGCCGAGGTTTGAACCCGTGCTCGTATGGAAGACAAAAGCTGACACTAGGCCACCGAACTCTTGTAATATTATACGAATATTGATTAAGCGGAATTTGGCATCACGGATCTATGATAGATGGAGCTGGTGTACACTCTAAAGCACAGCATTAAATAGTTTAGTTGAGCTTGTACGGAGACTTGATGGTACAATTTGGTATTGCTTGTGTATGGCCCGGATAGCCAAGGAGAAGCGGGTTCAAGTCCCTGCCCAAGCTCAATGATTTTAATTTTTGGCTTCTATTATAAATAGTAAATATACGCTAACAGACGACATCTGTTGAAAAATCTGCGGAACCAACCAAAAATAATGAAGCGATTGCAAACATATTAAAATATGTACAGGAACAGTTCTCCCGGTAGCTGGGAACGGGCTGTTCTGCCACACAGCCGTGACTAGCCGAAGGTCGCAGTCAAAAACGCCTCACCATCATGATTCAACGGCGCAGGCGGCGCGACCGAAAAAAACCGGATCGTCATCTAAACAAGCATACACTACTTTCATTGCTGCCGTGCGTTTACCTAGACTATATAGACTAGTGTTAAAATTTTCTTCTCTCTCTTGAAAATTACACTACTCGCTTGCTGCTTGTTTATGGAACTTTTTGGCTCAATTTATTTTGCGAGCATATTTGAGAATATTTCTCTGGATACAAAAAATAAAGAATACAAGAAAACACAACTTACATAACACAAGTCTACAAAAGGCGATCTCATTGCTAAAGTGGTATTCTGTGGCTAAAGTAGCAATTTCTACCAGGCAACCCTATATCTATCTGTATACCGTACGTTTGATGATTGCGATCACCAATTTTGTGGCGTTTCTTCGGCAGATAGTTTCCTACAGCAACACGCACATTGCGCGAACCTGCCAGTTCTGTTCAAACTGATGATATCGCACCGCGCCTCTTTGCTTGCTTGCTTGCTGATCGTGTGGGTTTCGAGGTTAACCTGCCTCACAAACCTTAGTGTCGGAATTATTGAGCCGCCTTAGGCTTCCGACTTGGTTCCCATAACGCTAAACGGCTAAAGCTAAAGCCGCATACAGACATCGCGAGGCGTGCGCCGCGAATGGTTCGTCTCGCAGGAAATGTAGGTACAGATTTATTCGATACCAAGTATGTTATAAGTACTATTAAATTAACAAAGTACTATTACTATTGTACTATTGTTAAATTATATACCAAGTATGTTATAAGTACTATTAAATTAACAAAGTACTATTACTATTGTACTATTGTTAATTTGATAGTACTTATAACATACTTGGTATCGAATAAATCTGTACATTTCCTGCGAGACGAACCATTCGCGGCGCACGCCTCGCGATATCTGTATGCGGCTCAATAAATTGGTCCAATCGGTTAGGCTAAAATCAAATTCTCGACTCTCGAAAAGACTCGACGACCTCGAAAAATGATTTGTAAAATCTTACTTTTGAACTTTTGAAAATCAGGTAGATTTAACCCATGAAGGAGAGCGTCGGTGGCCAAGTGGCTAGGGCCATTGACTTCCATTCGGATTTTCGCGGGTTCAAACCTCGGCACGTACAAGTACGTTTATTTGACGCTTTTACGGTGAAGGAAAACATGGTGAGAAAACCTGCACACACCTGCGAAATAATTAAAAGGTTGTATGTGAAGTTGACCAACCCGTACCGGCCTACTCAGCCTGATTCCAAGGTAGGCTTGAACCCCATGGTGGGGACATATATGAACTGTTAACGACCTATGACAAAAGAATAGTCTAAATAACACTAAATTAAAAAATTAATAACCCCGACACAAAACCGTTACTTGACCCTTTCAACAACTAGAAAAGAGCTGATAATCTTCAAATGGCTGAAGATATTTTCTTGGATCATAGCTAAGAACACTCTCGATTGTGACACCTTACAAAGAAAATAAACTAGATCAAAATCGGGGCATCCGTTTAGGAGCTACGATGCCACAGACAGACAGGCAGACAGACACACACGTCATACTTATAACACCCCTCTTTTTCGTCGGGGGTTAAAAAATATTCGTCATCAAATAATCCATATCCTTCCTACATCCACAGTACTATACCACCTTATATAAACCAACCCATCGCACCTTATATAAAGAACCCCCGAATCACCCACACAGACGCACATACATACATCCTGGCAGCTGAAGTGATTTTAATGCAACAATAAGAGTTATTAATGACCATTCCCCCTGGGATTGAGACGTCGCAGCCAACATTAATCATAGGACACACAGAGTCGCGGCACAAAGTATGTATTGTTCACGATTTTACTTGAATATTTTTTCGTTCAAATAATCTTATCAATGTAGGATGTGAAGCGAATGGTTACGATACGACGTGAGTTTTAAAAAGACTGTTGCATTATTTATTTATTTATTGTGTGGGGACATCAAGGCAAGTATTACTTTGTATTTATAAGGAATTTCATTCCTGAAGCAAAGAAATAACGCCGTTAGAATTTTTCATAAGAATAAGAATAATATCCTTCTTCTTAATCACGTACGGACGATTAAAGTACGTGTTATATTATTTAAAACAAAAATAAATGGTGAAAATAATAGACTAGTAGGTATACAGATACATACAATAATCAAATAGGTTACTAAAATAAAATACATGTATGCTCGAATATATTATATCTGCAAGAAATAATAATTTAACAGTAAATACTTAAAGAAAAATAAAGTATATATCCATATCTTTTAGAAGTGTGTGTGTGTATCACGGATTCAGTAAAAATTTAAATAAATTATGTTAAGTAATATGTAGCGTAAAGCAGAGCAATAATTGAAATAAAAAAAAAAACCGTTTACTCTTTTTTTCTCTGCAATAATCTGTATAGTTTGTTATTCAAATTGTCTTGATATCTTGCCAGAAACTGCTACTATCATTCCTACTAACTAAAAATGCTAATACATGTTATTAATGCAAAAGTAACTCTACGTTTGTTACGCTTCCACGCCAAAACAACTAAACCGATTTTGATGAAACACAAAAATAGAATAGACCTTGGAGAAGAACATAGGCTACCTTTTACCACGAGATAATACCTCTTAAAAACAAGGGCGGAGCCGCGTGGCGGAAAGCTAGTCTAATACATATATTTGCTATTCTTCACAAAATAAAAAGCGGCCAAGTGCGAGTCGAAATCGCCCATGAAGGGTTCCATAGCAGCCAGTAACATAATATAAAAGTTTTTGTAGTTCGTTGTGACTTTGATCGATGTTTTAATAATAGTGAAAGGTAAATTGTGGTTTACGATTTATGACGTATTAAAAAAAAACTACTTACTAGATCTCGTTCAAACCAATTTTCGTTGGAAGTTTTCATGGTAAGGCACATCATATTTTTTTTTTTTTTAGAAGTTAGAGGGGGGGGTGTCCCGGGGGACACACATTTTTCCACTTTGGAAGCGTCTCTCGCGCAAACTATTCAGTTTAGAATTTTTTTTTATTAGGAACCTAAATATCATTTTTGAAGACCTATCCATAGATACCCCACACGTATGGGTTTAAAGAAAAAATTTTTTTTTAGTTTTAGTTCTATGTATGGGGACCCCCTAAATTAATTGCTTTTTTTCTATTTTTGTAAGAAAATCTTAATGCGGTTCACAGAATACATCTACTTACCAAGTTTCAACAGTATAGGTATTATAGTTTCGGAATAAAGTGGCTGTGACATACGGACGGACGGACGGACGGACAGACAGACAGACAGACAGACAGACAGACATGACGAATCTATAAGGGTTCCGTTTTTTGCCATTTGGCTACGGAACCCTAAAAACAAATAGATCGATTTCACAGCAATATTGATGCCTAAAATGTCCTGTGCGGGGAAAGATATTCAGTTTACATCTAAAAACCGGGACATCTGGCAACTTTGATAGCAAGCCAGACTCAGCATTTATGATATTGCAGGCCGACCACAGAATCCTCTACCCAAATAAGTGGGAATGATCCCCGAAGCTTCGAGAAGGACACGTCGCGTTGACGCGCCAGTAATGAGCCCTCGATGCAACCAGTTTGCGTTGACCTGCGGCCTTTGATTACATATAGTAACAGATACACGAACGTCACTAACAAAATGGCACTGTCGTCAAAACTACGCCAGGATCATGCTCCAAGAAAACAAGGTCTTGCAAATAGAACACGTGACTGACACAAGTCTACATCATCTTGCGCTGTTCATCCTTGTCGAATGCGTGTTAATAGACCAGGATGAACAGCGCAAAATGACGTAGGCTCGTGTCAGTCACGTGGCCTAATGGTTAGACCTTGTTTTCTTGGACCATGGCCAGGATCAAGGATGGCGCAGTTGCTGTCTCAGTGGCTAATCGACGGCGCTGATTGGCTGACGTTGATTTGATATTGAGTGAGAGTAAATAAAATAAAATGAGAGAGTAAATGATTTAATATAATTTGCACATAGTTTAATCGGTAAGATACCTTTATAGGCTTGTATAAGTAGATAGTTCACACGGTGCCGTGTTTAACGTTTAATTTTGTATGAAAGCGTGGATCTACTTTTATATCTATCCAAGCCTGTGGCAAAAGGAATAGTACAGCCAACTTCGTCTTATGTTGCCGGCCGAAATTGCTATAGTAGCAATAAGGTCGTATGATTGTACAGTCTATTTCATAAGATATAGAATGATTGTTCTTTGAGTCATTGATAAACACAGCTCTCTAAAATAATCATCTTAACTTATACTTTTCTTAATTTTTAAAATAAAAAGGAGAATGGAGAAAGGAGATGACTTGAATACATATTTAAAAACGTCCATATCAAAATTGGCAACAGGCACTTAAAAAGTTAGTAAGTATACTATACGAGAAAGTCGCTAAGTTTTCCCCAATGCATGTTGTATAACTGATAACTATACTATACGTAGTCTATTGTAATATAACATAGCCACATTGTTATTTAAAGTTGTGTAGCAAACTGGAATCGAATCGTGACAGATCCCGGGAAGAGAGCTCTGCGCTCGCCGGCCGCCATCTTGGAGTGGAGTGACAGCCGTGCACGTTCGAAAAAAGAACTCATTCTTTTATCGAATTCAACTTTTCCACAAGTCATCGTGCGGCCAGTGTTCTCTGTGATTAATACTTTGCCTCTTTTGAGGGTAGTCGGCGCCTTTAGGGTACCGGGTGCAAAAGGTTTCTTTGATATCCAACTTTTTTTAACGTATTTCCAAAAAAATACCTTGCATTGAACGCGCGCCTAAAGAATCTTGTATGGGATTTTTATACAAATATTTAGAGACACGACATTTGGTAGTAAGACCCTATATCTTTTAAAATGACAAGGCATGGAAAATGCATTTAGTTTTAAAGACGCAAAATTACCTACTCGTTTCAAGCTATGTTTTAGTCATAATAATCAATACTTTTTATTATTATTCAGGTCAACGCAACCACAAATTATAATAAAATATGTAATAGTAACTACGAGGGAAGTTGACTGATGCAACGCACTATGGAATTAAGCTATTAAAAAGCTTCGTAGTGCATCTCCACTGCTACGCGCTGTCTACGCCGTAGCATGTTGCTACGCAAGTAACTTACATCGTGCTTATATCAATGATATATTTTGTGCTAATATTCCGTGCAAGTTACTGTGTAACGCAAATTAGAAAGTATATCTATCTATACTATGGGACCCGAAGACAGCTAACATACGATCGTTTTACAAATATTACAAATGCGAATGCTTATCGGTCAAACAGATTTTGAGAAAAATTTTAGGGTGACGAAGAACACTGCATAGGTAATTTTTACAGATCTTACAGGTTTTCATGTAATCTATAAGAAGGTAAAGATCTGAAAAAATATCTTATCATCATGGGACTATAATTATTATTTTTTTAATAGCCTATATTGTGTCCCACTATAATTACATAAATAAATAAATATACGCAGAGGCAATCGCATGGCGAAAAGCTAAATGCACATAAATAAAACTTAAAACTTACGGAAAAAACCAGAGCAAGTATAGATTAAAAGTTTCCTATGAAAATAAACTTACCAACAAAACGTCATATTAATTCACAGACATCTTTACTTCAGAGCATTTCCATACGGAACCTTATTAGACACGATACAACTCGCACCTCACCAATTTTTTCTCATCGACATTATTGGTGATATTATTATGAATTTTCGGAATATCTACCTTTGATACTCTTGGGTGGAACATTCGAGTAACTTTTGTGGAATAATAATGCATCCTTTGTGGGGCCATTTTTACTAAATGTGGCTCTTTTATGCGTTTATAAGTGAGATATTGATACGGAGTACGAGCTTCAGAGGCCTAGTGGTTAAGTCATTCCATTCAATAGGTACCGAGTCAATAATGGCCTCATACCGTTACCGATGAGTTTTCTATTTTCCAATATACATTTTTTAGACGCTCTTAATCGCTCTAAAAGAGTATGAAGGAAAGTACCCAAATTTTCAGAAACCGTATTTTTTGTTTTTACTTTTCATACAACAAATTGGCTACAATTTGACTTGACTTGATCAGTATGTATAAAAATGTTTAAAAATGCGTGATTTTGGAAATTTTTCACAGTAAAAGTTGTGATATATATAATGCTGAGTATAGCTGCCGAGTCGGGCTGAGTGTATTGCCAGTTACCACTCGAGATTTTGCGTTATTTGTCTTTCTAACACGTTAAAAAAACGTACGTACGTGTGTGTGTTTTTAAAAAAGTGTAAAACATCGATATTTACTCGATACTAAGCTAGCATGGTCGCTAGGCCTAATTCAGAGAAGACTTTAGCTTCACTATACGATTTACAACAAGAAAAACGCCAATATACATACTTAAAAAAAGCAATTACAATCTTTACATAAAAACAAAAACCAATTATTCCATAATTATTAGACCTTTTGTTGTAGGATCGTTCTACTACCCAGAAAAAAAGTAAAATATAAAAAAAGCAACGGGCTCGCCCATTGGTGGAGGTGCTGACTCATCTGAGTAATGGTCGGCGGCATAGTGGGGCGCACCCGAGGGGTAGCGTGTTCGGTGAAATTGGAATTATAAGTCGGGGTCGGGAAAAAAGAGAAATTTCTGAACGGTTTTTGTTCTACGTTCTACGCCAGTTGGTTTGAAGTTGGTACTGAATTTTAACTTAATATTTTGTTGAAGTAATTTTGGCTTGTCTAAAAGTCTACTCACTTTTTCTAATTCTTTGTCGAAAGCTATTTTAGCTCGTCTAAAGCTGTGATAAATTCTTAAAGTAACTACCTAATTATGGCCAAACTACTTTGCTGAAATGTTTTGCCTACGAGGAATCTTATTTTCTTATCCATATTAATTTGTTTGTTTATTTGCATAGAAAAGGCTCCGAAACTACAGAACCGGTTTCGAAAATTCTTTCACTGTTGGGAAGCTACATTATCCCCGGGTAACATAGGCTATATTTTATTTCCAGAAAAATTAGGGATCCTTACTAAAACTCCAATAATGTAACCCAAGGTGTAAAAAATACGTAAAATATTCTTAATAATTGAAATGGCTCCGAAACTACTGAACCTATTTTGATAAAACTTGGTACAAAGATAGAATACACCTTAAGAGAGAACACAGGCTACCTTTTACCGCGGGAAATTTCCTAATTCCCACAGGAAAAACTGTTAACGCGGGCGGAGCTGCGGCGGAAAGCTACCAATATATTTCTCAGGTTATCTCTCTTGCTCTCTTGTAAGTTTTTTAGTGCTATAAATAATATTATATTGGTTGTTGTTTGTTGTAAACATAGAATTGCCTAACGTAAGTTTACCAAACTTTTGAAGACGACGTAACGTTTGTCTATGTAAATTATTTAATTTGAAAGTACAGCATCTTAAGAAGACATCATTACAAGGTAGATTAGAAAATATACAACACTAGCTTTCCGCCGCGGCTTCGCCCGCGTTAACAGTTTTTCCCGTGGGAAGGAGGCATTTTCCCGCGGTAAAAAGTAGCCTATGTCACTCTGGGTGAATGTAGCTTTCTAATGGTGAAAGAATTTTTGAAATCGGCACAGTAGTTTTTGAGTTTATTCATTACAAACATACACACAAAAATACAAATCTTTCCTCTTTATAATATTAGTAATGATATGAATTATGACATGTTTACTTATTCACTCGCAGCTAGCAAATAAAACGTATAGAATAGACGCCCGTACAATTCAGAGCGGCACTTCCGCAAATATATATGTATAGATAAAGGGACAAGTACATAGGGGTGCCACCCCTAGCAAAGTAAATAGGGGTGCCAGCGATACCGGCAATCGCTAAAGGGGCTCGAATCCATCCTGCTAATATTAACCGAAGGTTTTTGTGGATTTCTGTTACTGCTTTACGTAAAACCTAGTGGACAGATTAGATAACAGCCCACAGATGGGGACACCGAGAGGCTCGAGGTAATAATTATAGATAAATAAATATGTGGGGACGGCCATGTGACCCCAAACTATTACAAGTCCGGTAGCGCTTGATTCGTCAAAATTATTTTAATCAAGCATAAGTCAATTAAAAATAAAATTGGCAGAGACTGTATTTTCTGTATTTTGGATAGCAGACAGCTGATTGAAATATATATAAATAAATATATACTTATATATTATAAGTATATACCATCCAGACAAAAGGCAAACATATGTACTCATTAGAGGAATGTTTGCCCTGGGCGGTATTCGAATACTATGCTTCAAAGACAAGCGTACTATTAACTAAGCCACAGGCAGGCCGTCACATTTTCAAGAATTATCTTTCATTGGAGCCTGAAACTTCAGTTCACCCTAAATAATCCTGATGATCTGCCTACCTCGACCATTTAAACCTTTACAAAGCAGTGGCCTCTATATTGCCTCCTTATTTTTACCCTCAACATAAAGTCAAAACGAATGCATTTTGTAAAGTTGTTTTTCCAAGGTTAAAACATTTCAAAAACTTTGCTAACCATGTCATCTGGCAATCTAGGCATTACAAGAACACGAATTACACGAACGCAATATAAATATCAGAAAATTAAAAACCAATAAGCAATAAGTACGTACCGTTTCGCCATCCCAGGACTAACTCCGGCTAAGCGACGAGGCGACTAAAGGAATATACCCAGGGAAAGACCAGCAACGTTCACCTGTATAACCGTTCCACAGCCCGCTGAAATGCCCACCAAGCGTAAAGAAATATTCAGTCCAGCTATAGCAGTAGACATATTGTGCGTAGATCCAACGTCCGTTGGGGCAAAAAGGTTCTTGAATGGCGACCGCGCGCCGGAAGACGTAGTATGGGCAGGCCCCCCACAAAGTGGACCGAAGATCAGGTGAGGGTCGCGGGAAGCCGCTGGATGCGGGCCAAGCAGAACCGATCGTTGTGGAGATCACACAAAGGGGAAGCCTTTGTCCAGCAGTGGACGTCTACAGTAGGCCTACTATGTAAGTAGCGACATCGCGACAGGCTCAAGAAGCTGTCAAACGCGACAGTGACATTAGAGCCATAGTAGTTCTGTCAATATGTCGCGTTTGACAGCTTCTCGAGCCTGTCGCTACTTACATAGTGAGATGATGACGATGATGAATAGTAGTAGGGACTCCTGTATGTATTTTAAATTATTTTCTTGTTTGTTTTTTTGGTGTCAAATAAAGTATTTTTGTATTGTATTGTACTCACCAGTTTCAGTGTCCACGGTGTAAGAGAGTCCGGCCCACGGATCGTCCTGACAAACAAAAATACATATTAGAATACACTGATATTTATTGAAAAAAAAAAACGATTGCAATATCACTACATAGTATAAAACAAAGTCGCTTTCTCTGTCCCTATGTCCCTATGTCCCTGTGTACGCTTAAATCTTTAAAACTACGCAACGGATTTTGATGCGGTTTTTTTAGGGTTCCGTACCTCAAAAGGAAAAAACGGAACCCTTATAGGATCACTTTGTTGTCCGTCTGTCCGTCTGTCAAGACCCTTTTTCTCAGGAACGCGTGGAGGTATGAAGCTGAAATTTATATCAATTACTCAGGTCTACTGTCCCTTGAAGCTGTGAAAAAATCAAACTTCTAAGCCAACGCAATCAAAAGATACAGCCGTTTATGCCGCAAATTTTCGACACTTGCAAGGGAATCAAAACCTACAGGGTGCTTCCCGTGAACTCAGAATCTTGAAATTTGGTACGAAGCAACGTCTTATAGCATAGATAAAGGAAAAATTACGAAATCCATAATTTTTTGTTACATCACATAATATATATTTTTTTAATAATTTTAACCTTACTACCCATTTCCTCATAAACGCGTAGAGGTATTAAATTGAAATTCATACCAAATACTCAGGTCTATAATACCTTTAAGCTGTAACAAAATCAAACTTCTATGTCAACGCAATCAAAAGAAACAGCAATTTAAGCTGCATATTTTGAAACTCGCAAGTACTCGCAAGGGAATCAAAACCTAAAGGGTACTTCCAGTCGACCTAGAATCTTGAAATTTGGCATGAAGCAACGTTTTATAGCACACATAAAGGAAAAATTCCGAAAACCTTAAATTTTTAGTTACATTACAAAATATATATTTTTTAATAAATATAAACTTATTACTTTTTTCCTCATGAACGCGTAGAGCTATCAAGTTGAAATACTTACTTAGTACTTAGTTACTTAAACGATAAAGAGATCTTTGTCTTAAATTTATGCTCCTCCATCTTTCCCCATTGTAATGTTATGAATTTCATTTTGCAATAAGATTACCATAGTTATGACTCGATTGTCGTAATGAAAGAACTTTGTAAACCTTGCAGGTTTGTACGGAACCCTCGGTGCGCGAGTCCGACTCGCACTTGGCCGGTTTTTTTTAATAGATAGAGTGATTCAAGAGGAAGGTTTAAATGTATAATACATGCATAATATCCTTAAGGATAACCCACAATAACCATTTTCCCGTGCGGAGCCGGGGCGGGTCGCTAGTCAGTAATAAATCATTAACTTAAAATATAACCTTTGCGCGACTAATGTCCCTCCCTCGCTATACTATATCTCCCTGTATACATGTATATCTATCTCCCTCTTGATAGATTGATTGGTTATATAGTTTAGTTTCTCTACTTTGACCGGTTCCCTTGCCTTCCTCTAATTGTATATTTCGTTTGCACTCTTTGTTATATTAATCAAATTGTATAAAATAATAATTTATAATTTTGTAAAGATATTTTGAAAAGATGCAACGCCTGTGGAGTTTCTTCCTGCGAGTTTTTCTCCACAGAAGACAACCAAATTTCTGAACTTGCCACAAAAGAATATGTAACTGACTTAACTAAGTGATGTATCCTAAAGTTAAAAAATAAATACTTTGAAATTTGAACTCTTACCTCCTTAACGTCAGCGTCCAACAGCTTCTGCTTCACCTGTTCGATCTGCTCCTTCTCTTCTTCTTTGCTCCTCTTGATCTTCTCTTCTCTCTCCTGCAACTCCTTGTCGATTTGTTCGGCTAACTCCACTTTCGTAGCTTGCGGACCCTCCTACAAATTAAACGAATTATTGTCACAATTATGTCAAAACGAATTGTCAATTGACCGCCAAAATCAGAAAAAAAAACTGACTTGGATGGACCGTAAATGAGCGATACTCCCGTATACAATTTCTTTGCTTTTTTTAAAATTTTCAAACGTATTGATCAGTTAGCCAAGTCAATATGTATTAAAAGTAAAAAGAAATGCAATTTCAAAAAACTTGCAGAAAAAAAATTGTTCAGCTTACTGTTTTACTGTAAATTGTAAGTTTTGTTGATTACGTCTAAAATCGTTTGTTTCCTCTACCTTACTTTAGAGTGATTTGTCATTTAGTTTAATTTTAAATATTTTCAAAATTGTGTAGTCGCGAAAACTGTACATTCCATATTATAATATGCAAAAATTTTGAAGAATTTTTAATGTAAATATTCGTTGAACGCTCTCTGACTTATAGAAAACTATTTTAAGAATTTACAGATACAGACGCATTTACTGTTTATCACATTGGCTTTATTTCATATATATGTCACCGTAAGATTATAAATACCGTTAGATTACAATTTAACTCGCGTGATTGTAAACTGTCGAAAGATTGTGAACTAAGCGTACTGATTACAATTTAACAGATTATTATTCGATAGATTGTAATCTATCGAAATGAAACTGTTAAATCACAATCTGTCGCGCGTTAAATTGTCAACTGTCCAAAGGCTGTTCCTGATTGGTCGGTCTTACAGCAGGCCGTTCTATGTCCATACAGTTGGAAATAAACCACAGGCTTCGTTAACAGCTCACATATGTCCCCACCGAGGGGCTCGAGCCTACCCTGATACCAGGGTGAAACCACAGGCTTCAGTTGAATAAAATTAATGCACTTTAAGAATTGTGACATCAAGTATTTATCTATTATTCAGTAGATAATCAGTAATTTTGACATCATATTATGGTATGTTTTTGGAGACTCACACTAACACATTTATCATTCAAACTTCTATTCTTCGATTAATCATGGATTCATTTTACTTCCACAATAATTTCATAGAAATTATTACAAAGCAGTGAGTTATTTTCAACACGAAATTAATTGAAATTCACTTAAACACAGATTTACATTAGATAATAAACGAAAAAAGAAACAAATATGGCGGCGCAGAGCATATGACGATCAACTAATCAGCGCGCGAGATGCGTTCCATCCTATGCCATTTCACAATTTGACGGTTTAATTTCGATAGATTACAATCTATCGAAAAATAATCTGTTAAATTGTAATCAGTATGTTTGGTTCACAATTTTTCGATAGTTTACAATCTCGCGAGATAGATTGTAATCTAACGGTATTTATAATCTTACGGTGACATATATAAATAATCATTTCATAATAAAGTATGAAATAAAACCAATGTGATAAACAGTAACTAGGAAAAGCAACTGATAGATAGTTACTGGTACTGATAGTTCTATATAAATTATTATGTGATAAATAAAATACGATGTTTTATTTGATATCCACGAACTTCCTGAAACATTGAGGAAGTATATAGATACTTAGATAACTCCAGATCATTATTTTTTAAGTAAGACTTGAGCGTCGTCGGTATTGTTGTTGTTATGGCTTCCTATCCGAGTCGAAAGGTCCGGGTTCGAGTCCCGTTATGTACCAATATAATTTTCAATATCGAATTTATTCTTTTATTCGACGCACTTTACGTTGAAACATCGTTAGACTCCTTACCTAACACACCGGCAAAGAAATTCAAATACCAACTAGTTTTAATCAAAAGAACCAACTCACCGGTTGGACTGGGTCCGAAAGTGTAAAGCCCATATCCACATCTTGCTTCCATAGCACCTCAATCAAGTCCATGTCCTGTTAACAAAGAAAAATTAAATTAATAATACACACACATTTCAAAAATCGACATAGTAACGCCATCTATGTTTATATCGAAAACTAAAATAAATTAGCGCCACCTAGTGAGTAAAAACAGAACCGTTAAAAGCGCCACCTAGTATTACGGGTACGGAACGTGTTATAAAAGTGTACACTTCCAAAGTTCTTCTACTACACGCTAGGTGGCGCCTAAATGCCTTCAATGAAGTTTTATTACCTAATCATAGATGGCGCGAACGGCGATTTTTTTCTTCGAAGATTATTCGGGGGTTGTTCGTATCATGATACAGAAAACGTCAGCCGGCTTCGCTTAGCGATTTGTATAACCGGAAAATTCCCAAAGATGGCGCTTCAGTTAAAATTAAATACTTCTAGAACCATGCGTCTTTCCACAAATACGTTTTTACGAATTTCCTGTGGCATAGCTACTAGACGCAAAGCGATCGAGGTGAGCCTCGGTCAAGGCGAGGCAAGGTCGGGGTGACGTCCAAAATTACCAACTTTTTGTTATTATCATAGACTGAAGATGTAAACAGCGTTTAATAGATACGTAGAAACGAACTGAAAGTCGACACACAGGTTAGAAAAGACAAAAGAACACACGTGTGTAAGGTCAAAGCGCAATAAAACTTAAATTGGTTGGAATTTGGAATTTAGTTTGATACTTACTAGCTGTCCGCCCGCGGCTACGCCCGCGTTGACTTTTCCGTGCAATCTCCCGTAGAAATGAGATATTTTCCCGCGATAAAAACTATCTAAGATGGTTGAGATGGGTACCACCATGAAAAATTTCATTCAAATCGGTCCAACTGTTTCGGAGATTGGTACTAACGGACAAACAGACAACCAAAAATTTGAAAAAAAATCTGGATATGTTGTATCTATTATATATCACATCTTATATTGTAAACTATTTGTGTTATTGGCTGTAAATCACCCTAACAAAATAAAAATAAATAAATAAATAAATATCCCCCTGACTCCTGACTCGTTTCTTAGCATTTTTTTTTCTATGTGCAGATTTTCGATCTCTATTCATTTGACTTATCCTATGTAAGTATAGCATAACTTATGAAATTAAAAAAAACTCCATAAGAGAACAGAAAGAGATGATTTTTATGCTAGATTTATTTCCATTGTGTGTCAATTTGGCAACAAATAAAAAAATATGTATAGCCCAAAACTTGTTACTCGTATTTGGGGACAAACAGATAAGAAAAAAATATCTGCAAATTGTTAGCTAGCACACTTTTGTTCAAAATTCACGGCAGATAGAGGTTCATAAAAACCGCTATGCATGGCAGATCTATACATAATAATTGTAAAAATAAAAAACGAAATAATTAGTGTGCAAATTAGATATTATGTTTTGTAAGTTATATTATGGCCCAGGATTAAATATTATGTACTATTTACCACGGGAAAAGTAAGTAGGTAAATAGAACTTCAGCCGCGCACGCCGCACGTGTCAGCCAAGAGCTATGACGCAGAAGATGTCAGAACGAAGCGTGCAAGCGAAAGGGAAAGTGATTGTTTATAAATAAATAAGAAGCGTAGCAAACAACGCGTACTTAATTATATCTAAAGAAAGTAACAGGTATTATAAAAGCGCTAGGTTGAGAAAATATATAAAAAAAAAACATATTTATACCCATAATCGATAAGGGCACAGATAAGGGTTAATTTTCTTTCTGGAAAAAGTTTCGTTGGGAAAATTCATAATATTAATTGATTGAGCAATACTGAGTATTACTGAGCATCGAAATAGGCATAATGCTGCATGTCTTTTCATTATTGAGCAATTAATGGGCCCAATTCTACATATCTAACTTAAATTTTAAAAACCATATATTATTATGTCCCTTTCAAGGGACTGATGATTGTCAGCTTAAATTTAGAGACGTCAAACATTGGCATGCGAAAACATCCCACTGAATTTTACAGCAGCGCTGCTTATTTATGTTGTTTTATTATCATTCATTCAAAATTAAATTCATTCATCTCCCATCCTTTTCGATTCCCATACCTATGATGAATGAAAGAGACCAACAACTTAAATTCAGAGATTTTAGGGGTTACGCCGAAATTGAGCCTATTATAGTCTGTCGAATAAATGTGTTTACATGGGAGATCATTGGGAACTTTTAAAACTTGTTACTGGCAGCACTGTCATTAATTTACAGTATAGTAAATTTAAGTACCACTAAATTACTCAAATTATCCATACTTTAAATTATTGACAGTGCAGCCAGTAACGAGTTTTAAAAGTTCCAAATAATCTCCCATGTAAACACATTTATTCGACAGATTATATGTATTATAAGTCGCCTCTTACACCCTATATTAGTATAAATATATAATGTAACGCCCTTTCCCACACGTGTCGCTCTAATAGAGATAGATAACAATAGCATCGTATCGGACGCAGTCGCAAGTGCTTGCTTATAACATCGCTCTAATGCGACGCAACACATGTCGGTTTAATTATGGGAATCGACGTGGTTCTGATTGACAAATAGTCTTAGTGAGTGATAATATGATAATGCGTTTCGAAATACGAAATACCGTCGTTGGCTTTAGCCGGCTGAATAAATCTGACGCCAAAAAAAACAACAAGTGCAAAAAAATACAATCTAACAAAGAGGAAATATGTATGTATTTTTATCAATTTGTAGTGTGTAAATTTGTATTATCGTCTGATCCACCTATCCTATAGATAGATAGTTATAAATTACTCGTCTGATAGCTAATTAATTTTAACGCCCAACTGCAATATGTATTAATTAAAAGAAATAAAAACATGTTTGCATACCCTGTACTTCAATACAAAGTGCAAAATATTTCAATAATAATGGATTTACATTAATTATTATAATGTTATTCCAAGGTAAAAATTAAACGTGACACTAGATATGTTTAAGAATTATTTTATGTGTCAATTTTATTATTACTTACTAGCTTTTCGCCGCGGCTCCGCCCGCGTTAACAGTTTTTCCCGTAGTAATGAGGCATTTTCCCGCGGTAAAAGGTAGCCTATGTTACTCAGAATGAATGTAGCTTTCAAATGGTGAAAGAATTTTTGAAATCGGTTCAGTTCAGCTTGAATGCAACTCAACGGCTTGCAGTCGTTCCAACTGCATTGGAACTGCCATCGGGCAGCCAGAATGCAATTGAAATGCAGTCCGTCTGTCTAGCAGACTAGACTCTAGCTAAACCCATACTTATTACACTAATATTATAAAGGCGAAAGTTTGCGAGTGTGTGTCAGTGTGTATGTTTGTTACTTCTTCACATCTAAACGGCTGGAGCGATTTTAATAAAATTTAGTATGGAGTTAGCTAACACCAGCTTTACCACGAAAAAATACCTCATTCCCACAGGAAAAACTGTACACGCGGGCGGAGCCGAGAGCGGAAAGCTAATTTTAGATAAGATTAATCGATCTTTGTATTTCATAGGGCAGAACAAATAACAATATACCTATAAGGCCATAAAGCTTATAACTGAAACTGAACTGCTGAAAAATTTAAGGTAGATCATCACACTTTTTCCTATGGGAATTTTTTTCCACAGAGTGTAACAACAAAGCAGGCACTACCGCGGCTAAGCAGTTAGTCAATATGGAATAACTGATCTACTTAGCTTATGGTGATTCACATTATACGCCGTCAGCAGGCCAGAGTGACTCAGGCAGGCGACATTATAATAATAACACATAACAAGAATTTGCGCAATCACAAATTTATTGTTTTGCATAATATTCTACTTCAGGCTACTACTACGCTAGTAATCCTACTAATTTCTGAGGATGTATGGATGTTTGTTTCTCTTTCACCAAAAACTACTGAATGGATTTTAATGAAACTACACTTATTAGGTATTACGTATGAAACCATATGCTAGACCGGCAGTTTTCGTGTTTTCAAAAGTTTACGAAACGATAATTTGCACATGACAATTATTATTATAATAGTTACGTCATTTGCTATTAATCGCCGCGTCCCAAGTAAAGATGCGCACGATTACCAAGTTTATTTGCAGCCAAGAGCGCACCCATTCCAAACAGTGCGAAAGCAAATTAGGCAATCGAAGCGGCAAAAATACATTTGTTTTGTTGCTTTTGCTGCCGCTCTACGACCACACACACAATCTATCTATCTATACTATAATAAAACTGAAGATTCGGCGTGTAAGAAGCTGTACATAGATATGTTTTTCAAAAAACGGATTTTAGGTGATAAAGGCAGTGTAGCTTAGCTGAACACAAGAATACAAGTTTAAAAAAAAAAACCTCTTTGTTTGTTGCACATGCACATATCTCTGGAACGGTTATCTCTGGAACGGTTCATCATCTCAGCCGAAAGACGTCCACTGTTGGACAAAGGCCATCCCTGGAACGGTTGGACCGATTTTAATGAAATTTTGTATGGTGGTACCTTATATCCCAGGTCAATCAACATCTTAGATACTTTTTACCACGGGAATTTAAAAAAACAACGCGGGCGTAGCCGTGGGCGGACAGCTAGTGTATTATACTCGTAGAAAGAGAACAACAATGTAATCGTGCGCGTACTATAGCCAAACATAATTATTTTTATGCTTTAAACCTTGTGACCTGCCCAAAGTAGTAAGTATATGATGTCAATTATAAGTAGAATCTGTCAATAGTAGACCAAACGCTGACTAGGCTCTGCTCAGCCTTGGCCCTTGGTGATCGACAAATCGATTCACAAGTACTAGGAGACTAAGAGATATGAAGAGTAGACATTCAAAATCCAAGAGCAACGACCGGTAGTTAACAGCCGACATTTGGGGAAGAGCAAATCGATGCTTTAGTTAGGTATACTAGAAGTCTAGATGTAACCCAGAAACAAAGGAGTCTAGATCATTGCACCCCGGTGCAACGTACCAGCCGTCTGCTGCGATCCTAACATGGCGATCGATGTAGTCTCATTTCGTATGTTATTTAGGAACAATGGGGCCTGTCGTAAATACCCGTTTAGTCGAGAAAGGACTAATAGTCTATTATGGACTAATTCTACAAACGACTAATTCTATAAATGCCCAATTCTAGAAAAGACTAATTCTACAAATGACCAATTCTATTAATGCCTAATTCTACAAATGACTAATTCTACAAAACGTGGCAATCCGACAATTTGACACTGTAATAAAGTTTCATCAAAAATTCAATACCTATCCAGCAATTTTGCATGAAGGAATAACTGATATCTAATATCCGTTATTTTGTTCATCATTTTGTCGTTAGTCTCGATGGCAACTCATACTTTTGAAAAAATAAATAAAAACAACTAGCGCCAAAAATTTAGGAAGAATGTTGTGTAGTAAATGATTTTTTTTTATTTCACAAAAAAAAACTACGAATGTTGTTTTTTTTAATCATCATCATGTCGTATGGCAGCTCATTCTTAGGTTTTTCAATCACTCCAACCAAGTTTTTATTGCTGGCAATCTAAGTATAACCTGTCTGTATGGTCTGTGTTAAATTATTCCATAGAAAAAGCGCGGGAAGCTTCGTGGAAGATTTATAATGTTTTTTATTCGTACCTATCGATAAGACGATAAATAAGTTTCCCTACTTTTTGTTTGAAAATAAAACTAATAACTCGACACTGGCACAAATAATAAAATATCTATGCCATAAAGAAAAAAAAACATATTATCTCTATCTAGTTATGTACACCAATATTCTCCAAGGTGGAGTCAACAGTACGTTGTAAAATTTGGCGTTACAAGTTCAAAGACCTCGGTTCAACCGTTCGACGCCTCGTCAAGGCAGTTGGCTTTGACGGATTCGCATTGGTACCTACGCAACCAAGCTTTAAGTTTTCATAAACAACGTAAAAATTTGTTCGTTTACTATAAACAATTTTACAACTATTTTAACAACCTCCCTAGAATATGTCGCTAACATAATAAGCTATTTCACTCCACATCTATAGACATCTTTAATATGCCACTGTACAAGTTTAGAGGCTCACTGGTTATTTTTAAAATGGAGCCTTAGTCACAGTAAATTGCTGAGAATATTGTACCTATCATAGAGTTGTTCTAAATTACTCACTATAGGTACTTAAATAATACTAATTTTTACCGAGACAATTATATTTCCCATAAAAATAACATGCTGTGTTTGCCTGTAATTGGGTCTATATCTCAGAAATATTACCAGCACTTTGTTGTATTTTACTACTTGGCAAACCTAATAAATAATAAATAAATAAACCTCGAATTTGCGCTGTCCAGAAATGTTTATTAATCCATACAACTTTAAAGACATATACTCGCCTGCCTGCCAAACGCGGGAGACTTATTGTTTTTTTTTTTCTTTACTTCACAAAAAAGGGAAAGGCAAAGGATTTTCTCCATTCTGATTATGACACAAGAGCGTTCTAGGCCAGCAGCAGTATTTTTTTTAGTTTGCTTTGTGACATTTTTTTAAATTAATTTTATTATTATTTGCCAACGTAAATTGGATGAAAAATCTTAAGCAATTCAAGATCCAACGCAACAATTATTGTAATACAACATGATCAATTATGCCTATGGATTCCCCATGGAACACCCCACACACATATAAATTTAATTTATAATATGTCTGTGGAACACCCTTAGTTTTACACTCTTGTGTCACATTTAAAGTAAAAAATTTACCGCGACATAGTCATTATTATTAACAATTACAAGGTGTAGTGTAGCGAATAATCGTGCAGCCCACACAGTTGTTCAACCTCGAAGTAAAGTGATTCATACTTAGTATTTGCTATGTAAGTACCTAAGTAATATATTTATTTCCTTTACAAATATAAGTTCGGGTATAAGTACAATAGTCATGGTCTAGTTACAAGAAATTATAATATTTGCAAAAGCTGTAGCCTGAAGTAGGATTCCCTGTGATTTAGGACTTGTGTTGTGCCTTTTATAAAGAATATATGTAGGTGCCAACTGACATAAAACTAAACGTATAATTCCTCGTTAAACAGCCTTTAAAGTCGATAGATAGTTACAGTTGTTTTATCTCACGAGTGCACGTGAGCCTTACTTGTAGTTGTGTGCGTATAGACACGCGCTCTTGTGTGCGTACTACTAAACTGAGCGCTACGCACACAAACACAATGTGCACACAAGATTATACACCAGTATGGCTAGCCTGCAATCGTCAAATAAAACGTCTATAACAGTTTATTGCCCCACAAAAATAAGACACATAAAAGATAAAAATGTTCGCCAAAGTGCGGAATTTCAATGGTTTTTTTTTTAAGTATGGCGCCTCTCAAAAACTGTTTTATTTCCTGGTCAAAGTATACACATACTTATGCAATGGTACTCACAGAGGGAAACATTAGTTTTGAGCCCACCTACAAAATAAATTTATTTATTTCGTCTTGGATTCTCAACTCTGACGTCATACGCGCTAATAATTACATAGGCAAGTCGATAAGGTTGGTTACGTTGCGACGTAGTTATTTAATAGGCTATTTTACTGGTTTTTAAAATATATTTTTTATTATTCAGTAGAGTTTGTGGATCCCAGTAATAGTTGTATTTTTTAATTCTGGTAGGTACATATTTCCTGAAAAATATCAAAATAAAAATTCAATATTTAAGTAGCGCGCCAAAACGCTACTTTGACAATATGGCGTCGCAATGGCATCGGTGACGTCACTAGCCAGTACTACTACTACAAGTTGCAAGTAGAAAACGATGTTTACTTACTGGCTAGTGACATATGTCCTATACCCGACCAAACAGGAGCGTTTTGAGTCACGTGAAAAACGCCATGAAAAATACATTTTTATTTACGGATTTTTACATAAATTAATTATTATTTTCAACTTCCCATAGTAAATATCCATTTTTAAACTTACATTACATACTGATTACAGTAATTAACACTTTATTTTTCGCATTGTCAAATAGCCTATTTGATAACATTTGTATTGATTGTGCAGACAGACCAGACCCACAAGTATCTGATGAACGTGGCTAGAAATGGAACTAATGCCGAAACCATATTATTATGATAGACTAGCTGTCTGCCCAAGGCTACGCCCGCGTTGTTTTTATTTTTATTATTTCCCGTGGTGAAATGTATCCAAGATGTTGACCGGGGATATAAGGTACCATGCAAAATTACATTTAAATTGGTCCAACGGTTCCAGAGATTAGCGTGTAGTGTGTACAAACAGACAAGACACGATCACTTTTTCCAAAACTTGTATTTTTGTGTTCAGCTACACTCCCTTTGTCACCTACCATCAGTTTTATGAAAAACAAATCAATGTACAGGCACGCCGATTCTTCAGTTTTATTATAGAACTAGTTATAGTATAGATAGATAGAAGATACGTCAATTTGATCAATTTGATTTATAGTTTTGCTAGTCTTTTGTAAGCGAGCAGTACCCCTCGTTCCTTTACAGACTGCAAATATATTTTCCTATTATATGCATAGATGTCAAGCATAATATTGCTTGCTTGATGGTGGTTGAAGCGAGGTGACTGCCTTTTAAAATGGAAGTTTACAAATTGGTACTTACATTGAAAGTAGACAAGTTACGATACGAATATTTTTATCAAAATAATCAGCCAATTACTGCCACATCCTGCTGTTTTTCTTTTATTATTATATGTAGTTATAAAACCATAATAATAATTTTATTTTACTTATGAATTCAGTTTCATTATTTTTGTTCAATAGGTTTTGTTCTTCTGTCTTCTCTAATGCTCAACTAGATTGCTCAGCGTTCAATAGTGGGACATCTTCCATTAAAATCGAAGGTTAAGGTCAAAAACCATACAGCTGGCATCATGGTCTAAGAAAACAAGGTCTAACAAGAAGACCACGTGACTTGACACAAGCCTACGTCATCTGCTGTTTATCCTTGTCGAATGCGTATTAATCGACAAGCATGAACAGCAGATGACATAGGCTAGTGTCAAGTTTGACAGTTCGATTGTTAGACCTTGTTTTTTTAGACCATGGCTAGCATAGAGCTGGCCTACACATAGATAAAAAATCTACCTTTATGTTCCATATATGTGTGCAAATGTGCTCTAGTGTTTGATTCAGGTTGAACTTTCGAATTTTGGAAAAAGAAAACGATCACAAAATTGAAAATGGCAGACGATAGTGAACTTTTTTTCATTTATGGCACTAGTTCTGCTTTGTGCCAATCTCAAGTTTAAATTAATAAAATTCTTTAACGATATTATAACAGGAATCAATTTGTGTGATGGATGATAAAGTAATTAGGTATCATCACTACGGATAAGAAATAACAAAGTCAATGTCGTGAGAAACGTGACGTGTGTCATTTGACCGATAATTTTCGCGCTTTGTTTTTAAATTATCTATTATCTCCGGTTGAATGACCGAGAAGAATAGTCTAAGACATTGAAGACATTTTAGAAAATCTCGTATTTTTGACTTTAACTACGACACAACGTAAGTTTTGACAAGAAACAACGAATTATTGTTGTAAGTTGTAACAATGAGGAAATTTTAATGAAAGAGTGGAAAGTGGGTTCTAAAATCATATTCTATTTACCTCATGGTTTTGAGATAAATCGGGGGGAACCCGGGGAACAGTATCAGATGCTAATAATAGTATGCAGCATCAGGATCACAGAATCAAGATACATTTTGTGAAATTGCAATAACACCTTTTTGTCTTGTCTCGTATGTAAGGCTTCAAGTAGCATGATCTATTTGCCTTTCCCTTTAGAATGAATAGTTTTCCAAAAGAGCCTTAATGTTTTTTGGACTATTTACGTCATTCTACGCGTATTATTCCACATCGATTCCATGTTTCATCGCGCCGCCGCTGACCGCATTATAATTGTTAAAATGCTCGCGCGGGTAACATTTGACACGGTACCGCTGCGCGAGCGCTGCCGCCGCCGCCGACGCATGCATAATTTAGCGGCCTGATACCATTTGGTACATCAACTACCCAAAATATACCGAGTGCAATCCTCTTTCAATTTCTTTTTAAGATAAAAATTCTCGTAATATGTCCAGAGTGTTTTGGAACAACATTATGGGAACAAAAATCGAAGGGTGAAGAGGAATGGGAAGACAGAAGAAGTTACTTTGAACAAGTGTGGTAAAAAGTAAATTTGGTGTCGTATCAGGACTTCAAGGGGTTAGCGGAGAATAGTGGGGTGGCGGTTGGTTACTCCACGGACAAGAGCGATTCTTAAATTAAAGAGGAGAAATCAGAGTCTGAAAACGGAACAATTATTGACAGGGTGACTAATGTGACTATAGTAAAATCTGTCAAGGATCTTAAACAAACACGGGTTGCTTGCTATACACGTGAGACTGATGTTTAGTACCTCTCCTGTCTTACTAATTTTTTCCTCACGTTGATAAGATCTTGGTCTGTATGTCTGTACCTATATGATGCATAGATATGAGCTGGTTAGGTTAGGAGACAAAATATGAAGAAAGTTGCTCTCTTTTCTCGAAAGTACTTAATGAAAACGGTCCCGCTCTAGTACATATAGTTAAGTAGAAATAAAGCCGCCTCATTTCTATTGCTCACTGAATCACATATTATCCCAAAAAGTAAACGTTTCATTGCCTTGGGAGGCACGAAACATTATAAAGATGGCCATTAAATGTATCGATTAAAGCTGTGATCAACTTTGATACCAGGCTTCGTTGACTTTAGAGGCCTTTATGACAGAAGAAGTGTAAACTCTATAAAAATATTTTTATAATCATCTCTTCATTTATTGTTTTATAATCGGTTAGATAACTTTATATTACTCGTAAGAGATCCACCTGGCAACATCATGTCAAACAATCGCATCTGCAAATGTTTATTTTAATCTACATCAACAACGGCGTGACCATAATCATTAGTATTTAATACAAAATTAGTAGATTCACACTAACATGCATTAAAAACTAAACTTACCTCTTGTGTCAATTCATCTCCAGTGTGGTGACCCTCATCTGGTTCCGACTTGATATCCTCCTTGAACGAAACATCCATCTCACTCACACCACTGGAGCTTGCTGATGTAAAACTAGTGCTTGCTCTTTCTCTCTTGACATTCAACACAAGTTCATCTTCGAACATAGGAGATAATTCCAACATATCAGGATCTAAGGGTGTGTTTTCAAGAAGATACTGCTCTAGGTTTTCTGGTTGCTGTTTCATATCTAAACATTCGAAGTCGTCTCTAATTTCCTTGACGTCATCAAACAACTCCCCATAGTCTCGCAAATCAGCCATATTTTGGTTAAAAACTGAATTCGATTCACCAAGCTCAAATTTCTCCGACTTTGCTGCGAAGTACGAAACGAAATCATCCATAGCATTGTCACTATACAAATCATCATTTTGAGGCTCTTTCTTAATTTGTATATCTAGGAGATCTGACTCAGAAGAATCTTGTGGTTCCTTTTTGATCAGCATATTGTTTGGTTGTACCAACAACTCACTAACATCAAAAGACCTGGTGGCTATTTCGGCAAATATGTCGGACTCGGTATGATTGTTCAAAAAGTCTGCTGAAAGAGTGACTACGGCGTCAGGTGTAGGAGGTGCTTGGTTAGACGTTTCCGTTGCCTCTTGAGTTTCCACAGTCTCTTCAGCTTCTGTCTCTGTTGTTTCTTCATCGGAGACTTTGATTTCCTGAGCTACGTTATCGTCGGCTGAAACGCCATCTTGGTTCGGCTCGTCGACCGTTTGGGCCGCGAGCGCGGGGGCAACTGAATCGGTAGCCACGTTATTCAATAAATATGTATGAAGCACTGGATTTCTACGTGTACGGATGTTGTCAATATTAAAATCGGCGTAACGTCCCAAGGAATTCAATTCCTCGAAGAGTTCTCTTTCGTAGTTGATCAGAATGTTGTCCAGAGATTTTGGGTGCACAAAGCGTGGTCGTATTAGGGTTCTGGCTTCCTGTTCTGCGGACCAATCAGATCCGTTTGAGATGTGGAGGCCAGAGAGGAGCTGCTGCGTCTCCTGCTCCAAGTAGTCGTGAGGGTCCACTTTCAGGAGGCTCAGTACCAGGGCAAGTCTCAGCAACTCATCGCCATATAGCTTTTTCAACGCGATCATCTTTCTTTTTGGAAATAAAACTGAAAGCGTATGAAGTTTTTAACTAACTTAAATCAGTCTGTTTTTAATTCTATTCGTTCTTAAGTTGAGCACTAAAATACTGTGAGATCAATTTTTTTTAGCCTTTAGTTTAGAGTTTTAATTATGTAAAAGTCCTAGATTTTCTATGATTGAGGTTGTGCGTTTCGTTTCTCCTTTTACGTTTATCGGGAGACATGGCTACAGTCTGTCACTTTTCCCGCGTTTGAAGGTCCACTGCCGCGCACATTTTAGCGTTTTGATTCATTATCACTGGTTTAGCACTGACTGTTAAACACTGAGATTTTTTGGCTCGACGCCAGATTAGTCACTTGCACTTCTGAAGAAAAGTCTAAACTGAAACAAATAATGAGATATTGACCTTGGGTACTGCAGTTCTACGAAAAACGTGTTTATCTTCATTAACATTCATTCATAGTAGTCCTTAATGATTCTTTGTAACGAAAACATTCATTTATTGTACATCGCACTAAATTTCCTCTTATCACACGTTAGACGTTAATAATACTATAACGTAATGTACCTGGGTCGTTCCATGTCAAACGCTACCACGCCAAAAAAATTAAAGTCCTTCTTTTTTACACAAGCACTTGCTTAAGTAAGCCTAAATACATGAAATCATATGAATTGACTAAAGTTTTCAACAAAATATTTTTTTAAACATTTTTTTTTACATCTCGAAGTATGAGAAAATAGTCGCCTAGTGATGGAGCTTTTGAAGCGAAAGTTTACAACAACTGTAAAATTATTATGACGTTAATTGTCAACGTTAACTGCACACTATGTTAATCAGTGATATATGAACTTCGAGATAAACATAAAATTTTTCGTAAATTAGCAAGATTTCTCTAGTTTATAATACTTTTTTATAGGGGAATTTGCATGTTACGCCCGTTACGAAAATAAGGAAAAAGTTTTATCTGTAGCTAACTTATTGCACTAACGGCTTCATGACTTTGGGAAAGTAAAAATATGTCTGCAAACTAATGGCCTACGCATTAGATTTTGTACTAAGCTTTGTAAATTATGATAAATTCGTTAATCAAATTCTGTTACACCCGTTACAAACCTTATTCGATGAAGCTTTGCAGATGCAAAAAAATGGCTTCATGTAAAAATGAAGGGGTATTGGATTTTATTTAAAATAATAAAGTGTTAACTGTCATTTCTACTTTCATTATAGCCTAGTAACACGTAAATTTTTAAAATTTTAGTTCATTTACGAATAATATTAGTTTTAGTTGCTTTTATGTAACTTGGTTTGCTGTTAGATGTTTTGTATTACTTTTTTTCAGCCGTTTTGAAGCAATGTGCGTAATTATATTTTATTTATTTACTTTATTAATACAAGTTGTCTGATTCTGAGCTTCACCAGCATTATATCTTTAACTTTGTCCTGATAATGACGAACACAAAAAATATAAATATCCAATTTGATGCAGATATTCTGAGATGATACACGTAAATACATTTCCGGGTAACATTTTTATTAAAATAGTAGATTTAACTAAATCTAATACACAAAATAAGTATTTCCAAACATACTACAATTTTCTTTTACAATTTGGGTATCTTTTTATATTAATGGTGAAATTTAACAATTAATTACATTTATTGAGTTCCTAGATCATTTGGTTTGCTTTGTTATTCAAAATGTTCTCGAAAATGTAGTTTTTTTCATAAAATACTGATTCCCATTCGTACTCGTTACACCCGTTACAAAAGCCTGTTACGCCCGTTACGTTTTAAAATATGCGTAACTTTTTAATAGCTGCCAATTTTTCTTAAATGAGGTTTGTAAGTGGTGGGTTATTAAACTAGCTACAACCCAACAATAATTTTTATTCATATAATAAAGACATTTCGCAGAGTTTCAAGAATATGTCGCGCTACCCGAAAGTGAGAGGCAAAATCAAGTTACGCCCGTTACGGGTACTTGTGGCTGATTTGCTCAAAAACTAGAAGACATATGAAAAATTTTAATTGATAGTAATTTAATACAGAGTAAAATGCGACTTATTAAACTATAAAACGAATATGCTTTCCTTATAAAACATTACTAAATTACCAGTTGAAGGTGTACAACCTGTTACACCCGTTACATGGAATGACCCACCTACTACTCAATCAAATATAGCAGCTAAAATACTTCCAAACTTATAAAATCCTAATTTTATAGATCAATGACCTGACTGATTTGTCATTTGATTAATTTACATCAGAAGTTCCTATTTATTTTATGGCAAAACCTTTAGGCCATGTCTTATTTGGTATAGTATAACAAGAACTTCACTTCTTTTAATAATTAACAAATACGTTCAGAAAATTCCGTTTCCGTTTGTTTATAATTGTTCATAATGTGACAGACAATGAAAAAAGTTCGATGGAATAACCAACAATAATGTAGATTATTGTAGATCCTTTGCCTGTTCATAGAACCTTCAAATTTTTGGTAATATTATCGTAGGTAAATAAGCAATTGCGTTATAAAAGCAATTCTATTTAAATTTAACAATTAAAAGGTTCGTTGGACGAAATGACACTTGATTATTATTCAAACTCTACTAACGCAATTTCAAGTTAATTTCCATTGTGACAGGCGAATAACATTACCCTTTGACACTTAAATAGATACTCAAAATAAGTAAGCATTCAAACGTAATTGAAATAACCATAAAAATAATTCGATCGTAATAAAATTACAATGGTAACACTTGCAGACACAAGTCACCTATTAAGAAGCAGTTTTTCAAAAAAGGAATCCGTGAAAACTTCGCGCGAAAATTATTTTTCTTTTTTATTACGATTTCACGCGAACAATGTTCTTTGTTTAAAAGTTTAGCGTAAACAACGCTCGGGAACGCTCGCCACGAGCGGCGGCGTCCACACCTCGTGTTCAACTGCGACGTTCTGAAATCAAATCGGCACGCGTCGCGACGCCGCGTTCAATGACCAGGTTAAGATGAGCCGAGTCGTTAAGTGCGAATCGTTCTGTTTTAATAATAATAACAGTCCATAAATACACCGTGAAACTCCGCTGCAATGTTACGGTACGTAACTACCAAAGCAGTCAATGGCCAAGAGGCATAATAAAATAATAGTGTGGGCAGAACACCAGCCTGATAGTTCGACGATATTCCCAAATTGGTTAGATCTAACCCTAGAGTGCCATAGTCTAGAATTAAAGAAAGACTAACTAACTAGTTTTTTGTTTAATTTGCAACATCAGAAAAGATACCATCTTAATAGATGTATAATTACAGAGGTGGGTATTATAATAACTCTTCAATAGAAAATGTGGCGACAAACGACAAAAAAAAATAACAACAACTTTTGCCAACAAACATGGGTCGACAAACGATTATACGTCTTGAAGTTTTGTTCAAAATGCGTTATCTATAGCAATGTAGAGTTTAGGCGTTTGTCGATGCACTTTTTGTAGAAAAAGTTGTTAAGTAATACGTAACATAAAAAGTCTTAGTCTGATGATAGGTCTAGGTATTCTGGCCAGATCGGCAGGTCATAGTCGTTCTAGGTTATTTCTGCTATAGAGTTGATTATCTGCGTACACGTGATAACGTCGTCGTCGTTGAGATAAACACGAATCGAATCAACATGAAACAGGTGATTGTGTTCCTAATTATCAGGTGCAAAGGTTTGCTTTTAATGAGTCAGAAAATTTATTAAGATGTTTTTAGGGTTGCAAATCCAAATACTAAGGGACTTTATTACCAATCTACAATTCAATGAAATCTACATAAATGTGTCGCTCTACTGCACACTATCAAAAACCAAGTATATAAATAAATTATTTGCTAGAAATTAGAAAAAAAAAGAATATAATTTATTTACAACGGAACACAAAAATGTAACACAACCTAACACAATTACGTTTTGTTTTGCTAGCAATGGCGTAGTTCTTTTATTGGCCAAATTTATTTAGAATTTAGACTATCTGACATAGTTACAACAGGGCTGTTGAGAAAATTAATAGACTGAAATCTAATAGTATACTTGAAATTTTCACCTCTGTTAAAATTATATTTAAAGTCACAAACGGTGGCACAAAAATATATGCGACATGGCGGCTTAATATTACAAAAAAATAACAACTAACGTAACGTGCATAAGGATATTTAGAACTTCGCATGTAGGTAGATCCATTTGTTCTCACTAGTTCCATTCATGGTCTAAGAAAACAAGGTCTAACATTCCGACCACGTGACTGACACAAGGCTACGTCATTTTGCGCTGTTCATCCTTGTCTATTACACGCATTCGACAAGTATGAACAGGCAAAATGACGTAGAAATGACGTAGGCTTGTGTCAGTCACGTGGTCGAAGTGTTAGACCTTGTTTTCTTAGACCATGGTTCCATTGAACAGTTCCATGATGGAACTAATGCAACTTCAGACTGTCACGTCCAGTTTTTTTGTGCCATCAATGACTTCAGTCATGTCTGTGGTCATGTTCCGTTTACGTTACCTACTTCGTTGACCCTGTTTCAAACTAGTTGAAGTTGAACCAATAAATACTTAACAGAGATTACTAAAATTGGGGTGCTAAAAGAGGTACCTAAGTTAAGTACCTACACAAGTAATCTAAAACCAAATATCTACCCTCTTTCCACTTTCTAATAATTGTAAAAAATACGCGTTTGCGTAAATCGTACATAAATAATACCTACACTAACTACATACTTAATAATTAAAAGTTTCTAACAAATTTCTTACTTACACGCCAACAGTTTAAAAACATTAAAATTAAGAAAGCGTGTAGAGTTTACCTACCCCATTTTTGTAGCGTACATTGAGATTTAAATATTTACAATTTCGAACGCGCCCCGCCGCCGCCATTTTTCTATTCTATTTGCGTCAAATTATTAACGTGACAAAATAATAAATAGGTAATTAGGAAACAATGTTTTTTTTTGGTAATTATTCCTTTCCAATCCATTTCTAAAGCCATTCTTAACATATCCTCTCTGGCACATGACACAAGCAAGCAAAGGACATAACCCCAAAAAAAATCGTTTTGTTTTTCCCATTTAAGTACCTACTTGCCTATTTAAAATGGGTAAACAAAGTTCGTTCCATAGCAAAGCAAATAGCGAGACGCGGATCTGACTTTCCCGCGTATATTCTACATCGCATTTTAAAATTTGTTTTTTTTTTCGGCGAAGCAACGACCGCACGGAGTTCAAGGTTACACGGCCATGCTAGTAGAAGTGATGTTAAATTTTGACGCAATAGTCCAAAATTGAATACATATTTGAATTTAGACGAGAAAGAAATGGAAAATGAGGTAAGAACGAGGTTGCAAGGCACCTCTTTACAGTACTAACTACGTAACTAACCTTAACTACGACGTGAAGATATTATGATGGTAACACCTCAACAGTCCATAGACTAACAATGGCTTCTGTTTAGGCTGTGTTCTTTTCAAATTGAATTTTGTGTTCTTAGTAATAAAGCCCCTTATTAAGCCTGTTATTTGGTGATGATCGCATAGACAGAGTTCATTGTCAAGGTGACGCCAGCGATGTTGAATCACTTCGCAAATGTTCGTAAATATACATGTACGTACATAACTATCAAGTAACTATCTTTCCGTCCGTGTTATTAATATTATAATATTCCCTCGGTATTAGTTTTAGGTAAAATAAATAAATATATTATGTGGACTTTACATTGGCCACATCCAAAGATGAGAAGATGACTGCGTTTTGAAGAAAGTGCTCGACATACCAAGCCAACCTAGGGGCAGAGGTAGACCACTCGCCCCTTGGTGGAACAACATAAACAAAGAGATGGACCAGGATGTCTTAACTGACCAGACAACCCAGAACAGAGTATTCTGGCGCAAATGTACCAACTCCAGATGAACTGGGAACATGGGATGGACAAAGAAGAAGATTATGTGGACTTCACACTTCACACACGGCCATCTGTCCCCAAACTAGACAAAGCCACCATTGACGACAGTAAACTGACATAATATACATACAAATAAATATACAACTTTCAGACCAAAAAGGGTTTTAAAACCGCAACCCTGTACTTCGAAAGCAGACGTACTAATAACTAGGCTATTAGCACAAATTAATAAATAGTAGGTACTAGGCCGTCGAAAAATTAGCCTATACTACGTACTATTATATATTCTGTGCCTATACCTATATTATGTTGCACTTCCGTCATCATCTCTGTCATATATCCTACTACTACGGAATGTGTCACAGACACATAGGTACATTCGTCTCGTATGTAGTCACAGCAGTAATATACCTACGATAGATTACGGAGAAAGAAAGATATCGTGCGTACGTTAGAATCGTTCGGTCAGCATCTATCAAAACCATATGGTCCAAGAAAACAAGGTCTAAAGACCACGTGACTGACACGAGCCTACGTAATTTCTACGTCATTTTGCCTATTCATCCTTGTCGAACGCGTGTAATAGACAAGGATGAACGAACAGCCCAAAATGACGTAGGCTTGTGTCAGTCACGTGGTCTTCCTGTTAGACCTTGTTTTCTTTTAGACCATGGTCAAAAGTCAAAACTCTAGGATGCGTTCCGATTCGTGCGAAGCGCGTTTCGTTGTGACTCACACACAACTAACTTAGTAGTATATACAAATAGTAGTAGTGCGATGAAATCGAAACACCATATAACTTACAATACTGATTCAAAGGTAAACGTACCCAACAGTCACGTGGTAAGAACTTGTGATGTGAACAATACGTTTTGTTCTCTTTCTCTTATAAATTTCGACATCGTGCAAGAACACAGGTTTTGGAAATGGAACTTTTCCGTGTTTAAGTAACATTGTTTTTTTCTTTGCAGCCAGTTATATAAATTACTGTAGGTAGTTGAAAACACTAAAAAAATATGGCGCACAGTTCGGCTTAATCTGCCGTTAATGATGTAACATTTTAAAAAACTAAAAATTCAAATTTCGAATTCTTATTTGACCCTAAATTTTATTAACTTATATTTTTTTCATCTGGTTGAATTAACGATAAATTATTATCTGATTCCGATTTTATGTTTCCACTCTTAAAATTGATAATAGATAATATATAAATAAAAATAATTATTATTATGTCGTAAATAAAATCGCCTTCAAGGCTCAAGGATTATAAATAGGAGTTATAAGGTAAAATGCGTCACTTTTCTTTTCCGCATCACGTTAACTACCTACGCAATTTAGAGCTGCATTGCCGCGTTTTAAACAAAGAAACTAAAATCACCTTACACCATCAACCTCGCCTAAAATACATAGCGAAATTTAGTTGCAACCCCGCCAAACGAATATGATCTTTAATGTCTAATAAAAAGGGGATCTTGGGAGATCATTTTATTCTGAAAGTGAAATTGGATGGCCGCCATAGGCAAATGGCCTTATGTCATTTCAATGACGTTTGAAAACAAAAGGCTTGCGAGTTCGTTGCATCTTCTGCCGTTCGTTTTATGAATCTGTGTACGTTATAAGTTTTTATTTTCGTTCGAAAATGCGCTAATGATCCATCCTTTATCACCTGCCAGTTTATCCAAACTTGAAACTAAATTAAAAAGCGTTGAGCGGTTTATTTTTCAGTCACAACAAACAAACAAACAAGATACATCCTAAAACAATTCTATATTAGAGCCACATGATTTTTTGACAGTGTAAAAATATATTTTTTTTTCCATAATAGCACTATTAATTATTTGGATCCAGTCAAAATGCTTTTTTGGACGGAAATAAAATATCGATAAAAAAAGCACAAAGTAAAAGAAGAAAACCCAGGTCAGTGGTGACATTTTTACTACCTACTAACCTTGTAAACTAACTAATATCGAAATAACAGTTAGAAAGTTCGCGAAAACTGTGTGAAAGTGTTTTAGCGTAAATCCATTGTAGTAGAAAGTGCACGCAGTATTGCGTTTCAGAACCATTCTTTTTTTGCAGTAAGTCTCCGTTTAGCGAGTTTTTACTATCCGTGGTACAGCAGCAACGTTTGCTTTATACCTAGTAATATGCAAATTTATAAGTAATATAAAAAAACTGTAAAGGTTAAAAGGGCGGACAGCTAGTATTAAATTACGAGTAAGTACAGATGCTGATGAGATCTACCACCGTGCATTTTTTTATCGTAACCTATTCGGCTATTTAGGCGTAATCAACAGGAAGGTTGACATAATTACATGCACATAGTATAAGTAAGTATACCGCGCGCGATATCCTAAGAGAAGACGTCATGACAACTTATAATAATAATAATAAGATTAATTTTCAATTCAGCGGCTTAGCTCGAAAACCTTCTATGTCCAAAACAGTATACTTTGAAGTTGAACCGCAAAGCAATCTAAGATAGGCAATAGAGTTGATAGTCAGACTTACTTACCATTTATAGCAATACGTTTCCATTTTAAGTTAGGTGCTGCTAGCGATGTGAACTGACCTGACCATATGGCACCTACCTATAAGTCTGCCAATAAATATCGTGAGTTCTGTGTACTATTTTAAAGCAGTATTGTATTTTCTACACCAAAACAAAAAAAAAAATTAGAAATTCAAAATTATTTTTTCATTATAGGCTCCTTAATGACGTCATTTCGGAAGTTAATAAGCTTTGCTCAAACCAAGACCGGTTTCGGCTCATGTATTATACTATTATATTAGTTTGCAGAGTAGACTTTATTTTCTTTTATCCTGAATTGAATTAGGATAATGCGGAATGAATCACTTGATCTTCGAAAAATTAAGACGACTTTGTGCATGGAAAGACAAGTTAAGTCAAATGGGTCTCTGCTTTCGTGACATAAAAATCATAAAATTATTAGTCAGGGGGACTGACAAAGTTGGAGAGGTCATTCGTTGACCTTAGAATCGATCGAAAGCGTTTTCATACTAAAGAAAATTATAAGATTTGGTCCCTGTACATGGTACAATTTTCCTATCTTATGTGTTGTATAGGTTTGTTCGCTTTCGTTATATATTTTTGTTATTGATTAGTATAAATGTAATAAATAGCTTTTTTTCGTGATCATTACTATTTAAAACTAAAACTCTTCTTTCGTACGATATTTTTTTTGTACCAAATTTTTTAATTATATTTTCAACACTTTTAAAACATATAATATGAAAATTGGAATATAATGTTTACAGGGAGCAAAACCTCACCTCCTTTGGATGAAAAAACGCAGATAATGAAAATTTTCTTAAACAAAACAATTCAATGTATTTTGCCCTTGCTTTGCTTGGCAACATAATCTCTCGGTACAAAAACAACATAACGTTTATTCCATGATTAGATCAAGTCGTCCTTACTACTTTAGAGGAAGCGTTACAAGGTTGCCTCAGATTTATAGAGAAATCGTACTTAGTTTGTACAGCGGTCAATGTTATCAACACAACGGAATGTTAATATTTTTATCTGTGGTTTGGTTGGATACAAGTTTCAAAAAATAATATATGTTCGTTTTTACGATTTTTGAAGATAAGTTTGTTTTGGTCGTAGTCGACATTGCTATTCGTGTACCTAACCTACCTATGTGATTTTGCCAAATAAGGTACAGAAGCCAGCACATGCGGATGGAAACTCGCACTACGAAATTCACTTCTACCGCTACGGAATACGGGCGCTCTCAAGGTCAACATGTCCAGCCGCATGTGTGGGCTACTGTACATACGTAGTATAAGTAAGTACACACACGTCGTTTTATGGCAATCCTAAATGACATCCATACAGCCATATCTGTTTACTACCTTATAAAAAGACCTACGACCTAATTTTATTATTCCCTCGGTTAAGTAGGTAGGTATAGTACTTATTCAATCGTCACTCATACCATCAACCTCTTTTTTGTAAAACAATAAAAGATTTTTTTATTAATCGAAAGAAACTTTCAAAACGTTAAATGGGTAACCTAAAAAGTAAATTCAAGGCAGCCGCATTTTTAAACGAAAAGAAAAAAATAACCGGAGATTAATTGCTCAAAACGTGCCAAGTCTTAAATACAAACTTCATACAAAACGCAAACAATTATTTTACATCAAGGGTGAGATTAAAATATATCTGCGTGATTCGGAACGCACCCTTGTGCCGAAATCCTTGTAATGATATTTTAATAAACTTCGTAACATCTTGAGAATTTCTGAACGAATATGATTTAAAAACGAAATGGAACGGCCTCATTGAAGGTTAAGGATATCCTGCTAGGTCAAGCTTAGGAAATTGCATTTTAATGGGAAAATAATCTTTAGAAATTTATTAAAATTGGACAGTAGAAAAAAAGCAAGACAATATTATTATAAAAAAGTTTGATATTATAATTTATTAAAATATCTATTAATCACGAAGATACACACACAACATGTTTATTAAAGGTTACAAGAAATTAAAAAAAAAAAAAACTACTCTGATGTCTTTGTTGACCGTCATACATCTTACCTCATTTTGAAAAAAGCAATATTAAAATACAGACAGGTTTTCGTCCAATCCAATATGATACATGGAAATCGTACCATAAAAGGGGTCTTCACTTGCATCAAATCGGGCAGTTCTGATTTTTTTATATGTTGTATGTAATGAGGTGGTAATGACAAATATAATTTTTCCAACTCGAAAGCCTTCCGGAACATTGTAAAATTCATGAAAAACCATTAAATTTTTCAGTTTTTGCCATTTTTTACCACCAAGGACCCGTTTTACGGTAGAAGTCACTATGAATTCTTTTAAAGTAGACTAAATTTGCAACAAAATGAGAATAGTTGGGTCTCGATAAGCTGAATAGTTTCAAAGATACAAGCTGTTCCAAATGTTTGCAAAATTTCTTAAATAATACAATTTAGAGTTTAGGGTGTCTGTCAAAAATATTTTTCTACTAAAGGTGTGCTTTTTATTATTTTTATATATAGTATAGGGTATATAATTATTTATAATAAAAAAAAAACAAAACCATAATACAAATTTTTTGCAAACATTTGAACAGCTGTATCTTTGAAACTATTCAGCTTATCGAGACCCAACTATTCTCATTTTGTTGCAAATTTAGTCTACTTTAAAAGAATTCATAGTGACTTCTACCGTAAAACGGGTCCTTGGTGGTAAAAAATGGCAAAAACTGAAAAATTTAATGGTTTTTCATGAATTTTACAATGTTCCGGAAGGCTTTCGAGTTGGAAAAATTATATTTGTCATTACCACCTCGTTATATACAACATATAAAAAAATCAGAACTGCCCGATTTGATGCAACTCAAAATGTACCAATTCCATGGACTAATAGCTTTTCAAAGCCAATTAGATTCTCATATAGATCGGCGCTCGACAGACAAGCAAGGATCATCATTTTTGACAATCGTCAGTCCACATATATGTAGATTCCGTCAGTCAGTCAGTCTATTAGCAGCGCTTTCGTCCTCACTCATTTTATTTTTTAGGGTTCCGTAGCCAAATGGCAAAAAACAGAACCCTTATAGATTCGTCATGTCTGTCTGTCTGTCTGTCCGTCCGTATGTCACAGCCACTTTATTCCGAAACTATAATACCTATACTGTTGAAACTTGGTAAGTAGATGTATTCTGTGAACCGCATTAGGATTTTCTTACAAAAATAGAAAAAAAACAATAATTTTAGGGGGTCGCCATACATAGAACTGAAACTTAAAAAAAAGTTTTTCATCAAACCCATACGTGTGGGGTATCTATGGATAGGTCTTCAAAAATGATGTTTAGGTTCCCTATAACATTTTTTTCTAAACTAAATAGTTTGCGCGAGAGACGCTTCCAAAGTGGAAAAATGTGTGTCCCCTCCCCCCCCTCTAACTTCTAAAATAAGAGAATGATAAAACTGAAAAAAGAAATGATGTACATTACCATGAAAACTTCCAACGAAAATTGGTTTGAACGAGATCTAGTAAGCAGTTTTTTTTAATACGTCATAAATCGTAAACCGCAATTTACCTTTCACTATTATTAAAACATCGATCAAAGTCACAAAGAACTACAAAAACTTTTATATTATGTTACTGGCTGATAAGGAACCCTTCATGGGCGATTCCGACTCGCACTTGGCCGCTTTTTTAATTATGGCTTTAGTTATCTTTGTGCCATTGTCAAGTTTTGCTTTCTGTTTAAGTTAAGGGCGGTTAAGGTACGGAAACCAATATCATGAATTAACATAAAGGAAAACTAATTAACATCAGCAAGAACCCTTGACGGACTTATAACACTATTTTCTTTTAGGCCGATTTCAGGCCGAATTGTCTTTCAGCTTGACACACTAAAGTCTGTCTGCAAGAGTTTCTGGCCGGATATATAGACTCAGTCTAAAGAACTAATAGGAACCACCTCACAACAACACAAGCAGCAAAATGATTCGTTCCGTATGACCAAGAAGTCCCTGAGACAATTTTTCATTCTACCTTCTCTTTACCAAATTTGAAAAGTAATTATATTCCCGCCAACGCATCCGCCCACGTGTTAATATGTTATTGGATTCATCCGTTGAACTCCGTGTCAATGTATCTTATGAGCAAAATTATTGTTCTCTTTGTTGTTTTGCAACGGCTAGTAACTGCACTGTTACTGTTCCCTGTTACCTTGTTCTTTTATTTTTAACTAGCTTTCCGCCGCGGCTCCGCCCGCGTTTACAGTTTTTCCCGTGGGAATAATTAAGAAAGAATTTTTGAAATCGGTTCAGTCTTCGACATCTATGGGTTCAGTTGTTTTTGAGTTTATTTATTACAAACATACACAACGTTTTCCGTGTACAGTTTCCTGTAGGAATGAGATATTTTCTAGTGGTAAAACGTGTTTAAGATGATGACCAGGTATATTTATAAGGTACCACCATGAAAAATTTCCCCGTACAAACAGACAAACAATATTTTTTACAAAAACTAGAATTTTCTGTTTTACTTCTTACATCCCCCTGACTCGGTTTTTAGCATGTTTTTCTATGTACAGACATTCAACCTCTACAGTTTTATTATAATAATATAAATACCTATAGCCTTTCATGCCGCTCTGCTGTTCATATTATTAATTGTGCAATAAACTGTACACAAAAGTGTAAGATACTTACCTATATTATTATTATTGACATATAGAGAGTATTAGAGAGATGATACAACATAATATCTGCTTATTTCTAAAGAAATCTTACAGCAGACCCAGATCATATTTCTCACTTAGGCTTTTTCCCGACTGCAAAGGAAGGGTTATGTTTTTTTCTTGAATTGACCTATGCTTGTGTCGGAAAGGTACGACCAATCAAGCTTCACTGGGCTTGCAGCTAGATTCACCGGAAGTTAAAGGCAAAAATTCAGTTTTTTCCTTAATTGAGTTTCTGTTATTTCTAGAATTAATAATCGTACTAAATTTTCCTCTACTAAACATTATTGTAATTAATTTATTGACACTGCCGAAATACGTTTTCAGAGGTTTTCAGCTAAATGTGAAGAAAGTGAAAGTGAATGTTTCTAAAATGGCTGACCTTAAAGTATAAATAGAAAAAAATCTGTTATTCTCTAAGTGGCTGACATTCCGAAAATAAAATGTCATTCAGTTTGCACTGTCGCCCTCTCCTAAATCAACATTAGTTTTATGGGAATTTAATCGCCTACCAGGATTTAGATTTTACAAGCGTTACGAAATAAATTACTAAAGCAATTTAGCGGCTAGGTATTTACAAATTCTACGATATCAACCAGTAGGTATCTTTAGACTACGCTTTAAGCGGATTGATGAGATTTGTCGTCACGTGAACCCTATATATTCCTTCACTATTAGATAACACTAAGCCATTTACGTTTATAACGTTTTTCAGAAACTGTACACCATATTTTTATCAAAGTAAACCAACAACGGAAACGCTAAGAGTTATCGATATTTCGTAGCAGTACTAAAATAACTATCAAGAATTAATATAAAGCGTGTAAAAAAAGAAAGACACCTAGTTAACTCGATCTTCTATTTTATTTATTTATGCTAATGAAGAGAAATTGAGTAATTGGCTACGATCTTGCTACGATTTTCATCACAAAAAAACTGGAAGATAGTAAACGGAATCTTTCCCGCCATAATCTCAGACAATCGTGTTTTTTTTTCTTCGATTTGAAAATAGAGCGTCCTTGCCAAGGCGTTCGGGCGTGGAGTCAATGATCTCGGCGTCAATGCGCGGCTGTACGGATACGTTTGATGTAATGGCCAAAATTATCACAATAATGCCAAAGAGTAAGTAAAAAAAAAAGACTTAGCGAAACGTGCAGATTATCTTGGCTCCTTGAATTTTTAGATACGACGACGACGGCCCCATAGCCTGAACGGCAGTAAGTAAGTCTATCTTTGAAGGACATGGCCTCGGGTTCAAATCCTGCCCAGGGCAAACATTCATGTGTAGCACTGGTGTTTTCCTTGTGTTTGGATGTTCTATATTTAAATATGTATGTATATCAGCTGTCTGACATCCATAGTACAAGCTCTGCCTAGTTTGGGGTCAGGTGGCCGTGTGTGAGGTGTCCCAATATATTTATTTATTTAATTCATCTAATGTATTGGCTTAGTTCCATATGGCCGTGAGTGAGAGGAGATTTAAGGATATGTTGTAGAATTGTACAGTAGCCAGCACATGCGGCTGGACATATTGACTTTGAGAGTGCCTGTATTTCGTGGTGGTAGACAGGCCCATCTTTCCCATTGGGCCCTTTGGGCAAGTGCCCAGGGCCCCGCGTTCGATAGGGGCCCCCTAGTTCCTGTCAGATCACCAAACGATAACCAATGTTTATTACTAAAACACGTCTTATATAATTCGAAGAAATCGAACCTAAATTACTGACTACAATACCAACTTACTAGCTTTTAAATGCGGTTTTTTATTACGAGTGTAAATTAATGATAGTGTTCTGTCAAAGTCATAGGGGCCCCACTATCCTTATCCCATTATCATTGCCCAGGGCCTCCAACAGGTTAAAGACGGCCCTGGTGGTAGAGGCGCATTTCGTAGTGCGAAAGTCCAACCGCCTGTGCTGGCTGTACCATAACTACTTCAATACCATGATTTACATTTCCGATGTCGAATGTGGGTTAGTCGCGTGACCTCTCACAGGTCGATCATGCCGTAATCGAGCAATCAATACTGTCGTTTTTGAACCGATACTTTTCTACTACATGAACGCTATAGCTATACGATGCGATACCGATTTTTCCCCTCACTACTTGTGAATTTTAGAACAAATTGAATAAGTCATGACAAATACAATACGCGTACTTCATGGCGCCATGGTACCTTATAAATTGTAGGGTTGACATTACCTTTTACCGCGGAAAAATACCTAATTTCCATGGGAAAAACTGTCTATGCGGGTGGAGCCGAGGGGCGAAAAGCTAGTGATTTATAATCCTGGTTGGTAGATCTTTACGTCGTATAGCTCCATTTTGTTTCTAACCCCCGACGAAAAGAGGGGTGTTATAAGTTTGACGTGTGTGTCTGTCTGTCTGTGGCATCGTAGCTCCTAAACGGATGCGAAGGTGTCACAATCGAGAGCTATGATCCAAGAAAATATCTTCAGCCCATTTGAAGATTTATCGGCTCTTTTCTAATTGTTGAAAGGATTAAGTAACAGTTTCACGGCGGGGGTTTTTATTTTTTAACCCCCGACGAAAAAGAGGGGTGTTATAAGTTTGACGTGTATGTCTGTCTGTCTGTCTATCTGTCTGTGGCATCGTAGCTTCTAATAAACGGATGCGCCAATTTTGCTCTAGTTTTTTTTTTGTTTGCAAGGTGTCACAATCGAGAGTGTTCTTAGCTATGAACCAAGAAAATATCTTCAGCCATTTGAAGATTTATCGGCTCTTTTCTAGTCGTTGAAAGGATTAAGTAACAGTTTCGTGGCGGGGGTTTTTATTTTTTAAATGTAATGTTATATTTAGTTTTTTTTTTTAATTTATTCCCAAAAATCTTACTAACTGACTTGGCGAGCTACGCAAAAAACCGTGCACTAAATTCTTATTCAAACAATGTCTTTAAAAGATAGCAAATAGTAACAAAGATAAAATTGTGTGAGCGCGTGCGACAAATGCTGCAGAGTACTATTTCTGCTTCCACCAGGCATCCAGGTCTAGGAGAACTAATAATATCAGTTGCCTAGTGCAACTAGAAGCACATTTGTGAACCTTTATAACATTCTCCTCCGGCTCCGCCTTCGTTTACGGTTTTTCCCGTGGGAATGAGGCATTTTCCCGCGGTAAATGGTAGCCTATGTTACTCAGGGTGAATGTAGCTTTCTGATGGTAAAAGAATTTTTGAAATCGGCTCAGTAGTTTTTGAGTTTATTCATTACAAACATACACACAAAAATACAGTCTTTTATCTTATAATATTAGTATGAAGTATGACTAGCTTTCCGCCGCGGTTCCGCCCGCGTTAACAGTTTTCCCTGGAAACGAGGCATTTTCCCGCGGTAAAAGGTAGCCTATGTTCTTCCCCAAGGTCTATTCCATTTTTGTGTACCAAGTAACCAAATTGAGTTCAATGGTTTTGACAAGAAAGTGTCCAAGAGTTACTTTTGCACATATAATAAAATAACACTTGACTAGTTTTTCCCAAGGGTATGAGGTTTTTTCTTTCCCGCGGTAAAAGGTAGCCTACGTGTTATTCTGATGTTGAAGTCGTTGTTGCGTGATAGAATAACAAACATCCATATACATACATCCACCCTTACAAACTTTCGCATTTATAATATTAGTTAGGATTAGTAGGGAATTAAGGATATTGACCTTTTATGCAATTAGTTTTTAAATAGGGCCATTCGAACAAATAATAAGCTTTAAAAAAAAGTTTTATTATTCGAACTGAGGTATCTTGGTAAAGTGGGCTACAAGCCCAAAATAAGACATAAGTTAGTAAAATAACAGCAACAACAAATTGGCTATTTATACAAAAGAAGTTTTAATTTGAAATATATTTCAGTTTTAATTATAAGCTGATTATGATAGGTTGCGTCCGGACATAACTGCTGTCAGTAATGAATTATGGTTAATTTTTCGTTCGGGCCCCTGCGATACAGGCTATGCTTAGTGCAGGGTCCGCTGTACTGTACCTGACATGCTTATTGTATCTTACTAGTGTTTTAAGTACCTTTTTGTAGTCAGAGTTAATTGTATAACTGGTTTTTGGTAATAAATTATTATTATTATTATTATTTAGATTTTTTTCATGTTGGGTACTTTAAATTTAAGCATGTTTTTTCTATAAATTTTCTTCTAAAATATTTGGCTATCAGAAATAAGCATTCAAATGATAGTATAATAGATAAACAAGGGTTGAATTAAATATTATTTTGTTCATATATTGTCACTCTTCATTTCATCTGAATATCACACAGAATTTATTATTATTATTTATTAAACAAAACAAATTAATGATTTAAAATGTGAAATTTTATGTGGGGGGTACTTTGATATTTTCTTCATCAAATAACATCATAAATATCTAGAAACCGAAACATTCTATACTAACTTTAGCATGAATTCAATTTCTTCCTAAATAGCGCTTTCTTAGTGATTTTGTCAATGTCAAGTATTTTAACATGATTATCTCACGGTGTCTTACGGTGGAGGAAAACATCGTGAGGAAAACTGCACACAACTGCAAAGGAATTCAAAGTTTGGATGTGAAGTTGACCAACCCGCATTGGGCCAGCGTGGTCGACTAAGTGAGAGCGTCGAATAAACATACTTCTCACAGGGAAGCTCCCTGCCTACCCCTCCGGGAAAGAGGCGTGACTGTATGTATGTATGTATGTACAGATTATACATTAGTACACAGGTAAATATTCTAAGTGTTGGATCTGTACGTACATGGAAAGAAAGAGACAAATATACTGAAACACGGTCAGCACTTTTCACTATTGCACAATTTAAATTCAGCATAATATATAACGTAGGTACTTCCTATTCCAATTAGTATCCTATCGGTAAAAAATCCTACTAATATTGTTTAAAAACAATTATAAATCAATTTAATTGCTTGCATATTATACTGAACGTAACCTTTACAAAGAACGAACTAATCAAATGATCTTTTTGATAACAAAAGAACAAAACTTTTCATAGGTTGGAAATTATACGAACCAGCTGAGTCAGCTGTGAACTATTTAGGTTATGATTTGTTCATTATATTTTAGTTTTGCGTAATTACTGCAGTACCAAAGGTCAAGATCCGCTCTGTTACCTTCAATCTCGAACAATATCCAATACAAACAGGTAAAAACACTTATAAAAACACACACTAAAGCGTTTTCCGTTTCACTGCTTCCGATGCACTATTTGTGCAGTATTTCGCACTGAATTCACACACAACTCAGCCGGTAACACGATATTAAAGTACATCAATTGTTTATCAAGAGTTTTCTCTAAAATTATAGATATTTCACAACGAATTACGACTTTTTACAATTTTTATGCTGACGACATGTACGAACGTATGTTAGCGAAATCGTTTTGTGACTGACTTCACTCATAGATCATAAAACTGACACTGTCTGATGATGAAACGAACACGCCATGGTGAGTGAGATAGTGTAATGCGTTAAAATGAGATAGAAATAGTATTTTTACGTCACTCCTTCCAATTACGAATAATTACGATAACAGCTAGTACCATCTAACGTCGAATAGCAAAACTAATATTAAAGAGTATGTTGATGTACTTTTACTTTCAGTACTTAGTTTTAGTAGTTGATAGTATTAATTCTGCACGCTAGATGACACTAAAAAAACATAAGCATAAGGAAAATCTAGTTTTATTTACTGTTCCGCTAGGAAGTAATAGTGTTCCGTGATTTACTGGCTTCATCATCTCTCTAAATAAATTTCTTGTGAAACCTTAAGGTAGGCGAAGGCGTTGTTAGTAGTAAAATTTAGAGATATATTCTTAATATTAATATAGTTAGATAAGTCTCACTCGGTTAATTTGTTATCTAGGTAACATGAATTATTTATCATTAGATTTTGCTTCTTGATAACCCGTTCATTTGTATTTATTTATAAGTCTCGTTGTATAGATAAAAGAATAAAACGTATAATACATACGGGCATATTTTTTGTTATTAACCTATGATTGTGTCGAAAAAGTACGGACGGCACTATAATATTTTCCAGTTGTTGTATTGTATCCGATAAATAACGACAATAACAATATGCGTGTTTAGCTTGACCTGCTCTTGACTGTACTACAGATTTAATGTCGTCGTACGTAAGTAAATACTATTTTATCGTGATTATTCGTGATCTACCTTGATATCTCTGTTATCAATACTACAGACACGTGCGCGGACTCCCGCGCCATAGGACCACCACCGTAGGTAATTGTAATACGTAACCAAAATAACCTGTTTGCTAACTACCTGTTGAATAGACGTTGAAATTAGCGTGCAAATATGATATTATACGTAAAGGTTATTTTGGTTACGTATTACAATCTCTAAAGTTTATATATCTAAGGTCGTAATGCCTATAGACGAAAGGCCTAAATTTTAAAACACCTGATGAAAGGTCTAAAGTTTCATCAATCAATATCAAACATAATATGTAATAATAATAATGTGGGACATAACACACACACGGCTATCTAACCCAGGCCAATCTAACCCCAAATGAGTTGCAGAGCTGATATTAATATACATATACATATATAAGAAGTATACAACATCCAGACACAATGCTCAAACACTAGTGCTCATAACACGAATATTTGCCCTGGGCGGGATTCGAACCCGCAACCCTGAGCTTCGTTCGAAGGCAGTCGTACTATCAATTAGGCTACGGGGCCGTCGTCGTCGTGTGATTTGTTCATCCGCAGTGCTATTCTCTAAGGCCGATTTCTAAAGATCGAAGCTGAGCAGCGCAAAATGACGTAGGCTTGTGTCAGTTACGTGGTCTCCTTGTTAGACCTTCTTTTCTAGGACCATGGATAAATCGGCATAATCTGCAGTTGGCGATAGATCGCACGCTGCGGAGAGAGATCCAGTGCGACGGACGGCAATAGTTTCTTTCAAAGGCACATATTACATTATAAAAGATCTAGGATCAAAGATCTTTGACGCAAAGATTAGAATGGGACGCAGTTATGCGTTAGAATGAGATACAAATACACCGCGCTCACTCTTGCGCATAACTGCGTCCCTTTCTAATCTTTGCGTCAAAGATCTTTGATCCTAGATCTTTTATAATGTAATATGTGCCAAATACCAATTTCGCACTCTTCGCAGACCAGCTACACTCTTGAAAAAAGCTTGATATCGCGCCCTTGCGCGCTTCGTTTCTCTACAAGTTTTTTTTTTTCTGGTTTTGGCGCTAGTTTAACTTTGCGCCAGTGTCAAGTTTCTCTACAAGTTTGTAGTTATTTTATTACTCGGTAGCACCTGTTCATGTGCAAGCAAAAATAGACTTAGCGGTGTTCCGGTGGAGGTGTCCGCGATAGTACCGAGGTTAGAAAGGCGATGTGGGCGGGGCCGGCGCGCCAAAACTATGAGCAAAACGCTCATACTTCACGCAAAGAAACGATCGCGCTGTCTAACTCACACATAGCTATAAAAATCTACATCAGTGTGCGTGCATGCGTATGATTCGTTTCCATTTGAAATCGCGTGATTGAGCGGCGCTATGATTGGCTAGATTTGAAATTGCAAATATGTGCGTAAACTTCATCTTTATTGAAGTACAGATGTAGTGGAGGTGAAAGGTGGGGTGGAATCGGCGACACCGGATTTCATACGGACGGCGCATTATCGCCATTCTAACCTCTTTTAAATGTTCTGTGGTACCTACATACAATCTTACCTGATGAAACTTCATATTAACGGAGGCCAGGTCCTCAGGATCCGGACTGAGGCTCCGCATCATGGGGAGCACCTCCTCGGTCATCTTTTGGAGTCCTAGAAAAAATTAGGTATCCATAGAAAACGATTTCAGAGATTTGAAAAACAAGACAATAAAGTAGGTAAATAAAGCCTAGAAATAAAAAACCTGCTCTGGGACATAGAGACAGAGAATGCGACTTTGTTTCAAACTATGTAGTGATGAAACAGTGACAAGAAGATTTTTAGATGCCGCCAAGCGCCTTTCCCCTGCAGTGTCGCTCTAGTGCGTTTTCAGTTGGCTTTTTTTTTAATTGACCTATGCTTGAGTCGAAAAAGTACGACGGATCAAGCTTCACCGGACTTGAGCTTCACCAGACTTGAAAACCTTGGGTTGGCAGCCGCGTGTCGAAAGGTGTCGCGTAGGCAGGCTCCCCCACACACAAGGTGTACCGACGATCAGGTGAGGTCGTTTTTTTTTTTTTCGAATTGACATAATAATATGTTTGTGTCGAAAAGGTACGACCAATCAAGCTTCACCGGACTTGCCAGGTGAGATCGCGGGAAGCCACTGGATGCGGGCCAAGCAGTGGAGATCTATGAGGGAGTCCTTTATCCAGCAGTGGACGTCTTTCGTTCGACTCAATAATAAAGTGGGCGTAAGTAGTCGTAAGAAAAAAGAACTGCAATAGCCAATTATATGAGCCGTGCGTGCCAGTCGGTGCATAAAATGAATCACAAATTATACTGGTAACAACTCCAATGACTCATTAATGGGGAAAATCAGTCTTATTAAAATATTGTGTTCCACGGACGGACAACATCGAACGGAATGGAGATTTATCGCGCACACACCAAGCGAACTGTATGGCGCAAGCCGCGCGCGGCCCGCCTCGCTCGAGCTCGCTTAGTGTGTACTGTTCCTGAGTGCCAAGTGCGAGTTTTTTAGTTTTCCTTTTTTTTTATTGACCTATGCTTGAGTCGAAAAAGTACGACGGATCAAGCTTCACCGGACTTACGGGGGAGGCGGAAGACTCTACCCCAAAAAAAAGTCATATACCAACGCGTCTAGGGGCGGCTCGAGGGAGCCTCGGACCACGGCCTAGCGCGTTGATATTGAAAAACATCGTGAAGGAGACGACGCCTGAGGGGCTCCGTCTCTGATTATCAATTCTAATTTTGGTTATGGCCGCGCCCCCGCCGGCGTGTACGGGCTTTGTTACCTGAAGGGTATGCGCTACCAGAAGGGCATTCTGTTAGGTGTAATCTAAATTCTTTGGCTGCTTTAACTGCATCAGTGATTTCGTCGACACGTTCGGAAAGGATGTTTTTGGGACGGCGCACTATGAACCAATAGGCCAATCTAGCTGGACAGAAAGGGTTACCTCATTTCTTTTAATTAAAACGTTAAAACGATAGTTGATTCCCCAGGAGAAACCATCCTGGTATAATTTTTTAGCAACTACCCACTAATAATTTATTATTGGTTCTCAAACGTCAACAATTTAGATTTTTACGATGAAATAATTCATTGTTTACGCTTCGATGTGTCATCGCTTAAAACAAGAAATAGTTAAGATTGTATTATTTTTAGTTATGGATCGTAAAGTAGATGGTATGTACTGTGTCAAAAACTAAAATTTTATTCTAAACACTAATTATATGACCTAGATATATGCGATTGAAAAACAAGTTAATGCATTTTTTAAGCGTTTTTTATCTTTCGTAGACCAGAAACTACTTGCACCCTCTTGTACCCGGTCAAATTTTTTTATATGTTGTAGTGACATGTCTGCACTTGATAAAAAACAATTTTTGAACAAGCGCACTGCAGCGCAACTTTGTTTTTTTTACAGAATACTCAGTAGCTATATCGCGGCAGGAGTTTTTTAACCAATGGGTAACATACTCAAATAGTGATAAAATATCAGGACTATGGAATTATTTTTCTATGAGATTTGATTTGAAAGAGACTGCTGCGAACTGCGTTAGAGATATTAAGTCAAACATTGCTCGAATTTCTGCTAAATTAAACGAGATTTGGTTTAAATGCGGAAAAAGTAAGGATCGGTTTGAGGCAAGGTCTGTGTTGCTTGGCTGCACGGCGAAGACTTCTTTAAAATTCAGAGATTTTTTAAAGCATCTACATCATCATCTGAAAATATAGTCCCTCCTAGTCCCGAAATTGCTAGCGAGATAAAAAAAAATGTCTGCACCGATAATATTATACATATACCTATATAATTTATTTACATGTTTAATACTTCTTAAGAAGAAGATTGCCAAAACGGATATAAAAATATATAAAAGTACTCTCTGTTCTAAAATATACGAGCAAAAGCTAAAATACAAAAAACCAATTTATCTTGACCTGTAGCTATTCATAAAATGTTTGTCGAAGAAGGTCAACTTATACTGGTTTATAGTGTAAAGCTAGTAAGAAGCTTCCTATTCATATATTTGTTAAATTATGACAAAATATTAAGTTATGTAACGGTTAGAACCCATTGAAGGCCTTAAATAATTTTGTCCAGCTGGATTGGCCTTCTGCGGGCCTAGCATACGCGTTTACGTGGGACTTGAGAAATGAAAGACAAAAAATGTCCATTTGGGGGATTTTGTCATTTGTTGCGAACATACCGGGCGTTTTGAGAAACTCAATAATCGTGAAATCATTTTGTCAATTTTTGTCACTCCAATTGTTGCCATTTTACAACAGTTACTCGTGGAACTAGTAAATACTATGAAATACTATGGTTACCTAATACCGTTCATTCAATACTAGCCGATTCGTGCTTTTGACAGATATTAAAATAACACTGTTTTACGAAAGAAAGGGATCGCGCTATACAAAAGTTGATGATGTTGTCTTTATCTAAATTTGCTGTTTATTTTCATTTAGTGAGTTATTAATCACACCGGACGTATAAAAAAAAAGTTACAAAAAAAGTAAACAAACAAAATCAAATTTTATTTTATACATTAGCACGATTTATTCGTGTTTAAACAAAAAAACAGCTAAAAACAATAAGTAAGTACACACACATGGTACATTTACCGTAATCTAACTAGTTAAATGCAATGATATTCATTATTCATCTAACTTTGTTTGTTTCAGAGGAAAATACTGCGTGTTGAACCATTATTCAAAAATCTTGTTCTACCCGTTTCAATAGGAAGATTTCCTGAAGTTGACTCTCTGACCGATTTAAATGGCCCTCGAGAAAAGCTGCAAAATAAGTAGCAGCAGTGGAAAAAGCTTCGAATAATCTTTGTGTAAGCAACGCTACTCAACGAGTTCTACTTGTTGTTGTTGGAACCCTAAGGTACCCAGGGGATACATAGGGCTTTCAAGAGATTCTTCCAGTTCCCCCTGCCCTGCGCCGTGGCCTTGGCTTCGCTCCATGTAACTCCGAGTTCTACTTGGCGTGATCTCAACCGAAACCCAAGCAAAAGATGAAGAATTGCGTGTCAGAAAGTCAACATAATGCATACATGCAAAGTGCCTAGTCAAAAGCCTGATTCTTGCGCAGTGGCTTTAGACACTATGTTTTGTGGTTCTTTCTCAAATAAACTGCTGTAAGAAATCCTTAAATTGTGTTAGTAAATTAGTGTTAAGCATAGTGCAATGTGCCTTAGCTTTCTGGAAGTGAGGAAACTGGGATAAATATTATTTAGTAGTAGGTACCAAAAAGATACAATTTTAACAATTATGTGTAACGAAGATAAGGTAGGTGTAATGAAGATGAGGAGTGCTATACTTACTTCTTACTCTTACTTTTATTATGTTATCAGACTACTATAATACTCATGTATTGTAGTTAAATATTTATAACCATTATATACTTAGTATGCTAGTTCCTCATAGTTAAAAGAAAGCTGAATTAGTAACTATAACGGCTGCAGTTGTAACTAATTCAACAAATTTAGTGTTTAGGTTTTAAAAAGAGGGAAAGGTGACATGATTTTTTATTTATTTAGTTATGTAAGACCACATTTATTATGCATTGTTGAAATAATAAATAAACAATTTACTTTGTAATAATGTTGACTATGTTAATTTGTTTACTAGAATAGAAGTAATAGTTGATAAATAAATAATGTATCAAAAAATATTATTTTATTTCATCGGATTGATATTGATTTCTAACTAGACTTGTAGACTTGTTTAGTTATTTACTTACATCTAGTTAGATTATATAGTATTGAACCGCTTGTAGTTTTAAATTCCCTATAACCAGGGACAAAGATTCTTTACCCATGCTATAACTATATGCGCAGGGAAGTAATTAAATCTCTGAATGTGGCTCATGCATTTCTTTCTAACCCCCGATGTGAGGCAAAGATACTTTATGGGCAAAAACTCGATTTAGCCAGTCATATTGGCAAAGGCATACTAGAGACTTAGCCCAGCGTTGGGTTTTACTAGATTATTGATGAAGGAAAGTTAATAAAAGTATGTCAGCTTATTTACTTCATGGACTAAGCGTAGGTAAGTAGTACTAAGCTTGGGTTGTGATTGGTTCCAAACTTCTGAGTCTCCGACAAAGTCCTTACAAACGAAGTTTACAAAGATCTCTTGAATGAGCACTTCCTTTCTATCGCTGTTCTTTTTCTAAATTTAATAGAAGCATGCTGATTAAAACTCTTTATTACTTTGTCTGCAATCTATGAATGTTGTTGTTGTTGTTGTCCTATGGTACCCCAGTGGTACAGAGGGCCTTCGTGAGAAGTTTCGAATCTATGAATAGTGTAATATTAATTACTTACAACTATAACATATCTATTGTTTGTTTGTTTGCATTGAATAGGCTCCAAAACTACTGAACCGATTTTAATGAAACTTGGTACACAGCTAGTATAGACTTTGGGGAAGAACATAGGCTACCTTTTACCGCGGAAATAATCCTCATTACCACGGGAAAAGCTGTTAACGCCAGCGGAGCCGCGGGCGGAAACCTAGTAAAATAGCAAAAGCTAACGGAAGAGAACATCTTTCAATTACTTTAGTTTAGTGTGTACAAACATCCTTATAGGCAAACAATGAAGAAAATACGATTTTTCAGCCAATATTACAGTCCCAAGACAGTCCCATAAAACCCACAAAGAATCTCACGCTCCGTATTTGAGGTTGATAAATATTGACAAATTAGCCTTATGAAACTGTCATTTTGCGACAAATGAGTCGTAAAAAGTGGTGGTATGTTCGCAATTCTGAGAAAAACAAAAAAAAAAAAAAAAATTGTCAACCCACATGGAGTTTGATAAAACACTGACGTCACAACGTGCATCCATATTCGCTAAATTGACAAAATTTCAAAATGGCGGCGTTTTCGTGACATTTTGACAGCTCCGTAAGGGATTTAGAGTTTGTCACAACTGGCGTGTTAGCCCCGCTGGTATAGAGTGCGGCGGCGGAACCGCGTAGTAGGGTGCGGGAAATAGCCCGTACACTTAACAACATAGGGATTGGGATGGGAAGGGCCTAAAGAAATTTCGCTTCAGCGAACTGTCAATAGATGGCGTTGTTTCAATTCCATACAAAATCGCTTTTACGCTCTCGCTCGATATCAAGCGCGTTTATTATTGTTTGAATGAGGAGTTTTCTCGTGTTAAGCCTATGTTCTTTCCCAAGGTATATTCTATCTTTAAGCCAAGCTTATTAAAATCGGTTTAGTAGTTTCGGAGCCTTTCAATGCAAACATACTAACAAGCAATCAAATATTTCCTTTTTATAATAATACTAGCTTTCGGGATGAGGTATTTTCCCGAGGAAATAGTTAGCCTATGGTAGTACTCGTAGGTACTATTATTTTCTTCTGTGCCTATGTGTTATTCTGATGTATAAGCTATATTATTATTGTAAAGTTTCATTAAAATCCATTAAGTAGTTGTTACGTGAATGTGAAAGAGTAACAAACATACATTCATACCTACTTACAAACTTTCGCGTTTATAATACTTATTAGTAGGATATATAAGTAATGTGATATTATAAGTGAGGGCAATCTTTATAAGTGAGGGCAATCTTGATAGCAGGGGCCCGTTATGATACTGGAAGAAATTGCTATTTACATCGGGTTTTGTTTAAATTTTCAAAAACCGTGGTCTTTGCTGCAGGCTTAAAACTGATGGTTGTTTTTTTTGTAATGTATTGTATTTATAAAAAAATGCAGTTACAATACAGGGAATCATAATGGGAATCTAAAGATTAGCATTAGACAGCTTAGCAAAAATTAAAATCTAGCTCAGTGATCTGACTGATCCATGATTGTTGTTGATCAGATTTCTCAAAAAAAAAACTTCCGTTTTAGAAAAAAGTTTCTAAGGTAAAGTTGCTGAAAACCACTTTCTTTCTTTTACGCTCTTTCAGTATTATACAAGGATGTTAGGAGTCATCATCATCATCTCAGCCGAAAGACATCCACTGCTGGGCAAAGGCCTCCCCCAAGGACCTTCACAATGATCGGTCCTGCTTGGCCCGCATCCAGCGGCTTCCCGCGACCCTCACCAGATCGTCGGTCCACCCCGTGGCGGGCCTGCCCACACTACGTCTTGCCGCTATTCAAGAACCTTTCTGCCCCAACGGCCGTCGTCGGTTCTACGCGCAATTGCCACTTAAGTTTAGCGATTCTTCGGGATATGCTTCGGGATCTCATCATTCCTAATTCGATCACGCAAGGAAACTCAAAGCACAGACTTCTCCATCGCTCAATCAATCAATCAATCAATCAAATCTTTATTTGCTGTAAATGTGGTATTATAAGTTGTTACAATAATTTTAAATCGTATCACACATTTAACCAAAGTTCATTTGGTGTGCAAATTTATAAACTACAAAGAAGAATAACTTAGAATAATATTAAATCGATAAAAAATAACAATAAATTAGTATAAATTATGACATTCTGAGCAATATTGTATAGATTAAATTACATTTTTAAATAATCTTCAACGTTATAAAAGCATTTTTCCGCTAACAATGTGTACAAGGCGCTTTTGAATTTTCCTAAAGGAAGAGTCATGAATGTCTCTGGCAATTTATTAAACAGTTTAACTGCCATGCTATAACTGCTTTTTCTAAAACAAGTTGTAGTACCTAGTTCGCGCTGTTATAAGTAGGTAGGTATTAATTAAAGCCCGACCAAAGAAATATGACACCTCGCCATATTGCGGAATTTCAGAGGAACTAATTTTATAAGGGAAATTGTTGCCATAGTCGTAAAAATATACACGTGGCGCCCCCAGAGCAGGTGTCATATTTCTTTGGTCAGGCTTTATATACCCAGGTTGCTAAATATAGGTAGGTACATATAGGTATCGTGACGTGATTTTCTAACTATATGTGACATTTTAAATCTGATTGAAAACTTTATGTTTCTCGTTAAAGTTATGTAGGTACTTCTTGTATATCAAAAGTCGCTTATTTGGTAATCTAGGTATTCATAAAATTAGGTAACTATTATAAAAAACAACCTTGATTTTTGCAACTTGTTAAGGAAATGGAAATATTGACAGTAGGCAGGCACACTTGTTTATCTCTTTTTTGCAATTACGTCATAACGAATTATGTTATGTCAATCAAAGGTAAATAAATACATATAATATATTGTAACACACTTTACTTACTTCAAAGCCAAAAAGAAGCAATCCAAAAGTTGCGGCACAAAAAACACGGTGCTAAACGCAATATTGCAAAACAATTTTAAAAGTAAACACTCGCGGTAACCCACCTGATTGCAAAAGGCGCGGATTGATAGCGTGATAGTAGTAAACAGTCAACAACACAACTTGTTTGGGTTATATTACAATGATGGGCGTATGGGCCTTGTGGTGAGCAAAAACGAACTGATATGTGGTGTGTATGGTAATAAATAAAAATGGCGGGCGTGAGCGTGACGTCAAACTATAAGTTTACGCTACGCGTGATATTGATAAGGAGGCAAATTAAATCATTCCTTGAGACGAATCATTGCCTTGCTCTTGACTTGCAATTAAAATTATCACGTTACATAAGTTTAATAATAAATAAATATCTCTGCTTATCTCTGAAAGGAATATTTTAGTAGGATGAATAACGATAGGTAAAGCAAAAAAAAAAATTGCAGTTAACTTCTACAGGTAGGTAAGTTCCCGCCAACTCAACTCTTCGTTGTACTGCTAGGGAAAGGGTTAAAAGTGTACAAAGTCGGACCGAAAAATTAAAAACTAGCTCTGATATGTCAAAAATTACCCCTAATTTTGTCCATTGATATTCCCCAATATGGCGAGGTGTTTTTTTTTCTGGTCGGCGTTTACTCCAAGGAAAGGGTCCATAAGGACTAGCTAACATAGGTGCCAATGCCGATCCGTGTGTTGCGTTTGCGTGGCAAAATGGAATCGTGACCAAACTGGCGCGAACCGTAAACGCGCTCCGTCTCAAACCGCAAAAAAAGGATGGGAGCGGCGCAATTTATGCTTACTCGTATTTAAGCCTACTGAACTTATTGTATATTGTACTATTGTACTAGCAGCGTAATAGAAGAGGCACCCGCGAACCGCACTTTGAATTGAAGCTCGCGAGCTCCATCCAACTTATATCTCGTTTGTTTTTTGTTTTTCTTATCGCCGTCCGGGCATTCCGCCCTAAAGAATAACGAATGAAATGCGGCTTTCCATCCAACCTCTCTGATCCCGCCCGCCTCCCGCTGGCGCATAGAATGTATTCGAGATGTCTTTTCCGGACACCGGGAGGCATTTCTTTGAAGGCGTCACGGCGGCGGCGGCAGATTTCTACAGATTTATGCTCGTTTTAGTAAAAAAAACATTTTAAGATCGTTCAATTGCAACGTGTGGTAACAAGCACTCGTTGCTGTAAGCGAGTGATAGATTAAACGTCAAGAAATAACGACTATAACCCTAGAATGACGGTCTCGATGGTCTCGATAAACATTTAGGATGCTTGTTTCGATTAGAATCGCATGAAAGGAAAGCAAGCATCGTCAGAAAAGGAAGTAAATACTAATGTCTGATGATTGCGGCAGATCGCATGTAAAGATGTAATATTGTACCGGGCCAAGGACTGGTCCCTGAGGAAACCCAGCAATCTAGAGTTGCATTGCAATGTTGAACTATCCTACCTACCTGATAAGTAAGTATGATTTGCTACTATTTTGAATAGTAAACCTTTGTGCCACACATGATCGAACGCTTGGTAAGCGGCTGAGCAGTATTCCCTCTATTCAAAGCATGCGTTTGTTCTACTGTGGAATGCTCTACAAGTCCGGTGAAGCTTGATTGGTCGTACCTTTTGAACAAAAGCCAAAAAAGAAAAAAAAAGGGGGAATGCTCACGGAAGCCAAACTGGTGAAGTGGAATTATCTCTGAAGCTTCCAGGCTCGTCTTTAATTTGACAAAAGAAATCTTTTCCACCAAGGAGGGCACCGGTGTAAGACCTAAAAAAATACATAAATATTCCTAGAAAAATCTTTCCGCCGCGGCTTCGGCTTCCCAAAAGTGAAAGAATGTTTCAGATCGGTTCAGTAGTTTCAAAGCCTATACAATGCGAACAAACAAAAAATCAAAACAAAAAAAAAACTAAAAAAACTTTTTACTTCATAATAGTGTAAACCACCCTCATATTGACAACCCCCAATTATTGACAACCTAAAGGTTTAATTATTAAAATTATAAGTTCTATTTAAAACATTCACTTTTACAGCAAAAACTATACGCATCATGATTAATTATTCTTCAATATAGACATCACAATTAAAATTATTTAAAAACATGGCTAATTCTCATTAATCGTGCTTTTCTAAGAGACCGATTTTTTTTTACAAAAAGCTTCTTTTTCATAGAAATAAATGTACACCTATTGTAATAAATAACTTACAGAAACCTTTTCATCGCTAAATTTGGATTTCATTTATTATTAGATATTCAGTGCAAATAATAAGTAAGCCGTTATAAAAAACAAAACTCAATAAAATACCCTTCAAATTCTTTTATTTACACCTTCTACATAAAAAGTATAAATTAATAAAATTGAAGTTAAAACTAAGTTGTCAATAATTGGGCTATGCACTGTCAACATTAGGGTGAGATTGTCAATATTAGTGGGGTGGATCCTTATTTTAATAAAGTGTTTTTATCATGAATAATCAGATAATACACGCATGTTTAATTGTTTTCTACACTTTTGATAGTGTAAATAATTTGTCTTTGTAGGTACTACCTATGTGTAATTGGAAATTATTTTTAAATAATAATTAATAAACTGACTGTTTTATAAATACATCGCTAAAACTATCAATAATTGGATGGTTTACCCTATTACTATTAGTTTAAAGATAAAGTAAAATAAAATAAATAGTCGCCAACTTATTATTTTTCGTAGGTACCCATTATCATGTTTTTAATTTCTTAATATGTAGGTACTTAACACCGCGTTATATATTCGTGCCAAAATAAATGATTAAAACCCCACTTTTGACTAAACACTAAACTTTATTGATATTTACACCTATTTACACGATTATTTATTTAAAACCCATGTTGGCCATTTTTTCGGGGTGTGGTGCAATGCAACCGTGCAAACTTCGTACAAGAAATATTGGTCGTACATTATTGGCTCCCTGTATGTTCTTTTTTTTTCTGTTTTTTTTTTCTGGCGCGTATTTTGTTTTTGACGTTTTTTTTTAATATTTTTTTCTGGCCTGGATCCAAGTCCTTTCAGCCGTATTCATTAGTTCATTTCATTGTTCATTGTTGTCACATAGTAGGTAGGTTATGTCACAGTATGAATATAGTATGTACTACGCAGAGAGATGGGAGCCGCTTTCGCTTAAAGCGGCTCCCATCTCTCTGGTACTACGTAGTTATGTACAGTAGGCAGCACATGCGGCTGGACATATTGACCTTGAGAGCGCCGTTATTCCGTAGCAGTAGAACCGAGTTTCGTAGTGCAAGTGTCCAACCGCATGTGCTGGCTTCTGTACTTAAAGTATCTCTTCAGTGTGACCAGATTTAGCAGAATTCTGTGATTTTAGCAGTATTATTCAGTATTAGATCCCATATTTATATTCTAGCTAGCAGATTGTGTTGCAGTAGGCCTACTATGTAAGTAGCGACACACACCTATTTACACGATTATTTATTTAAAACCCATGTTGGCCATTTTTTCGGGGTGTGGTGCAATGCAACCGTGCAAACTTCGTACAAGAAATATTGGTCGTACATTATTGGCTCCCTGTATGTTCTTTTTTTTTCTGTTTTTTTTTTCTGGCGCGTATTTTGTTTTTGACGTTTTTTTTTAATATTTTTTTCTGGCCTGGATCCAAGTCCTTTCAGCCGTATTCATTAGTTCATTTCATTGTTCATTGTTGTCACATAGTAGGTAGGTTATGTCACAGTATGAATATAGTATGTACTACGCAGAGAGATGGGAGCCGCTTTCGCTTAAAGCGGCTCCCATCTCTCTGGTACTACGTAGTTATGTACAGTAGGCAGCACATGCGGCTGGACATATTGACCTTGAGAGCGCCGTTATTCCGTAGCAGTAGAACCGAGTTTCGTAGTGCAAGTGTCCAACCGCATGTGCTGGCTTCTGTACTTAAAGTATCTCTTCAGTGTGACCAGATTTAGCAGAATTCTGTGATTTTAGCAGTATTATTCAGTATTAGATCCCATATTTATATTCTAGCTAGCAGATTGTGTTGCAGTAGGCCTACTATGTAAGTAGCGACAGGCTCGAGAAGCTGTCAAACGCGACATATTGACATAATTACTATGGCTCTCATGTCATGTCACTATGTCGCGTTTGACAGCTCTCGAGTCTGTCGCTACTTACATTGTCAATAAGGACAGAAGCCATACATTATAAATATTGAATTGAATTGAATTGCTACTTACATAGTAGGCCTACAGATCTGAAATGTTATAAGGAGATGTCAAAATACAAACATTCAGCAGAGTTTAACAGAATTTGGCTGTGCTGCTACCAGAATTTCATTTCAAATCTGGTCACACTTTGTAAAGTTCGTACAGTTTGTACCCAGAGCCGAAAATTAGCTGAAAAAAAAAGTATGCACGCACGGCATGACGGCACGTCACGTGCAGCATTTTTGTTTTTGAAAAGAAAACGGCGGTTGTTTGTTGACTGACGCTTGTTGTTTTCGTTTAATTTTCGGTGTCTGTGTTCGCTGTTTGTTTTTGTGCCTTATTTTAGATTTCCTTCATAAAGATGTCATCATTATGTGTAACTTGCTCATCGGACCAGGATGTTTTGGTTTCTATGAGTGATATAGAGTGGGACATTTTCTGTCTTCTCCTCTATCCTCATGAAGTAAGTCTTGTCTAGTCACATAATCCTACTTTTGTGTATCATTTTGTTCCCGCCCACAACAAATTTAACTGCTACGAACTACGAACTTACGAAAAGACAGCATGCTCACTTTATTACCCGACTGCCGACTGCTTTGCCCGTCTGCAAAGGCAGGGTTATGTTTTTCACACGTATCTGAGTATGTATGTATGTATGTGGTATTCTTTATACCCTCGAATTATCCAAACGGCTAGACGGATTAAAGAATGAGGTGTCTATCGATTCGTTCGTCGTCCAAGAAAACAAGGTCTTGCAATTAGACCACGTGACTGACACAAGCCTACGTATGGTCATTTTGCGCTGTTCATCTTTGTCTGTTAATCGCATTCCACAAGGATGAATAGGAAAAATGACGTAGGCTCGTGTCAGTCACGTGGTCTAATTGCAAGACCTTGTTTTCTTGGACCATGCATGGATTCGTCTGAACCGTGCGATGGTTACAGGCATGGTCTAAGAAAACGAGGTCTGACACTCCGACCATGTGACTGACACAATTATTTCTACGTCATTTTGCCTGTTGGTTACAGGCTAGTTAAGTTTTTGTTTTAACGAAACCAAAATGGCGGTAGAGACGAAAACAATTGCATACCATATTAAGTGGCACATCATTAGATAGGTTCTTCAAAATGAAGATGATGTTTCTTAAACCATTTCATAAATTTGTTTCATAAAACTAAAAAGTCTTTAGTAAAAAAGTAAATTTAAAAATTCAAAAACCCGACTGCTTATAAAGCGAATTAAAAAGATGAAAACAAGATGATGTAGGAACATGTATAATTGAAATCCTTCAGCTGAAGAGAAGGGCCTGCACCCGGTGGGTTTTTTTTACTTGACAGACAAATTCAATTCATAGTTTTTTTAGTTCTATCTAGAGCAAAGCAAAGGAAACAGCCTAGCGAGCTATCTACAATCTAAAGGAGGAGATGTCATAAAAAAAACCACCACCTTACCCCCCCCCCCCTTAACTGGCTTGCCCCTTACTAATGTCGCAAGATAAAACAAACTTATTTAATTATAAATGTTTCAGAATATAGCTGAGAACAGTAAATTAACGAAATTAAAAAATAGCAACTTTGTCAGAATATGCATAGCTTGTCAAAACACGTTGGCCAGTATAGGGCTGTTTCAGAAATGTGCCCGTTTGAACTTCAAGAAATTTGTAGATATGTGGAATATGGTAAGTGATATCCTAATAATGCTACTAATATTATAAATGCAAAAATTTGTGAGGATAGATGAATATTTGTTACTCTTTCACATAAAATCGACTTAACGGATATTAATGAAAATTAAAAATAATAAAACTTATACATCAGAATAAGACATAGGCTACATTTTTCCGCAGGGAAATAGCTCATTCCCATGGTAAAAACTGGTAGCGCTGGCGGAGCCGTAAAGCAGAAAGCTAATTAATAAAGGCATGTATTTAACCCGGCGACAAAGTAATCGAAATCAGGGATACAAAAAAAATTAAAATGGGTGCTAAAAATAATGGGTTGGCGGCTAATGTGAGGTAACATTTTAAGCATTAAGTGGCTACTAAATAAATTGATTGGAAGGTAGTATTTAAATTGAAACTGGCATCGAGTATTTTGTTTTGGAAACTAAATTTATTTTCAAGCAGCAACATAATGGCAGATAAAAAAAGACAATTAGGCATTCAAAAAATTCACTACAGGGCCTCTATTTAAAATAAATGGGGTGTGTAGTTAAATATAATTAAGGGCAAAAAAAGTAATTTTGGCGACACTTTAAGGGCGTTATTTAAAGTTAAAATAGGATGCAAATATAATTTTATATAGCCTTTTTTTCGTCATCGGTCCCGTAGCCAAGGTAGTCTTGATAGTAGTAAACATGGATAAATGGCTCGAAGGACAGAGTAAGGGTGAGGCCACACGAGCGTAATTTTGTAAGTCGTGAGCGGCAGAAATTCTGTCGCGCAAATTCTGCCGGCAGAAATTCAGTCCCCAGTGGTGGACACCAATGACGACTCTGAGGTCAAAATTGGAAAAAATGGCCGCCATTTTGAACTTTTATGTTTCTGAACGGATTGCTCTCAAAATCGATATCTAGGGTCCCCAGTGCTGTCCAATGACGACTCTGATGTCAAAATTGGAAAAAATGGCCGCCATTTTGAACTTTTTTGTTTCTGAACGGATTGCTCTCAAAATCGATATCTAGGGTCCCCAGTGGTGTCCAATGACGAATCTGAGGTCGGATTTGGAAAAAATGGCTGCCATTTTGAACTTTTTTGTTTCTCGCCCGATTGCTACCAAAATCGATATTTGGGACCCCAGATATTGATTTTGGAAGCAATAAAACTAGAAACTAGAAAGTTCAAAATGGCGGTCATTTTTTGCAATTCTGATGTCAGAATCGTCATCGGAGTCCATTGGAGACACCAAATATCGATTTTGGTAGCAATCGGACGAGAAACAAAAAAAATCAAAATGGCGGCCATTTTTTGCAGTTCTGGGGTCAGAATCGTCATCGGAGTCCACTGGGGACCCTAGATATCGTTTTGGAAGCAATCGGACGAGAAACAAAAAAGTTAAAAATGGTAGCCATTTTTTGCAATTGTCATGTCAGAATCGTCATCGGAGTCCACTGGGGACCCCAGATATCGATTTTGGAAGCATTCGGACCAGAAACCAAAAAGTTCAAAATGGCGGCCTTTTTTCCATTTTGACTTTAGATTCGTCATTGCATACCACTGGGGACCCTAGATATCGATTTTGAGAGCAATCCGTCCAGAAACAAAAAAGTTCAAAATGGCGGTTATTTTTTCCAATTTTGACCTCAGATTCGTCATCGGACACCACTGGGGACCCTAGATATCGATTTTAAGAGCAATCCGTTCAGAAACAAAAAAGTTAAAAATGGCGGCAATTTTTTCCAATTTTGACCTCAGAGTCGTCATTGGCCACCACTGGGGACCCTAGATATCGATTTTGAGAGCAATCCGTTCAGAAACAAAAAAGTTCAAAATGGCGGCCATTTTTTTCAATTTTGACCTTAGAGTCATCATTGGACACCACTGGGGACCCTAGATATCGATTTTGAGAGCAATCCGTTGAGAAACATAAAAGTTCAAAATGGCGGCCATATTTTCCAATTTTGACCTCAGATTCGTCATTGGACACCACTGGGGACCCTAGATATCCATTTTAAGAGCAATCCGTTCAGAAACATAAAAGTTTAAAATGGCGGCCATTTTTTTCCAATTTTGACCTCAGTCGTTATTGGACACCACTGGGGACCCTAGATATCGATTTTAAGAGCAATCCATTGAGAAACATAAAAGTTTAAAATGGCGGCCATTTTTTTCAATTTTGACCTCAGATTCGTCACTGGACACCACTGAGGACCCTAGATATCGATTTTGAGAGCGATCTGTTCAAAAACCAAAAAGTTTAAAATGGCGGCCATTTTTTCCAATTTTGACCTCAGAGTCGTCATCGTCAAAGTCAAAGTCATAACATAAAAAAAAAATTAATAAAAAAATTAATAAAAAATAAAAATCAAATTTTTGTTAAAAATAAATAAATCAAAAATAAATAAATAAAATTGGCTAATAGCCCGCTCTGTCCCCCCTCGCCCGCACGTACCCCGCTTCTACCCAACCTCAACAGCCGCCGCTCGCGCCGTTCGCCATTTTTATTTAAATTATAATTTGAAACATTTTAAAAGAGACTTTATAAAATTATAAATAATATCCGTTTTAATTTTATAGCTGCCCTTTACTAAGACCCAGAATTTGCTTTATTATATGCCAACTAACAGTTGACAGAATACTGTTTATATTACCTCACCAATAATATTAGTCGCCAAGTAATTATATTAGTCGCCAAGTAATTATTTATAGTACTTCACCTATAATTTCAAAAGTCGTACTTAATATATTAGCTACCCTAAATTAGCCGCCAATATTTCGTTTTTATGATAGCCTGGTGTTGCCGCTTATTTACATTAAATAAACGCCGAAACATTATATTGCAGCCGTATTAATTTATTAGTTGCCAACAGTTAGTCGCCATATCAGTTTTTAGTCGCCGCGAAAATAATAAGCCATTAATAAATAATAATAATTGTACAACTTGTTTTTGTTTTTCAGAGACCGCGGCCATCTCATTCCATAATCGACATAGACCCAGTACCAAGCATGGATACAATAATATTAGAATCAGTTGATTTTGATAATGTTGACATAATAATTGAAGATTTTGGTGAAAATGAAAATCTAGATGAAACAGTTAGTATCCATTTTTATTCATATACTAAAATGTTGTGTCAACTCTGTTTTGCTGTAATTATGCAGAATTATATTAGCTATTTATGCAACTGTTGCATAATGAGGGGTATTTAACACGAGTGTGGTTTGCTGCGCTCGTTGCGCTCGTTTCATAAAAGTATACACGAGTGTTAAATACTAATTATGTACAGTTGCATACAATAGTTTATCTACACCCATACAACAAATTTAAATTAAAGACAAAATAAAGTAATCATTGTTTATTGTAATAATTATTGACATTTTGTATGGTACAATTATTAAACAAACGTTAATGGCGCGAAAATAAATTTGCAGTAATATCGCACCGCGCATGCGCGCCGCCAAGGTTGCGCTCCGAAACACGCTAGTGTGCTCAAATAGCAAGCATCTGCGTAAAAATTAAAAAAAAAAACTTCATTTTGTTACAACTTTGCGATAACGAAATGAAATTTGTATGGATCCTTAGTCACGGCTCCATCGAAAGGTATATCATTTGCTTAGCGTTTCTGATAAGTAAATGAAGGATTTACGACATGAGTGTAGATAAAACACATTAAAGCCCTACCTTGCCACTGTCTCCTCAGCATGATAAATATCTCCATTCTACATTGCAGTTATTTTATTATAGTTATAAATACATAATATGTATGTATGTGTTGGTATATTTACGTTAATTCTTTATATTTTATTTTATGTACTATATAACATTATACATTTATGTGTAATGTTTTAAGTATTCCAAGTATCTTTAAATAAGTATTGTACGTAGTTTATTTATGTTAGTGCCACCAAACTGCACTGTTAAGTATTTTTCACAATTTCCTGCTTGGTTGCCTGGTATAGATTGCTACTTATAATCAGGCTCAGGCCACCTATTGGCATCTTGTTTCACACTTTAAAATTGTACCAGTACTATTTATTTCTGGTGTCAATAAAGAATATTTGTATTGTATTGTATTGATTGTACAAATTGTCCGTAATGTGGTAGTTACGTTGGTTTTTATTATGATTAATTGCTTGATAAGTTACACTCCGTGGTTATACAATATCTTATGATTTGATTTGTTATTGGTATTTCTTATATTATTTATAATTACTTTGATATCTGTGTGAAAAAAAATGTATTAATTCATTACAATTTTTATATTTATAGGTGCCTACAAACCCAACTACAGTGTTTTTGAATTCAGAGGACATTCAAATAATAAATGAAGAAGAATTTGTTATTGAAGAAGCAGAGATAGAAATTGAAGAAGAAGTTATGCAAACTGCATCTCAACCTGATTTGCCGACCACAGTGTTAAATAAATTTAGGAAGACGCCAGAAAAAGGGTAAAGTATTAAGTTCTTCACGGTATAATTACTCCCTTATGAAACCAGAATAAAATGCAATTTATACTACTCTAAAAAATACTATTGAAACATTATTAAATAGTATCATTGTAAAACCTATATGCGGAGCCATAATGCGGAATTTCAATGAAACTAATTATGAAAATTTTTGTCATAAACTTAAAAATATACATGAGGCGCCTCCAAAGCAGGTTTATAATATATTTATTTTTTATTTGTATTTTAGGTCAAGCAGAGGTCGTGGTAGCGGTCGAGGGAGACGTGTGCGCGGGCGCGGGGGGGTAGCAGAGCTAAGGTATTTTATTTTATTTAACCCATCTAAGGGCGTCCACTAAAACATTTGCGTGCGCGTCTTTATTGAAATGAATATTTGAGTGTATGAAATAAAAAAATCAAAATGTTTTCTCAAAAAGATTACAAAATCAATTTTCGACGTCAAATTTTAATGAAGTTACATAGTTTTGCTCAAACCAAGACTGGCTCTCGTCTTAGTAATAACTAGCGACCCGCCCCGGCTCCGCACGGGAAAATGGTTATTGTGGGTTATTCTTAAGTATATTATGCATGTATTATACATATAAACCTTCCTCTTGAATCCCTCTATCTATTAAAAAAAACCGCATCAAAATCCGTTGCGTAGTTTTAAAGATTTAAGCGTACAAAGGGACATAGGGAGGGACATAGGACGACTTTGTTTTATACTATGTAGTGATGTGCTGTGCGGTCAACTTTATACTATTTTTCAATACAGGCCCGCCCTTTGAGCCTTCCTTCCTTATCGTGTGGATTTCGATGTTAACCTACCTCACAAACCTTGGTGTCGGAATTGTTGAGCCTCCTAACGGCTTCTGACATGGCTCCTATAACGACCACATCTGTAGATAGTAGCCGGGACCAACGGCTTTACGTGCCTTCCGGAGCCGGAATTATCTCTTTTTTTTTCGGATAATCAGGTAACTCAGCCTGCAATGTCCTAACGAAACCGTGGAAATTCTCACAAAGTGACATTTGTTTGTCAAGTTCCCCAACGGGATGCTAACCCAGAACCTCCGTAAAGTCAGACGAGTTTTTGACCTCTTGGCCACGGAGACCGTGAGCACAGAAGAAAATAATAGTACTACCCGTACAGAAAAGACACTGACCCCCCCGCGCCAAAATGAGTTCCCCGCCCGATATAGCGCACCACGCCCCGCACCCCGCAGGCGCCGCGGGACTCCGCCGGTGGTGGAGGGGTATTTTACACAGCGCCTAGCATAGGTTGTCAAAATGCGTTTTCTGTATAGAGTTACCGCCCAGTGCCGTGAGACGCACATGTTTTATCGGATGCCCCTTAAGTAGTATTGTTGTACAGCGATGCGTGGGCTCTGGCGCGGCCCGCCGGCAGCCCCGCGGCCCGCAAGCGGCCGGAGGGCGGAGCACGAGCTACGGAGCTGCACAGAGTCCTCTTGCCCGACGCTCCTCCGCGCAAGAGACGCAGGAAGTTAGTCATGCACACTCAGCTCAAAGCTGCTTTTTTCACTGTTTTTAACGACGTAGTACTATCAGCAAAGTTCCCGCTAGCCCAGTTTAAAAATATTTCCCTTGCACGCGACGATCTTCTCTAGCCCCGCCTTTTTGTTTTATTTACCAATTACCACTGATTTTTGAAATATATTTCTGAACAAATGAAGAATAAAAAAAGAATGAATATAGTTGAGTAGGTATGTCAATATAACGTTTATGACGGAAAAAAAAGCAAGGCGGGGTCTAGCATACTTTGTCTCGAGGCACTGCACACAATATTATCCTCTTAGAGTTTAAATAGAAAAATTTCTGGAGATTATCCCTTAAGGTGGGCTAGCGGCAACTTTGCTGATAGTACATGATTTTTCAACACACATACTGTAAAATAGTTGCCCAAATGAAAGGAGCGAATAATTGTTTTACACACGTCTTTATTATGGATCGATCGGAAGCGAACAGGAAGGTGGCCCCGCAGCCTAGCCCTATGTAACAGTATACATCTATTTATCTATTAGCGATATCTCTCAATACTGTCTCGAATTAGTTTATCAATGATATATGACAATGACAAACTCTATAAAGGTAACGTCTTGAATGATTAACAAGCCATCTAGTTCGGTCAATATCGTCTAGATGGCGCTGTGTTTAACACATACATTATGTACGGTCTCCTGCATAGAAAACAGACCTATCGTAAGCGGCGGGTAGTCACCGCTCATGACAGGGGGGTCAGTTTTCTTTGCAGGAGACTACGTCTGACGTACAATCGAAAACATTCGAAAATCGAAAACACATTGATTGGTACGTGCCGAGGCTTGAACCCGCGAACTTCTGAATGGAAGTCAACGGCCTTAGCCACTTGGCCACCGACGCTCTCGATTTTCGAATTCAAATGTACAGTCAAGTTCATAAGTGCAGTCATATCACGTGTTTTTATACTTTCAAATAACTTTTTTCCCAAAGGCTTGTTTTTCTTATTTTTGTGTGTTACTTATAGAGTGTAAAGGACTCTATATTTTACTTCAAATGATATATTACAAATGGTTTTGGAAAATAAGTTAATTTAATGTATAGGTAGTACCTATTAGGTACACGTGACATGACTGTAATTATGAACGTGACCGTACGTTTATTCGACGGTCTTACGGTGAAAGAGAACATCGCGAGGAAACCTGCATACACCTGCGAAGAAATTCAAAGGTTGTGTGTGAAGTTGTCCAACCCGCACTGGGCCAGCGTGGTCGACTAAGGCCTATTCACCCTAATATCAGGGTAGTCTTGAGCCCCTCGGTGGGGACTTATGAGCTGTTAACAAACGACATACAGTAGGCAGCACATGCGACTGGACATGTTGGTCTTGAGAGCGTCCGTATTCCGTAGCGGTAGGGGTGAATGTCCAACTGCATGTGCGGGCTTCTGTACTTTGTAATTAATTCATTGCGAAGTTAGGTGGTGGCGCAGTTTCAGATTATTACTTAGTTTTTTTGCCAGGGTGGATACCTAATTCGGAATAAGAAAAGAAAAATATATAAGAATAAATATTTATATAACTAATAAAATTATTATTTGTAGCATTCCCTCTCCGGAGCGCCAACCCTGTGTAATTGAGGCGCCTAGCCCTGCGGCTGGTAAGTAAACCTACTTTTGCGTAATAATGTTGCATGTTTTTCTGTCTCTAATAATATATGTTTTGTTATAGAAGCATCTGTGGCTGGCCCTAGCCAACGGACCGCACCTTCGCACTCGGCACCTAGCCCTGCGGCTGGTAAGTAAACCTACTTTAGCGTAATAATGTTGCATTTTTTTCTGTCTCTAATAATATATGTTTTGTTATAGAAGCATCTGTGGCTGGCCCTAGCCAACGGACCGCACCTTCGCACTCGGCGCCTAGCCCTGCGGCTGGTAAGTAAAAATACTTTTGTACGTTTTTTTGCGTAATATCCTACTGATATTATAAATGTGAGTATGGATGTATGTTTGTTACTCTTTCAGCCAAAAGCTACAGAATGGGTTTTTTTTTCTTCCGGCGCGCGTTCCTAGCGTCGGAAGACGCAAAAAATAACTATATCCTGCTAATAATATAAACGCGAAAGTTGAGTGTGTATGTTTGTTACTTCCTCACGTCTAAACGGCTGGAGCGATTTTAATAGCTGACACCCTGGATTAACACATAGGTCAATTTTTACCACGGAAAATACCTCATTCCCACGGGAAAATTTGCTAACGCGGGCGGAGCCTCATGTCAGCATCGTGGTTATTCAATGTTTCATTTCTTTACAGGAGTCGGAGACAAAAGCCTGGACGACACTGCAACAGACTGGTTGGCTCTCATTGACGACATGGACGAAATTGACGACCCCGATATGGACGTAGACCCAGAGGATCCGGCGACATTTACCCACGGACCAGATCCCCACGACGCCACACTGGAACCGGCAACGACCGAGGATATATCCCCGGTTGAAATCCGGATTCTTCGTCTAAACGACCAGGCGGACGATGTGGCGTTACGGGAAATAGCGCCCAGAGACATTGACTTAAACTTCGACTGGACTAACGAGAGAACCTCTTTTGTCGGCAAAAGAGAGACCTTCACTGGACCTACTCCTGGACCAACATTTGACATGACGGATGACACGAGCCCCGTCGACGTTTTTTATAAAATGTTCGACAGTGACTTCATTGAGCTTTTGGTAACTGAGACGAACAGATATGCGAGGCAGGTTATAGACACGCTGACAAACCTTGGCAAACTAAAACCCAGCTCGCGACTGAGCCGTTGGACACCAACTGACAAGGACGAAATGATAACGTTTTTGGCAGTCATGATCTTGCAAGGCCTTTATCCATTGCCGAGAGAGGAAACTTACTTTCGGTTTAATGGATTTGGGACTATGCCATACATGAACCGTATCATGTCATACAACAGATTTTCGCTGCTGAAGACGTTGCTTCATTTCGTGGACAATGAGACTGTGACCGAAAAGACCAAACTTTGTAAAATTCAACCCGTGCTCGACTACCTGGACAAGAAATTTTCCAGTCTATACAATTTATCACAAAACATTGCGATCGATGAGTCGCTCCTGAAGTGGCACGGGCGACTCAGCTTCTCGCAAAAAATTAAGACCAAGGCCGCACAAGTCGGGGTGAAAACCTACGAGTTGTGCGAGTCCTCAACAGGATATCTTTGGAGATTTTTTGTATATACTGGAAAATCTAAGACTCCAACTGACCAGACTCCAATTGACCAGACTCCGACCGACCAGACTCCGGCTGAGCAGACCCCAACCGACCAGACTCCGATCGACCATACTCCGGCCGACCAGACTCCGACCGATCAGACCCCGACCGACCAGACTCCGGCCGATCAGACTCCGACCACCTCAACTGTGTCTGTGACCAACAAGACTAGACTTGACCAGAGCAACACCAGACCGACCAGTGCGACAGCAAAAATAGTGTACGACTTAGTGGAACCTCTATTGTACCGAGGCCACGCGCTGATAATGGACAACTTTTACAACTGTCCATTATTAGCACGTTGTCTTAAAAGACAAAAAACTGACAACTACGGGACTTTGCGACTGAATCGGGAATTTGTACCCAATGCACTGAAACAATTGACCAAAGCGGACTTGCGACAGGGAGAAGTGGTGACCAGTTACTGTCCTGATCTTGCAGTGATGGTGTGGCGCGATGCTAACCTCGTGAGCATGATCTCGACATGCCACGCACTGCAAGTCAGGCAGCACCAGAAGAACAACCGACTGACTTACAAACCGGACCTGGTACTGGACTACAACAAAAACATGGGAGGCGTTGATAGGAAAGACCAATACCTGTCAGCGGTTCCCGTCGAACGACTTAGGAACAAGGTGTGGTACAAAAAGCTGTTTCGCCGGCTGTACAACGCCGCTATATTCAATTGTTTTGTATTGTACCACACCTCGCGACCGAAGATGACTCACCGACACTTCCGCGAGACTCTGGCGGAGGACTTATTGCGAAGACACCGGCGCATTGACTTGACCCTCGAGCCACGACTCCTACACAAACGGACAGGAGACAATACGAAGACAACGACCAGAAACCCTCCGGCTCCATGCAAATACGGCACTTACGGGGTGTTCCTGGACCACAACCACTTTCCAGAGCACACTGGCTCAAAATACACAAGGTGTTTTTTGTGCTCCAAAGCCAAGAAATTAGCCCGTACCGTTTGGAGGTGTGAGGAGTGCAAAATTAACCTTTGCGTCTCGATTTGTTTTAAGGAATACCACAAGATCCATAATGTTTTTTCAGATAAAGTTTGCATGACGTAGTTATATATTGTAACATAACAAAGTAAATAAGTGAATACCTACCAAACACGACAAGTATGCCAAGTTGCAGGCAGCTCATATGTATGAATGTGTAAATTAAATAATAAATCACGGTAAAAAGACATATTAATAAACAATGATTTACAAAAATTCAATAACCTACATTATTTATCATGTCCCAAATTGCCTAAAGTAAATAAAATTTTGATGAAATGACTTAATAATAATATTTTGGTATGACATCGGGAACCACAAGGCGGCGTCCTTCATACCATATTAGTATAGTCAATAGCAACGTTGGCGTCAGCCCAGCATCACCGTGATCGAATTTCGCGAATTCAACTATACAGGCATTTAGTCAATAGTAAAGTAGATTTTGTCATATTTTGTCAGACTTTGTCAAGCAGTCGTTCAAAAGTTATAAGGGCGAGTTACTGTCTACGCTGGGCTGACGTCAATCCAGCATCACCATTCTTAATACTCCAAAACTACAGCACCTAGCTCTAATTGGATTGGACGAGGGTTTTGTCGCTACTTTGTCAGGCTTACATACAAAAATTTAGACTTCGTCGTTACACCGTTTATAAGTTATACGGTTGTGTTACTGTCTCCGCTCGGTTGACGTCAACCCAGCATCACCATTTCTTATATCTCTGAAACTACAGCACCTAGATTGAATCTGATTGCACGAGGAGTTTGTCGCTACTTTGTTAGCCATTTTGAAGATATAAAAAATTACACTATAGTCTAAGAGCTTACAGTAAAATCTGAACATGATTGAGTAATAACGTGTAAACCAATAAACTTCGTAAAATAAGAGTTTTTTTAATACTTTATTACGTAAATGAGCCTTCAAATTATTACATACAAACAGAAGGGTTGCCTGGTAGAAATTGCTACCTTAGCAATAAGGCCGCCTTTTGTACACCTGTGTTGCTTTAATTATGTTTGTTGTATTCTCTTGTGTGCAAGTATATTCTATTCTATTCTATTCAAATTAGTGTTGCTCAATAATCGATACGCTTGACCAAAAAGAATCGACGGTATCGATTATTAATCGATTACATCGATACTATCGATTATATCGGAAATATCGATACCAATTTATTAGATAATATAATCGATTATAATCGACCAATTACGCGATACAATCGATTATATCGATTAATCGGTGGGGGAAATTCAAGCAATACTATCGATATAATCGATTATATCGCAGTAATCGATAGTATTGGTCTATCGATTTCTTCGAGATGATTATTGCAAGGAAGTGGACTGCTGCAGGCAATGATGATGATTTGTCCTAATGCCGCAAAACCGGACAGTGTTGCCCATGTGGCATGCGACAATTACTGTTGCATGTTGTTGCCCCGGTGTTTAAATAAGTAATCTTGTTTTTCTTTGGAAAAGTACGCGTTTTGTTTTCAAAATTGTCATCTGGGTTCCCCAGTGAACTCCGATGTCGAATCTGACATCAGAATTGCAAAAAATGGCTGTCATTTTGAACTTTTTTGTTTCTGGTTCGATTGCTTCCAAAATCTATATTTGGGGTTCCCAGTGGACTCCGATGTCGAATCTGATATCAGAATTGCAAAATATGGGCGCCATTTTGAACTTTTATGTTTCTGGTCCGATTGCTTCCAAAATCGATATCTGGGGTACCCAGTTGACTCCGATGTCAAATCTGACATCAGAATTGCAAAAAATGGCCGTCATTTTGAACTTTTTTTTTCTGGTCCAATTGCTGCCAATATCGATATCTGGGGTTCCCAGTGGACTCCGATGTCGAATCTGACATCAGAATTGCAAAATATGGGCGCCATTTTGAACTTTTTTGTTTCTGGTCCGATTGCTTCCAAAATCGATATCTGGGGTTCCCAATGGACTCCGATGTCGAATCTGACATCAGAATTGCAAAATATGGGCGCTATTTTGAACTTTTTTGTTTCTGGTCCGATTGCTTCCAAAATCGATATCTGGGGTACCCAGTGGACTCCGATGTAGAATCTGACATCAGAATTGCAAAACATGGGCGCCATTTTGAACTTTTAAACAATCTTAAACGCCAATTTTTGCGTTATTTCGACATAAATTTCTTTTATTTTTTTATCGTAGGGTAGCTATTAGTAATATCTATCCCCTGACACTAGTTTTATGCCGTCAGGTATCTTGGATCAGGTGCCACAGATGCATTCAGCTGAGCTGAATTTTTGGAAAAAAAATAGTTTTCCGCGTTATTTCGACGTAATTTTTTTTTTATCGTTGGTAGCTATTAGTAATAGCTATCCCCTGACACTAGTTTTATCCCGTCAGGTATCTTGGATCAGGTGCCACAGATGCATTCAGCTGAGCTGAATTTTTGGGAAAAAATCGTTTTCCGCGTTATTTCGACGTAATTTTTTTATTTTTTTTTATCATAAGTAGCTATTAGTAATAGCTATCTTCTGACACTAGTTTTATCCCGTCAAGTATCTTGGGTCAGGTGCTACAGGTAAAGTCAAAACTGCTATAGTGAAAAAACAAAAAAATTGTTTCCCGCGATATTTCGACGTAATTTTTTTTATTTTTTTTATCATAGGTAGCATTACGTCTCGCGGCTGCGTGGAGATCGGTCGCGCGCGCACCTCTCGGTTACCGCTCTCGGCAATCCCTACCACCGGCTAACTGCGCTAACGTCACCGCGCACGAGTATCTTCACCGCGCACAGAGTACTGTTCGAGACAGAGTAACTCACCATTGTTTACAAATATGAATGTTACTTTTGACAACGGAAATATGTCCGTTGATGACAACGCTGTGAACGTGTCTAGTGAAACCCCGCGCCTGGAAGAAGAATCACCGCCGCCCAACTTTGTGAACCTTCACCCCCGCACCAGAGCAAACATGGACTCACATCAGGATAATATTGCTGCATCTCCCACTGGAATATATTCCTATAAACAAGATTTTGACGCATTTGAGCTGCGAGTGCTATCATTGCTAGATAAGTGGGGCGACAAGCAAGACACAAAATTTGATAAAATCGTGAATGAGTTTGAAGGACTTAAAAAGTCTGTCGGCTTCATGAGTGACAAATTCGATGAACTCAGCAAGAAAACCGATGACACAAGTCGACACGTCGCTCAGTTACAAAAGAAGGTTGATATAGTTGACTCACATACTGAAAAGATTACGTCACTCGAGGCCAAATTGGATTCGTTTGAACAACAAGCCCGACAGAGCAATGTTGAAATTGGAAATATCCCCGAAAGGCGTAGTGAGAACTTGCTAGCTTTAGTAGAGCAATTAGGCTCAGCTATTAAACATACTATCACCAAGAATGACATTGTTGCAGTTCATCGCGTGCCCCATGCGAACTCATCCAGCTCACATCCGAAGAACATCATAGTGAAATTCCATTCTCGCATTATTCGTGATAATATTCTAGCAGCATTTCGACTTGCAAAAGGCATCACTACAGCTCAGCTTAATATAAGTGGCGAGCCTAGGAAAGTGTACGTCAACGAACATTTGACCTTATCAAATAAAAAACTGTTTCGTGAAGCTAGATCTGCTGCTAGTAAAAATAACTACCGCTACGTGTGGGTTAAACACGGTACAATTTTGGTTCGCGAAAATGACACTTCTACTGTTGTTGCAATTCGTTCTCTCAGTGATCTTTCAAAAATTACTTCTAAGCCCGCTTAAGTCTGCAGTGCTCATAGTGCTAATTTTAATTATGTTCTATTTTTTCACCTTTTTACATAATAATATTATAATTTATGTCCATACAATTCAAGCTCCTACATCTGCTTTAGTTCGCTTCTGTTCACAACATTACTCTGCCTCACTTGCTCCTACCCGCCACTCATCGCATAACAATTACAAAAGTAATTTTAATAGCTGTTACCATAAAATCGCACATGTTTTAAGCAATATCACTCGAATAAAGCCAATTGAGCCCAAATATTTTCCTATTAAAACTATGCCTATTACTATTAACTTTATTACTAACCTAAAATTCAATTTTGCAATTATCGCTCACCCACCAAACTACCGACAAATATTTTGTCGATATCGTATTTACGATATCTTGAAATTAATTGTATTTACATCCGCGTTACTTGATCTTTTTCCAGCTAATAATAATTATACTGCTTTAATAATAAATGTGTTATGTTTACTATATTTTACCCGTACCCAGACTCGCACGTATTCTCACACAGATTTTATCGTAAATAACCTATTTATGCTACTTATTATTTCACTACATATAAATAATATACTCGTATTAATATTAAACATTCAATTTCTTCAAGCCTTCATATTTTTACACTATATAAATGTATCCTGATAAACATAATAACAACTTAGTAATTTACTACCAGAACTGTGGGGGAATGCGTACGAAACTAAACACTTTATACATGAATATATTATCACAGACATATGATGTTATAATACTAACAGAAACCTGGCTTATACCTTCTATTAATGATAGCGAATTTATAGATAATAGATACGTGGTTTTCCGTTGCGATCGCGACCGCTCGGCGTGCGGGCGGCTGGACGGGGGCGGCGTGCTGGTGGCGGTGCGCCGTGCGCTGCGGCCCGCACTGCGGCCCCCGCCCGCTGCCCCCGCTGCTGTCGACCGGCTCTTGGTCCAACTACCGCTGGCTGGGGCTTCTCAACCGTTGCTGCTTTGTGCCACCTACATTCCACCGAGTCAACCCTCCGATGTTTACTCTGTATTCCTTGACGCATTACACGAACTGTTACTTACTAGTAATACAGAGCAATTTTTCATCGTCGGTGACTTTAACTTACCTGACATCTCGTGGGATACGGCACAACAGACTACACAACACCAATCGGACCTATCTCCAGCTAGTAAATTACTACATAACTTTATCTCGGTGACCAACTCGACACAGTTTAATATAAAAAATACAAACATTAATAATCGCATACTTGACTTATTCATATCCAATACGGACTGCTTCTGTTCCTCTGTCCCCGATCCACTACTCCCGTTGGATCGTCACCATCCACCTTTTTTAATTTCCTCTACTTGTAACATAGATATGGACACAATGGCCCAGCTTAAGCGCACAAAGTATTGCTTTGATAAAGCTGACTACGATGTAATAAATAAGAAAATTAATCTCATTGATTGGTCACACCTGTTAACTAATTGTTCTGCTGAAGAAGCTGTGGCAATTTTTTATGAACATGTTTATGCTATCATTAAAATGCACGTGCCAACTAAAATATTAAAAGATACTGACTATCCTGTCTGGTTTTCACGAGCGTTAATTCGAATCTTAAACTCTAAAAATAAATATTGGATCAAGTGGAAAGTATATAAAAACATAAGCGACTATGAACAATTCTCCCTATATCGTGATAGATTCAAGTCTGAATGTACTAAATGCTTTGATAATTACATAAGAAACGTTGAAAATGGTATTCATAATAAAAACCTTAAATTCTTTTGGAGCTACGTTGCCAATCGTAAGGACAAACATAAAATACCTTCTGCAATGGAATATGATGGCAACATCAGCAACAATCCAGAAACCATATGCAACATGTTTTGTAAATACTTCCATTCCGTGTATGAAGACTCTTCCTTCGACGAAAATTCTTGGCTGCCCCCTAATGATAATGAGAGTCATAACGTTAACTTACATAACTTGCATTTCTCACTTGATTCTATAGTAAAAGAACTTAAATCTCTTGACATCACAAAAGGAGCTGGACCAGATTCAATCCACCCTATATTTCTAAAATGCACCGCAGTTAATATAGCAGAACCCCTGTTTATTATTTACAATAAATGTATGCAGGAAGGTGTTTTTCCACAAATATGGAAACTGGCCTACATAACCCCCATCTATAAAAGTGGTACCAAAAGCCTTGTGGAGAATTATCGCCCTATATCTATCCTGTCCACCTTGTCGAAACTGTTCGAAAGACTCGTTCACAATTGTATATATCCCATATTGCACAGTAAAATTCTACCAGAACAACACGGATTTGTAAAATCACGCTCCACTGTCACAAATTTAATGATCTTCACCTCTTTTCTCTTTGAAAACATGGATAAACGTGTTCAGGTCGACGCAGTATACACAGATTTCAAAAAAGCCTTCGACAAGGTGGATCATGAGATATTATTAAATAAGTTAGCTTACAACGGTATAAGGGGTGATCTTCTGCGCTGGTTTATATCCTATATAACACTAAGAACTCAAAAAGTTGTTATCAACGGTTTCGAATCTACTTCTGTTACAGTGTCCTCCGGTGTACCGCAGGGATCGATCCTCGGGCCTCTATTATTCGTCCTTTTTATCAACGATATCGGAGAATGCTTCCAGCATTGTAATTTTCTTTTATACGCTGACGATCTGAAGGTCTATCTTGGTGTCCGATCAGCTGCAGATAGTATCCATTTCCAAAGCGATTTAGACAGGTTATCGTACTACTGTTTTAAAAATAAACTTCATTTAAGTCTCCCAAAATGCAACAAAATAATCTTCACTAAAAAAACCAATGTAATTGACCATCCTTATACACTTTGTGGCACAACTCTGTCCTCAGCATCTCTGGTACGCGATCTCGGCGTCCTTTTAGACAGTCAGCTTCACTTTGACGTCCACATTGACAAAATTATTAACAACGCTTTTCGTGTCTATGGCTTCGTTATCAGGACCTGCCACGACTTCAAACGTCCGTCTACATTTATCCATCTTTATAACGCCTTAGTGCGCCCACATCTTGAATACGCGTCACATATTTGGGACCCCTTATACAATAAATACATAGATAAAATTGAAATAGTCCAAAACAAATTTTATCGCTCATTACACTACAAGTGTTTCCGTGAAAAACTGTCCTTTAATAAGTTGAAGAACAGGTACAACTTTATGTCGCTTCAGTCCAGGCGAACATTACTAGATGTCTTGTTGTTTTATAAGGTTTGCAACAATACTATTGACTGTTCTAATCTCACGAGTAGTATTGCTTTTAGTGTTCCTATTCACTACCCTCAACGCACATGTAATCCTCACAAACTATTTGTTACTACCCCGTGCAAAACAAACGCTGGATTACGCTCACCTATACGCCGATTAATTACATGTTATAATGGTAAATTCACACATATTGATATATTTTCAACACCCTATGGCAGATTTAGGAGTTTGATTATAAAAGAGCTTACTTCTCAATAACTTAAAAAGTATTACTTACATATTATGCTTGTTATATAGGTATATATTTTTATTATTAGTATAAAATAATAAGAGGTAAATAAATAAATAAACTTTATACGTCACAAAACACTATTAGGAAATAAAATAACAATATAACAATATCCTTATCATTTTAGATGTACAGAACAGTGCAGTTTGACAAAAAAAAAAGTTTATATCAATGCTACGGTGCAACCTCTTTTGCGGTAATGCCAATTTATGGTCAAGTAAGGTTTAAAAAAAAAAAAGTAAGATTCATATCGATTTAAGTTTTTGCCAAACTGCCAGTTCTATATTTATCATTGTTGATCTCGAACAATTACTAAATTAGTCAACTCGTGAATAGTGTAGTTGGCTGTGTATAGACTTAAGCTTTAATCATGTTACCATTTAAGTAATATTTTGTACACCGCTGTTAACTGTTCCAAATAAATAAATAAATAAATAAATAAATAAATATTAGTAATAGCTATCTTCTGACACTAGTTTCATCCCGTCAGGTATCTTGGGTCAGGTGCTACAGGTAAAGTCAAAATTACTATAGTGAAAAACAAAAAAATTGTTCCCCGCGTTATTTCGACGTAAATTTTTTTAATTTTTTTATCATAGGTAGCTATTAGTAATAGCTATCTTCTGACACTAGTTTCATCCCGTCAGGTATCTTGGGTCAGGTGCTACAGGTAAAGTCAAAACTGATATAGTGAAAAAACAAAAAAATGGTTTCCCGCGTTATTTCGACGTAATTTTTTTTTTTTTATCATAGGTAGCTATTAGTAATAGCTATCTTCTGACACTAGTTTCATCCCGTCAGGTATCTTGGGTCAGGTGCTACAGGTAAAGACAAAACTGCTATAGTGAAAAAACAAAAAAATTGTTTCCCGCGTTATTTCGACGTAAATTTTTTTTGTTTTATCATAGGTGCTATTAGTAATAGCTATCTTCTGACACTAGTTTTATCCCGTCAGGTATCTTGGGTCAGGTGCTACAGGTAAAGTCAAAACTGCTATAGTGAAAAAACAAAAAAATTGTTTCCTGCGTTATTTCGACGTAATTTTTTTTATTTTTTTTATCATAGGTAGCTATTAGTAATAGCTATCTTCTGACACTAGTTTCATCCCGTCAGGTATCTTGGGTCAGGTGCTACAGGTAAAGTCAAAATTACTATAGTGAAAAACAAAAAAATTGTTCCCCGCGTTATTTCGACGTAAATTTTTTTAATTTTTTTATCATAGGTAGCTATTAGTAATAGCTATCTTCTGACACTAGTTTCATCCCGTCAGGTATCTTGGGTCAGGTGCTACAGGTAAAGTCAAAACTGCTATAGTGAAAAAACAAAAAAATTGTTTCCCGCGTTATTTCGACGTAATTTTTTTTTGTTTTATCATAGGTAGCTATTAGTAATAGCTATCTTCTGACACTAGTTTTATCCCGTCAGGTATCTTGGGTCAGGTGCTACAGGTAAAGTCAAAACTGCTATAGTGAAAAAACAAAAAAATTGTTTCCCGCGTTATTTCAACGTAAATTTTTTTTTTTTTTTATCATAGGTAGCTATTAGTAATAGCTATCTTCTGACACTAGTTTTATCCCGTCAGGTATCTTGGGTCAGGTGCTACAGGTAAAGTCAAAACTGCTATAGTAAAAAAACAAAAAAATTGTTTCCCGCGTTATTTCGACGTAAATTTTTTTTGTTTTATCATAGGTAGCTATTAGTAATAGCTATCTTCTGACACTAGTTTTATCCCGTCAGGTATCTTGGGTCAGGTGCTACAGGTAAAGTCAAAACTGCTATAGTGAAAAAACAAAAAAATTGTTTCCCGCGTTATTTCAACGTAAATTTTTTTTTTTTTATCATAGGTAGCTTTTAGTAATAGCTATCTTCTGACACTAGTTTTATCCCGTCAGGTATCTTGGATCAGGTGCTACAGGTAAAGTCAAAACTGCTATAGTGAAAAAACAAAAAAATTGTTCCCCGCGTTATTTCGACGTAATTTTTTTAATTTTTTTTATCATAGGTAGCTATTAGTAATAGCTATCTTCTGACACTAGTTTCATCCCGTCAGGTATCTTGGGTCAGGTGCTACAGGTAAAGTCAAAACTGCTATAGTGAAAAAAACAAAAAAATGGTTTCCCGCGTTATTTCGACGTAAATTTTTTTTATTTTTTTATCATAGGTAGCTATTAGTAATAGCTATCTTCTGGCACTAGTTTTATCCCGTCAGGTATCTTGGGTCAGGTGCTACAGGTAAAGTCAAAATTACTATAGTGAAAAACAAAAAATTGTTCCCCGCGTTATTTCGACGTAATTTTTTTAATTTTTTTTATCATAGGTAGCTATTAGTAATAGCTATCTTCTGACACTTGTTTTATCCCATCAGGTATCTTGGATCAGGTGCCACAGATGCATTCAGATGAGCTGAATTTTTGGAAAAAAATCGTTTTCCGAGTTATTTCGACGTAATTTTTTTTTTTTATCATAGGTAGCTATTAGTAATAGCTATCTTCTGACACTAGTTTTATCCCATCAGGTATCTTGGGTCAGGTGCTACAGGTAAAGTCAAAACTGCTAAAGTGAAAAAACAAAAAAAATGTTTCCTGCGTTATTTCGTCGAAATTTTTATTATTTTTTTATTATAGGTAGCTATTAGTAATAGCTATCTTCTGACACTAGTGTTATCCCGTCAGGTATCTTGGGTCAGGTACCACAGATGTATTCACTACCTGATGTATTCAGCTGAGACGAATTTATGGAGAATAATCATCTTTACGTATAGAAAGTATACTTATTTATAGAGAAGTCGTATATAGTCTGAAAGGAAATATAAATATCTAGGTTTCTATATACAATTCATTGGAAGTTTTACCTTAGGAAGGGGGTGAGAACAGAAAAAAAAGCCGGAATATTGCTGTTCCAAACTTGCAGGATGAATTTATTTTATTATTCGAATACAGGCTATATTTGTTATTGTATCATCTTTTAATCGGAAGGCTATATCATAAGCATTATTTAGATGTACAATTTGATGTGAAATTTCCACTTAAAACTTATATTTAGCCGTTTGAATTGGTACCGAAATCATGTCAACGTTTGTATGAATATTTCTCGAATTATTGATCATTTTCATGGCGGTTTTCATGTTTAATGATCGTTTGGTGTCATTTTACACAATATTTGATCATTTCCGATCAGTTTGGAGCATGTTTTAGAAATTGGAATCGCCGACCTTTTCGAAATAACGACTATAATCCTACAATGACGGTCTCGATGGTCTCGATAATCATTAGGATGCTCGTTTCGATTAGAATCGCATGAAAGGAAAGCAAGCATCGTCAGAAAAGGAAGTAAAACTAATGTCTGATGATTGCGGCAGATCGCATGTAAAGATGTTACATTGTACCGGGCTGTAACTAGTATTATATTATCTGTGACCGGGCCAAGGAGTGGTCCCTGAGGAACCCCAGCAATCTGCAGTTGCAATGTTATACGTAGATCTATCCTACCTACCTGATAAGTAAGTATGATTTGCTACTATTTTGAATAGTAAACCTTTGTGCCACACATGATCGAACGCTTGGTAAGCGGCTGAGCAGTATTCCCTCTATTCAAAGCATGCGTTTGTTCTACTGTGGAATGCTCTACAAGTCCGGTGAAGCTTGATTGGTCGTACCTTTTCAACAAAAGCTAAAAAGAGAAAAAAAAAGGGGGAATGCTCACGGAAGCCAAACTGGTGAAGTGGAATTATCTCTGAAGCTTCCAGGCTCGTCTTTAATCTTGACAAAATAAATATTTTCCACCAAGGAGGGCACCGGTGTAAGACCTAAAAAAATACATAAATACTTATTCCTAAAAATCTTTCCGCCGCGGCTTCGGATTCCCAAAGGTGAAAGAATGTTTCAGATCGGTTCAGTAGTTTCAAAGCCTATTCAATGCGAACAAACAAAAAAAAACAAAAAAAGAACTTTTTTCTTCATAATAGTGTAAACCACCCTCATATTGACAACCCCCAATTATTGACAACCTAAAGGTCTATTTATTAAAATTATAAGTTCTATTTATAACATTCACTTTTACAGCAAAAACTATACGCATCATGATTAATTATTCTTCAATATAGACATCACAATTAAAATTATTTAAAAACATGGCTAATTCTCATTAATCTTTCTTTTATAGGAGACCGATTTTTTTTTACAAAAAGCTTCTTTTTCATAGAAATAAATGTATACTTCCCTATCGTAATAAATAACTTACAGAAACCTTTTCATTGCTAAATTTGGATTTCATTTATTATTAGATATTCAGTGCAAATAATAAGTAGGCCGTTATAAAAAACAAAACTCAATAAAATACCCTTCAAATTCTTTTATTTACACCTTCTACATAAAAAGTTTAAATTAATAAAATTGAAGTTAAAACTAAGTTGTCAATAATTGGGCTATGCACTGTCAACATTAGGGTGAGATTGTCAATATTAGGGGGGTGGATCCTTATTTTAATAGTGTTTTATCATAAATAATCAGATAATACACCCATGTTTAATTGTTTTCTACACTTTTGATAGTGTAAATAATTTGTCTGTGTATGTAGGTATGTGTAATTGGAAATTATTTTTTTAATAAATAATAATTGATAAACTGACTGTTTTATAAACACATCGCTAAAACTGTTAATAATTGGGTGGTTTACCCTATTATATAGATAAAGTAAAATAAAATAAATAGTCGCCGACCTATTATTTTTCGTAGAGGTACCTACCCATTATCATGTTTTTAATTTCTTAATATGTACTTAACTCCGCGTTATATATTCGTGTCAAAATAAATGATTCAAACCCCACTTTTGACTAAACTTTATTAATATTTACACCTATTTACACGATTATTTATTTAAAACCCATGTTGGCCATTTTTTCGAGGTGTGCAAATGCAACCGTGCAAACTTCGTACAAGAAATATTGGTCGTACATTATTAGCTCCCTTATGTTTTTTTTTCTGGTTTTTTTTTCTGGCGCGTATTTTTTTTTGACGTTTCTCTTCAGTGTGACCAGATTTAGCAGAATTCTGTGATTTTAGCAGTATTATTCAGTATTAGATACCATATTTATGTTCTAGCTAGCAGATTGTGTTGCAGTAGGCCTACTATGTAAGTAGCGACAGGCTCGAGAAGCTGTCAAACGCGACATATTGACATAACTACTATGGCTCTAATGTCACTATGTCGCGTTTGACAGCTTTTCGAGTCTGTCGCTACTTACATTGTCAATAAGGACAGAAGCCATATACATTATAAATATTGAATTGAATTGAATACTTACATAGTAGGCCTACAGATCTGAAAAGTTAGCAAAGGAGATGTCAAAATACAAACATTTAGCAGAGTTTAACAGAATTTGTTTGTGCTGCTAGCAGAATGTTCATTCCAAATCTGGTCACACTTTGCAAAGTTCGTACAGTTTGTACCCAGAGCCGAAAAATAGCCGAAAAAAAAAGTGTGCACGCACGGCACGGCACGTGGTGCAGCATTTTTGTTTTTGAAAAAGAAAACGGCGGTTGTTTGTTGACTTGTTGTTGACTGACGCTGTTGATGTTGAGGAGTTTTACGCGGGAATCGAGAGGAAATGGCGGGTTAATTGTTTCGTCCTTTTTAAAATTAGTTTTTCATGGTAATTGTGGTGTTAATATGGTGGAATTAGTGCGATAATGTGCCGTAAAAGAAGAACTATTCAATGAAAGTGAGAAATAATGAGTGGTTAGCTGTTTCTGGTTTGATACCCCGCGTTAAACTTCAGTATCATTGGAATGTAAGAACCACCCTTGCATTTAAATGATCCCGTAACAAGAAATGAAACTACCAAGAAATGACTAAAGACGACGAAATGAAACTGAAGAAATCATGACTGAAGACATTAAACTTGGATAATGCAAGAAACTACTAAATACTAGGCTGTATGGGCTTAGATCCCTTTGCCTTTCCCACAAGGGAGAAAGAAACTAATAAGCTGTTGATGTTGAGTTGCAGTTTTCGTTTAATTTTCGGTGTCTGTGTTCGCTGTTTTTGTGCCTTATTTTAGATTTCCTTCATTTTAAAGATGTCATCATTATGTGTAACTTGCTCATCGGACCAGGATGTTTTGGTTTCTATGAGTGAAATAGAGTGGGACATTTTCTGTCTTCTCCTCTATCCTCATGAAGTAAGTCTTGTCTAGTCACATTATCCTACTTTTGTGTATCATTTTGTTCTCGCCCACAACAAATTTAACTGCTACGAATTACGAACTTACGAAAAGACAGCATGCTCACTTTATTACCTGCCTGACTGCCGACTGCTTTGCCCGTCTGCAAAGGCAGGGTTATGTTTATCTGAGTATGTATGTATGTATGTGGTATTCTTTATACCCTTTAATTATCCAAACGGCTAGACGGATTAAAGAATGAGGTGTCTATCGATTCGTTCGTCGTCCAAGAAAACAAGGTCTTGCTATTAGACCACGTGACTGACACAAGCCTACGTATGGTCATTTTGCGCTGTTCATCTTTGTCTTTAATCGCATTCCACAAGGATCATACAAGGATGAATAGGCAAAATAACGTAGGCTCGTGTCAGTCACGTGGTCTAATTGCAAGACCTTGTTTTTTTGGACCATGCATGTATTCGTCTGAACTGTGCGATGGTTACATACATGGTCTAAGAAAACGAGGTCTGACACTCCAACCACGTGACTGACACAATCATTTCTACGTCATTTTGCATGTTGGTTACAGGCTAGCTAGATTTTGTTTTAACAAAACCAAAATGGTGGATGAAAAATACAAAATGGCGGTAGAGACAAAAACAAATTTTTGCGTACTATATTATAAGCCGCACTACACTCTCCACAAAACTAGACGAGACATGGCCAATATGAGGGACGCAGTTATGCGCAAGAGTGAGCGCGGTGTATGTGCATCTCATTCTAAGTTATAACCTCGTCTCTTTCGGCTCTCGGGTTTTGTTGAGTGTGTAGTGCCGGCTCTAAGTGGCACATCATTAGATAGGTCCTTCAAAATGAAGATGATGTTTCTTAAACCATTTCATAAATTTGTTTCATAAAAAAGTCTTTAGTAAAAAAGTAAATTTAAAAATTCAAAAACCCGACTGCTTATAAAGCGAATTAAAAAAATGAAAACAAGATGATATAGGAACATGTATAATTGAAATCCTTCAGCTGAAGAGAAGGGCCTGCACCCGGTGGGTTTTTTTTACTTGACTGACAAATTCAATTCATAGTTTTTTTAGTTCTATCTAGAGCAAAGCAAAGGAAACAGCCTAGCGAGCTATCTACAATCTAAAGAAGGAGATGTCATAAAAAAATCCACCACCTTACCCCCCCCCTCTTAACTGACTTGCCCCTTACTAATTTCGCAAGATAAAACAAACTTATAACTTATTTAATTATAAATGTTTCAGAATATAGCTGAGAACAGTAAATTAACGAAATTAAAAAATAGCAACTTTGTCAGAATATGCATAGCTTGTCAAAACACGTTGGCCAGTATAGGGCTGTTTCAGAAATGTGCCCGTGCGAACTTCAAGAAATTTGTAGATATGTGGAATATGGTAAGTGGTATCCTATTCATCCTACTAATATTATAAATGCAAAAATTTGTGAGGATGGATGAATATTTGTTACTCTTTCACATAAAATCAACTTAACGGATATTAATGAAAATTAAAAATAATAAAACTTATTCATCAGAATAAGACACAGGCTACATTTTTCCGCAGGGAAATAGCTCATTCCCATGGTAAAAACTGGTAGCGCTGGCGGAGCCGTAAGGCAAAAAGCTAATTAATAAATAATAATAATTGTACAACTTGTTTTTGTTTTTCAGAGACCGCGGCCATCTCATTCCATAATCGACATAGACCCAGTATCAAGCATGGATACAATAATATTAGAATCAGTTGATTTTGATAATGTTGACATAATAATTGAAGATTTTGGTGAAAATGAAAATCTAGATGAAACAGTTAGTATCCATTTTTATTCATATACTTAAATGTTGTGTCAACTCTGTTTTGCTGTAATTATGCAGAATTTTAAAACACATTAAAGCCCACTACCTTGCCACCATCTCCTCAGCAGGATAAATATCTCCATTCTACATTGCAGTTATTTTATTATAGTTATAAATGCATATGTATGTATGTATTGGTATATTTACGTTAATTCTTTATATTTTATTTTATGTACTATATAACATTATACATTTATGTGTAACATTTTAAGTATTCCAAGTACCTTTATATACCTAAGTACCACCAAACTGCGCTGTTAAGTATTTTTCACAATTTCCTGCTTGGTTGCCTGGTATGGATTGCTACTTTAGCAATAAGGCTAAGGCCACCTATTGGCATCTTGTTTCACACACTTTAAAATTGTAACAGTACTATTTATTTCTGGTGTCAATAAAGAATATTTGTATTGTATTGTATTGATTGTACAAATTGTCCGTAATGTGGTAGTTACGTTGGTTTTTATTATGATTAATTGCTTGATAAGTTACACTCCGTGGTTATACAATATCTTATGATTTGATTTGTTATTGGTATTTCTTATATTATTTATAATTACTTTGATATCTGTGTGAAAAAAAATGTATTAATTCATTACAATTTTTATATTTATAGGTGCCTACAAACCCAACTACAGTGTTTTTGAATTCAGAGGACATTCAAATAATAAATGAAGAAAAATTTGTTATTGAAGAAGCAGAGATAGAAATTGAAGAAGTTATGCAAACTACATCTCAACCTGATTTGCCGACCACAGTGTTAAATAAATTTAGGAAGACGCCAGAAAAAGGGTAAAGTATTAAGTTCTTCACGGTATAATACTCCCTTATGAAACCAGAATAAAATGCAATTTTAACTACTCTAAAAAATACTATTGAAACATTATTAAATAGTATCATTGTAAAACCTATAATATGCGGAGCCATAATGCGGAATTTCAATGGTACTAATTTTATAATGGAAATTGTTGCTATACACAAAAATATACATGAGGCGCCTCCAGAGCAGGTTTATAATTTATTTATTTTTATTATTTGTATTTTAGGTCAAGCAGAGGCCGTGGTAGCGGACGAGGGAGACGTGTGCGCGGGCGCGGGGCGGTAGCAAAGCTAAGGTATTTTATTATTTTATTTTATTTAACCCATCTAAGGGCGTCCGCTAAAACATTTGCGCGTCTTTATTGAAATGAATATTTGAGTGTATGAAATAAAAAAATCAAAATGTTTTCTCAAAAAGATTACAAAATCAATTTTCGACGTCAAATTTTAATGAAGTTACATAGTTTTGCTCAAACCAAGACTGGCTCTCGTCTTAGTAATAACTAGCGACCCGCCCCGGCTCCGCACGGGAAAATGGTTATTGTGGGTTATTCTTAAGTATATTATGCATGTATTATACATATAAACCTTCCTCTTGAATCCCTCTATCTATTAAAAAAAACCGCATCAAAATCCGTTGCGTAGTTTTAAAGATTTAAGCGTACAAAGGGACATAGGGAGGGACATAGGACGACTTAGTTTTATACTATGTAGTGATGTGCTGTGTGGTCAACTTTATACTATTTTTCAATACAGGCCCGCCCTTTGAGCCTTCCTTCCTTATCGTGTGGATTTCGATGTTAACCTACCTCACAAACCTTGGTGTCGGAATTGTTGAGCCTCCTAACGGCTTCTGACATGGCTCCTATAACAACCACATCTGTAGATAGTAGCCGGGACCAACGGCTTTACGTGCCTTCCGGAGCCGGAATTATCTCTTTTTTTTTCGGATAATCAGGTAACTCAGCCTGCAATGTCCTAACGAAACCGTGGAAATTCTCACAAAGTGACATTTGTTTGTCAAGTTCCCCAACGGGATGCTAACCCGGAACCTCCGTAGAGTCAGACGAGTTTTTGACCTCTTGGCCACGGAGACCGTGAGCACAGAAGAAAATAATAGTACTAACCCGTACAGAAAGGACACTCACCCCCCCGCGCCAAAATGAGTTCCCCGCCCGATATAGCGCACCACGCCCCGCACCCCGCAGGCGCCGCGGGACTCCGCCGGTGGTGGAGGGGTGTTTTACCCAGCGCCCAGCATAGGTTGTCAAAATGCGTTTTCTGTATAGAGTGACCGCCCAGTGCCGTGAGACGCACATGTTTTATCGGATGCCCCTTAAGTTGCATTGTTGTACAGCGATGCGTGGGCTCTGGCGCGGCCCGCCGGCAGCCCCGCGGCCCGCAAGCGGCCGGAGGGCGGAGCACGAGCTACGGAGCTGCACAGAGTCCTCTTGCCCGACGCTCCTCCGCGCAAGAGACGCAGGAAGTTAGTCATGCACACTCAGCTCAAAGCTGCTTTTTACACTGTTTTTAACGACCTTCTACTTACATGATTTTTCGACACACATACCTACTGTAAAATGGTTGCCCAAATGAAAGGAGCGAAAAATTGTTTTTCACAAGACTTTATTATGGATCGATCGGAAGCGAACAGGAAGGTGGCCCCGCAGCCTAGCCCTATATAACAGTATACATCTATTTATCTATTAGCGACATCTCTCAATTAATACTGTCTCGAACTAGTTTATCAATGACATAATATGACAATGACAAACTCTATAAAGGCAACGTCTTGAATGATTAAGAAGCCATCTAGTTCGGTCAATATCGTCTAGATGGCGCTGGTTTTTACGCGGGAATCGAGAGGAAATGGCGGGTTCATTGTTTCCTCCTTTTTAAAATTAGTTTTTCATGGTAATTATGGTGTTAATATGGTGAAATTAGTGCGATAATGTGCCGTTAAAGAAGAACTATTCAATGAAAGTGAGAAATAATGAGTGGTTAGCTGTTTCTGATTTGATACCCCGCGTTAAACTTCAGTATCATTGGAATGTAGGAACTACCCTTGCATTTCAATGATCCCGTAACGTAAACTACTGAAGACGTTTAACATGGATGCAAGAAATGACTAAAGACAACGAAATGAAACTGAAGAAATAATAGTGAATGAGGATGAAGACATGAAACTTGGATAATGCAAGAAACTACTAAAGACTAGGCTGTATGGGCTTTGATCCCTTTGCCTTTCCCATAAGGGAGAATGAAACTAAAAAAAAATCTAGATGGCGCTGTGTTTAACACATACATTATGCACGTCTGACGTACATATGAATTCGAAAATCAAAATCATATTGGTACGTGCCGAAGCTTGAACCCGCGAACTTCTGAATGGAAGTCAACGGCCTTAGCCACTTGGCCACCGACGCTCTCGATTTTCGAATTAATATTATGTACGTTTATTCGACGCTCTAACGGTGAAGGAGAACATCGCGAGGAAACCTGCACACACCTGCGAAGATATTCAAAGGTTGTGTGTCAAGTTGACCAACCTGCACTGGGCCAGCGTGGTCGACTAAGGCCTATTCACCCTAATATCAGGGTAGAGGTAGGCTCGATCCCCTCGACTTTAAGCTGTTAACGAACGACGTACAGTAGGCAGCACATGCGGCTGGACATGTTGATCTTGAGAGCGCCCGTATTCCGTAGCGGTAGGGGTGAATGTCCAACTGCATGTGCGGGCTTCAGTACTTTGTAATTAATTCATTGCGAAGTTAGGTGGTGTCGCAGTTTCAGAGACTTGCATTTTTTTTTACCTAATTCGGAATAAGAAAAGAAAAATAATTAATACCTAATAAAATTATTATTTGTAGCATTCCCTCTCCGGAGCGCCAACCCTGTGTGATTGAGGCGCCTAGCCCTATGGCTGGTAAGTAAACCTACTTTTGCATAATAATGTTGCATGTTTTTCTGTCTCTAATAATATATGTTTTGTTATAGAAGCATCTGTGGCTGGCCCTAGCCAACGGACCGCACCTTCGCACTCGGCGCCTAGCCCTGCGGCTGGTAAGTAAACCTACTTTTGCATAATAATGTTGCATGTTTTCCTGTCTCTAATAATAATATATGTTTTGTTATAGAAGCATCTGTGGCTGGCCCTAGCCAACGGACCGCACCTTCGCACTCGGCGCCTAGCCCTGCGGCTGGTAAGGAAAACTACTTTTGCGTAATAATGTTAATGTTTTTTTTAGTATCTAAGATGTTGACAGGGGATATAACGTTCCACCATGCAAAATTTCATTCAAATCGGTCCAAGAGTTCCAGATATTAGCATGTACAAACAGACGATTTTTTTTTTTCAAAACTTGTATTTTTGTGTTCAGCTACACTCCCTTTATCACCTACAATTAATTTTTCAAAAACAAATCATTGTACAGACAGGCCGATTCTTCAGTTTTATTATAGAATAGATGTTTTTCTGTCTCTAATTAATAATATATGTTTTGTTATAGAAGCATCTGTGGCTGGCCCTAGCCAACGGGCCCCACCTTCGCACTCGGCGCCTAGCCCTGCGGCTGGTAAGTAATAGTTATTTATGATACTAGTGCGGAAAGTATGTGATTTCCGATGAGTGTCATTTTATTCACGAGCGAGCAAAGCGAGCGAGTGTATAAGCCGACACGAGTCGGAAATCATCTTTCGCACGTGTATCATACAAGATTTTACAATGCATTGTGCAAGAAAAAAAACAGATATATTAAAAAGGCGTATAAAATGACGGGCTTCATAAACAAAACACATTCGCGCTGATAAAAACATCTACTGCGCATGTGCAAAGCTGTCAAATCGCAATAAGGCAATGAGTAAAATTTATTCAGCCACGCAAATTTTTAATTAATATGTACGTAATTTATCAATAAAAATCAATTTCTAAAGTAATTATACTAATTATAAACGCGTTTATTGAATTGTTATTTTTATTGTTCCCTTTATATTAGTAACAATTGGTAATAAAAATATCTCAAATACTGAAATGTTAGATTGACTGGCTGAATGACAGGCTGAGCAAAAATTAAAAAAAAACTGAAAAGTAAAAAGCACTAGTGCGGAAAAGTGCTACTTTCCGCACTGTTTGGCTGCCTAGAAAACGCTCCTTTTCGAGCACATGCATTGTAATAGTTATTTATGATACTAGTGCGGAAAGTATGTGATTTCCGATGAGTGTCATTTTATTCACGAGCGAGCAAAGCGAGCGAGTGTATAAGCCGACACGAGTCGGAAATCATCTTTCGCACGTGTATCATACAAGATTTTACAATGCATTGTGCAAGAAAAAAAACAGTTATATTAAAAAGGCGTATAAAATGACGGGCTTTATAAACAAAACACATTCGCGCTGAAAAAAACATCTACTGCGCATGTGCAAAGCTGTCGAATCGCAGTAAGGCAATGAGTAAAATTTATTCAGCCACGCAAATTTTTAATTAATATTTGTACGTAATTTATCAATAAAAATCAATTTCTAAAGTAATTATACTAATTATAAACGCGTTTATTGAATTGTTATTTTTATTGTTTCCTTCATATTAGTAACAATCGGTAATAAAAATATCTCAAATACTGAAATGTTAGGTTGACTGGCTGAATGACAGCTTGAGCAAAAATTAAAAAAAAACTGAAAAGTAAAAAGCACTAGTGCGGAAAAGTACTACTTTCCGCACTGTTTGGCTGCCTAGAAAACGCTCCTTTTCGAGCACATGCATTGTAAAGATACTTTTGTACGTTTTTTTGCGTAATATCCTACTGATATTATAAACGCGAAAGTTTGTGAGTGTGTATGTTTGTTTCTTCTTCACGTCTAAACGGCTGGAGCGATTTTAATAGCTGACACCCTGGATTAACACATAAGTCAATTTTTACCACGGGGAAATACGAGTACCTCATTCCCGCGGGAAAACCTGTTAAGGCGGGCGGAGCCGCGAGGCAGAAAGCTAGTCAAAAATAATTATCATGGCATGTCAGCATCGTGGGTATTCAATGTTTTATTTGTTTACAGGAGTCGGAGACAAAAGCCTGGACGACACTGCAACAGACTGGTTGGCTCTCATTGACGACATGGACGAAATTGACGACCCCGATATGGACGTAGACCCAGAGGATCCGGCGACATTTACCCACGGACCAGATCCCCACGACGCCACACTGGAACCGGCAACGACCGAGGATATATCCCCGGCTGAAATCCGGATTCTTCGTCTAAACGACCAGGCGGACGATGTGGCGTTACGGGAAATAGCGCCCAGAGACATTGACTTAAACTTCGACTGGACTAACGAGAGAACCTCTTTTGTCGGCAAAAGAGAGACCTTCACTGGACCTACTCCTGGACCAACATTTGACATGACGGATGACACGAGCCCCGTCGACGTTTTTTATAAAATGTTCGACAGTGACTTCGTTGAGCTTTTGGTAACTGAGACGAACAGATATGCGAGACAGGTTATAGACACGCTGACAAAACTTGGCAAACTAAAACCCAGCTCGCGACTGAGCCGTTGGACACCAACTGACAAAGACGAAATGATAACGTTTTTGGCAGTCATGATCTTGCAAGGCCTTTATCCATTGCCGAGAGAGGAAACTTACTTTCGGTTTAATGGATTTGGGACTATGCCATACATGAACCGTATCATGTCATACAACAGATTTTCGCTGCTGAAGACGTTGCTTCATTTCGTGGACAATGAGATAGTGACCGAAAAGACCAAACTTTCTAAAATTCAACCCGTGCTCGACTACCTGGACAAGAAATTTTCCAGTCTATACAATTTATCACAAAACATTGCGATCGATGAGTCGCTCCTGAAGTGGCACGGGCGACTCAGCTTCTCGCAAAAAATTAAGACCAAGGCCGCACAAGTCGGGGTGAAAACCTACGAGTTGTGCGAGTCCTCAACAGGATATCTTTGGAGATTTTTTGTATATACTGGAAAATCTAAGACTCCAACTGACCAGACTCCAATTGACCAGACTCCGACCGACCAGACTCCGGCTGAGCAGACCCCAACCGACCAGACTCCGATCGACCATACTCCGGCCGACCAGACTCCGACCGATCAGACCCCGACCGACCAGACTCCGACCACCTCAACTGTGTCTGTGACCAACAAGACCAGACTTGACCAGAGCAACACCAGACCGACCAGTGCGACAGCAAAAATAGTGTACGACTTAGTGGAACCTCTATTGTACCGAGGCCACGCTCTGATAATGGACAACTTTTACAACTGTCCATTATTAGCACGTTGTCTTAAAAGACAAAAAACTGACAACTACGGGACTTTGCGACTGAATCGGGAATTTGTACCCAATGCACTGAAACAATTGACCAAAGCGGACTTGCGACAGGGAGAAGTGGTGACCAGTTACTGTCCTGATCTTGCAGTGATGGTGTGGCGCGATGCTAACCTCGTGAGCATGATCTCGACATGCCACGCACTGCAAGTCAGGCAGCACCAGAAGAACAACCGACTGACTTACAAACCGGACCTGGTACTGGACTACAACAAAAACATGGGAGGCGTTGATAGGAAAGACCAATACCTGTCAGCGGTTCCCGTCGAACGACTTAGGAACAAGGTGTGGTACAAAAAGCTGTTTCGCCGGCTGTACAACGCCGCTATATTCAATTGTTTTGTATTGTACCACACCTCGCGACCGAAGATGACTCACCGACACTTCCGCGAGACTCTGGCGGAGGACTTATTGCGAAGACACCGGCGCATTGACTTGACCCTCGAGCCACGACTCCTACACAAACGGACAGGTGACAATACGAAGACAACGACCAGAAACCCTCCGGCTCCACGCAATTACGGCACTTACGGGGTGTTCCTGGACCACAACCACTTTCCAGAGCACACTGGCTCAAAATACACAAGGTGTTTTTTGTGCTCCAAAGCCAAGAAATTAGCCCGTACCGTTTGGAGGTGTGAGGAGTGCAAAATTAACCTTTGCGTCTCGATTTGTTTTAAGGAATACCACAAGATCCATAATGTTTTTTCAGATAATGTTTGCATGACGTAGTTATATATTGTAACATAACAGAGTACCCAGAGTAGTAGTGAATACCTACCAAACACGACAAGTATGCCAAGGCGCAGGCAGCTCATGTGTATGAATGTGTAAATTAAATAATAAATCACTGTAAAAAATCATATTAATCAACAATGATTTACAAAAATTTAATAACATACATTATATTTTATCATGTCCCAAATTGCCTAAAGTAAATAAAATTTTGATGAAATGACTTAATAATAATAACAGTTATTGACAAATTACTATTTTTTTGGTATGACATCGGGCACCACAAGGCGGCGTCCTTCATACCATATTAGTATAGTCAATAAAGTAGTCAATAGCAACAACTGTGATCCCTGAACGAACGCTAAGCAGTGAACTATCACAAGGTTGCCTACCATAATTCCATTACAATCACGTCTTGTGGCCCTTAATAGTTAGCCTACCTCAGGTCCGTAGTCCTTTAGTGACGCAAAAAACATTTCTTATTTTGATATCTAAATCGTAACTAGTATTGTTCCGAGTTCTTTCTTATGTGGATGCTTTACATAACAGAGTTTTTTATAGCTAAGGATTTTCGCCAACTAAATAAAAAACAATATCCATCAATACCATTTTAATAAACTTGAACAAAATCAACCAAACAGTTTCTTAAAAGCCCTGTGGACTAAACTAAGTATGTCTGTGGACGTGGTACTTCTGCCGAAGGTCGCGTAAGCTTCTTGGTCCGTGGCCCTCATCAGATGCGAAGCTGCAAACGCGGCTATGTCCCTTCGGAATTGAGGGGACTGGTCACAGGCCTTCGCTTTGAGAGCCCAGTTGTAGAACGTGCCTAAGAATCCGGCTAGGATATCCGCTTGTTCTTCTGTGTGTTTCGCGATGTTTTCTGACAAAAGAAACCACAATGCAAATTAAAAATCAGGGTTTTTCGTAGGATATCACTAGAAAAGTGATTGTTTTTAAGGTTCCGATAAAAAAAAACAGAACCCTTTTAGGATCACTCGGGTGGCTGTAGGTCCGTCTGTCGTTCTCATAAAGATAAACAATACAATACAAAAGAAAAAATATGAATTCTATAAAAATAATAATAAGTAGTCATTTTTATCCGTCCGACCGAAGTTCGGCTACACGATACGCAACGTAATTTCGGCACTAAAGTCGTCTGTCGTCATTATTCAAATGTCGAAATTCGGTCGCGTAAATTCATGTGTTTCGACACTAGATGTTCATAAAGGGAAGTTTTCAGTAACAAATTAAGAAAAAAAAAGCCTTGCAATTAAAACGGCTCAACACCAGTAAATAGTGAGGTAATAAAGAAAAAAACATTCAAATGAATCAACTAATTATCCTAAAATTAATTTCAGTCAGAACCATGTACACTAAGCAGCACATGCGGCTGGACATGTATGTGATGTAACATCCAAAAGTTAGAAAACAAATTCTTTGAACTCTACAAATCTTAAAGAAAGCTCGTTTTTTAAATTTCTATCTGTCAAAAAATCTCCCGTTCTCACCATCTCTGATGCTCCACTTCAGTTCTCCTTTCGAATAGAACTCATCTTCCCTCCCCTTGACGAGCACAGACACGTGTTCGCCCCACACGCCGAAGTCCTTCCCCCCGATGGCTGTGACAAGCGCGGCTAGCTCCACCGCGTCAGGCACCAAGATGGCGCCGGGCTCAGGGTAGTCTTTTAGCAGGGTCAGATTCATGGCCACGTCGAACACTGCACCTGCAAATGGAACGGAAATATGTCGAGAAGTAGAATAGGTTCATTTAGAGCTAGCTCAAAATGTAGCTTGGGTCAAGGTCTTTTGCGTTTATGTCTTTGTAACTTGGATTTCGTGAACAGGAAAAAAAATATCGGGCAAAATAAGGTATCGTACGTAATACATACCTACCTATTTAAAATTATCGCGCTAAGACCCGTAAACAATCGTAATAATGTGTAGTACTACTATGCGTGCCAAATAAGAATAGGACTGGCGCCATCTTGAATTGACAGTCCGTCCTTTTCTTTTATTATAAAATAAGAAAAGGACGGACTGTCAATTCAAGATGGCGCCAGTCCTATTCTTATTTGGCACGCATAGTACCTAGTACTATTATTTATTCGGTGGTAGTACTATGCGTCGTGCCCAATAAGAATAGGACTGTCAAGACGCCATTTTAACAGTCCCTCTTTTTCTTATTTGGCAGATTAGAAAAGGAGGGACTGTCAAAATGGCGTCTTGACAGTCCTATTCTTATTTGGCACGCATAGTAAGCGCGAAAGCCTCAAAAAAAATTATATTTCGACATTCGTATCAAGTTACACTTTGCCAATTTACTACATTGGTAAAATCGATTGTAGGCATTTTTATATCTCCATAGCCGCCCGCCAAACTCTTTAGTTTCTGTTAACACTGGATTTCGTTACCATTATGAATAACGTCGTATTTGTCTCTTTCGTAACTTTGTAGTTATGATTTGAAGTAACACTTTTCTTAGTTTTGCTTCTGAAATTCCTACTTATTTTTGTATTTGGAAACTTTTCGTAACTATCCAAGCTCTTGTGATTTAATTTCAAGTAATTTCAATACGTCGGTTTTGCGTAGATCAATGAAATAATTATCAACCTAATTATTTCGATTCTAATTAAATTGCTTTAGAGCCGTATTTCATTTAAAATACGTACCAGTATTGAGTATCAGCGGTTTCTTCATATCCTTACACATCTTTATGATATCCTGATGCAAGAAGCCGTCTTCCCCTGGCCCCGGGCCTAACACCACCACATCCACGGTGGATATCGCGTACTCGATCATTGGGAGCTCGTCGCGGCCGAAGTAAGGGAACACCGCAAAGTCTGGACTATAGGTCTGAGTCAACACGGCGACTGAGGGGGGCGTGAAGATATGGACGTGATCTGCTCCCGCCTGGATGGAGGAATATTATATATATTATATTATTATTGATTAGCAGAGATCGAAACGTAGGGGGCTGACATTATCAAAACTGGATTTGCGCTTGAATTTCCGGTATTTCGGTTTCGGACAGAGACAAAGGCATCGGAGAAAGGCAAATATCGTATAATACATGGTCTAAGAAAACAAGGTCTAACCATTAGACCACGTGACTGACACGAGTCTACGTCATTTCTTCGTCTTTTTTCCTATTCATCCTTGTCGAATGCGTGTAATAGACAAGTGGTCTAACGGTTAGACCTTGTTTTCTTGGACCATGGTATAATAATAAGTAAAAGAAAATATCGGTACATAGAACACAAGGTATCCGGGATAACGGACCCCTCTTTGCGACCGCTGTTGATTACGAACGAAATAAAACGGCTTAAAATAAAACTGTTGTCGTCTCTATATGTGATTGTCCTTAGTATGTTTATGTGTAAACTGTTACATAAATAAATAAAAATCTGCTAAGGTATGCGCAAATATTACTCGTTATGGTCCATATCTCCAAACCTACAACACCGATTTTGAGAAATTTTGCAATGTGCTCAAGTTAAGTCAATAATAAAATTATTATCAAAATCCGACTTATGATTTCGGAGATATGCGATTTCGAAGATACATGTTCCAAAAACAAACAGAAAACAAAATATGTGATAGTTTATAATAAACTGTCTTACCCATTACACCACCCACTCAAATAACGAGTCATTTATAGCTAAATCCATTTTTAGGGTTCCGTACCTCAAAAGGAAAAAACGGAACCCTTATAGGATCACTTTGTTGTCCGTCTGTCAAGACCCTTTTTCTCAGGAACGCGTGGAGGTATGAAGCTGAAATTTATATCAATTACTCAGGTCTACTGTCCCTTGAAGCTGTGAAAAAATCAAACTTCTAAGCCAACGCAATCAAAAGATACAGCCGTTTATGCCGCAAAGGACAGGAAAAAAATCGTATGGGGCCCGGTCTTTTATTCAGAGAGAAATCTAACCACTATATAGAAAAAATATATAGATTCTAGACATAAAACTGAGTCCACATGTCCAGTTGTGGAATTTAAGTGCCCCCCATTTAGGAGATATTAATTTTTTTCAATGTGAAAAAGTTGTACACTCAGCAAGTCTATAAAACGCACCTGCCACTACCTATCTCTTTCTAACACCTAGCTAAGGCTACTCTTGTCTTCTCTTTCTTACAAGGTTATTAAAATAGTTAACTAAACCGCGAAAACGATTTTCAGTGACATTATGCGAGACATTTACAGCACATGCTATGCTCATTTTTGAAGTTTTGAATACAGAATAAATCGTTTTCGCGGTTTAGTAACTATTTTGTAAGAAAGAGAAGACAAGAGTAGCCTTAGCTAGGTGTTAGAAAGAGATAGGTAGTGGCAGGTGCGTTTTATAGACTTGCTGAGTGGACAACTTTTTCACATTGAAAAAAATTAATATCTCCTAAATGGGGGGCACTTAAATTCCACAACTGGACATGTGGACTCAGTTTTATGTCTAGAATCTATATATTTTTTCTATATAGTGGTTAGATTTTTCTGTGAATAAAAGACCAAAAAAAGCCATGTCCTTTTCGACACTTGCAAGGGAATCAAAACCTACAGGGTGCTTCCCGTGAACTCAGAATCTTGAAATTTGGTACGAAGCAACGTCTTATAGCATAGATAAAGGAAAAATTACGAAATCCATAAATTTTTAGTTACATCACATAATATATATTTTTTTAATAATTTTAACCTTACTACCCATTTCCTCATAAACGCGTAGAGGTATTAAATTGAAATTCATACCAAATACTCAGGTCTATAATACCTTTAAGCTGTAACAAAATCAAACTTCTATGTCAACGCAATCAAAAGAAACAGCAATTTAAGCTGCATATTTTGAAACTCGCAAGTACTCGCAAGGGAATCAAAACCTAAAGGGTACTTCCAGTCGACCTAGAATCTTGAAATTTGGCATGAAGCAACGTTTTATAGCACACATAAAGGAAAAATTCCGAAAACCTTAAATTTTTAGTTACATTACAAAATATATATTTTTTAATAAATATAAACTTATTACTTTTTTCCTCATGAACGCGTAGAGCTATCAAGTTGAAATACTTACTTAGTACTTAGTTACTTAAACGATAAAGAGATCTTTGTCTTAAATTTATGCTCCTCCATCTTTCCCCATTGTAATGTTATGAATTTCATTTTGCAATAAGATTACCATAGTTATGACTCGATTGTCGTAATGAAAGAACTTTGTAAACCTTGCAGGTTTGTACGGAACCCTCGGTGCGCGAGTCCGACTCGCACTTGGCCGGTTTTTTAATTACCTTAAGAGCTCCCATAGCAACGAAGTACGGCCTAGTAGCAATTTCTTCAGTCCCTTGCAAAATCAAAATCTTTCCATTGTGATCCTCTCTCTGAATGTCCTCTAGGCTTGGCATGATCCTTTTAAACGATTCGATGGATATATCTTCGAGAGTACAGGGTTCTTTAGCATCTGTTGGTATTTCTGAGGGATTTCCTTGACTTTCTTCAAGGTTTTCTGATATTTCTTCATGATTCTCTGAAATTTTTCCAGGACTTGCTTGTATTTCTCCAGCGTTGGCTGCTATGTCTCCAATATTGGCTGGTTCCTCAGGATTTGCTTGTATCTCTTCGGGATTTGCTGGTGAATCTCCGGGGTCCAAAGGTGTTTGTATCTCTTCGGGATTTGCTGGTGAATCTCCAGGGTCCAAAGGTGTAGCTTCGTTGTTTGGTAAAGTATATAAAAATATCGCTAAGAAAGCTAGAAATTGCACTAAACGGAGCATTTTAAATGTTTTTACCTAAACGAATGTGCTTATTAAATGAAGAAATTGCGTCTGGTAGATTGTTAGGTAAACTTTTTCTAACAAGTTTTAATGGTAACAGGTTCTAATCTAAATGATTTTTTAATTTCGTATCATTATCATCAAACAATATCGATAATAATCACAAATTGCTTGCTCATATATTAATGGGTGTTGAATCGCTGGTATAATGACATAACTATTTTAGTTCGTTAGCAGCCTACATACGTCCCCACTAGGGAGTGCAATCTTGCAGCATAATCATCAATCTCGGTATTTGCAAGATTTTAGAGGTCTAATCTTGCAAGATCTCGGTATTTGCGAGATCTCGCTTTCCTGCAAATAACAGGGCGAAAAAAGAGTATAAAATTAAATAAAAAGAAACAATTTTTTTATATAAAATTATTTTCTTAAATTTATTAATTAATTTAAAAAATGAGCCTTAGGTATACAAAGAAATTAGCGCGTCATTTACTATCTGTATCCTAGATATTATAAATATGTATTATATTCAAAGTAGTAAAACTTGGTAAATTTTTGTTATAGGTGCGCGCCACAGAACATTTAAAAGAGGTTAGAATGGCGATAATGCGCCGTCCGTATGAAATCCGGTGTCGCCGATTCCACCCCACCTTTCACCTCCACTACATCTGTACTTCAATAAAGATGAAGTTTACGCACATATTTGCAATTTCAAATCTAGCCAATCATAGCGCCGCTCAATCACGCGATTTCAAATGGAAACGAATCATACGCATGCACGCACACTGATGTAGATTTTTATAGCTATGTGTGAGTTAGACAGCGCGATCGTTTCTTTGCGTGAAGTATGAGCGTTTTGCTCATAGTTTTGGCGCGCCGGCCCCACCCACATCGCCTTTCTAACCTCTTTTAAATGTTCTGTGGTGCGCGCGCAGTCATGTAACAATATTAATATAATAGTACTTTATTATTAAAAAAATTACGGGTTTAGTTTAAAAAAGCTCCTTCACTTCGTACACTTTATCAGTGGTACTTAGAGAATAATTTTCTTCAGTAAATATAATGCCAATAATCTGTTTTACCTCTCGCCAATAGATGTTTCAGATGCGCTCTCGAACGGTCATGGAATGTGTTGCTGCGTAATGCAAGATGAATCAAGAGAATGCGTAATCTTGCAAATCTTGCGAGATCGCGCATGATTTTTAATGCAAGATTGATCTTGCAAAATTTGTGCAAGATCTTGGTATTACGAGATCTCGGTATACCGAGATTGCACTCCCTAGTCCCCACCGAGGGGCTCGAGCCTACCCTAATGCCAGGGTGAATAGGCCTTAGTCGACCACGCTGGGCCAGTGCGGGTTGGTCACGAACACACAATCCTTGAATTACTTCGCAAGTGTGTGCAGGTTTCCTCACGATGTTTTCCTTCACCTATTGTTACACTATTGTTGTGTAAAACCACGTAAAATAATATCAGCTAGCATAATAGTTACTGCTTTTGCTAATTTTAATTGTCATATTTTTTGTCCCATTTTGAAAATATTTGTAAAGTTAATTGGTGGAAATGTTTATAGGTTTTTTTTCCGCATAGATTTTTTGTAATAAGTATTGTTACAAAGTATTTATGACAAAAAAATAAAAAAATAAAATAAAAATGTTTATTTACAAGATTCAGACTCTCTGAAAATTAACAATGGAACTTAATACTGATTATTTGTAAAGATAAATTAGTAAAGCAATAAATTGAATAGATTAGATATCTATAAACAATATTATTAATTCAAACTTATTACATAGGTATTATCTATCACAACGTACGCAGGATTGCGTTCTATTAACTTAAACTTAAACAAGAATTGACTTAATCAGTTAAAAAATAATTTTTAATTACCGAGTACAGTTAGGGTGAGGTTAGACCCTTATTTTTGAGTTATGATTATGAGCCGCTCATTTTTTTATTTAATTTAATTTTAGTTTATTGCGCAGATTTTCGGTCACGCAATTTCTACTCGCCAGCAATTCAGTTAGACCGCCACACAATAATTTATTCAGTTGCTTTTGATCGCTTAAGTAAATGCCCGGCCACGAACAGACTGTTCGGAAAAAAAGTTATATTAGAAACCTTAATACCATTTTTGAAGACCTATCCATAGATACCCCACACGAATGGGTTTGATGTGAAAAAAAAAATTTTGAGTTTCAGTTCTAAGTATGGGGATCCCCAAAATTTATTGTTTTTTTTTTTCAATTTTTATATGAAAATCTTTATGCGGTTTACAGAGTCCATCTACTTACCAAATTTCAACAGTATAGCTATTATGGTTTCGAAATAAAGTGGCTGTGACATACGGACGGTCAGACAGACAGACATGACGAATCTATAAGGGTTCCGTTTTTTGCCATTTGGCTACGGAACCCTAAAAAGCAATACTATCGATAGGCCTATCTCTATTGCTACAATTGGTATTGCTTGCTTGATAACTATTGAAACATCTTAACAATAGTAGTAATTGTACTAGAATTGATGTTACAATAGCTATCGCTAGTATACACAGTTTGTTATTATTAGCATAGCAATAATATCAATACTATTGATTAAAACCTATAGTAAACTCTCGATAGTTTGGCAACACTTGTCTATTCCCTCGCCCCCCCGGCCCTCTCACTAAATTCTTTTTTATTTTTTATTTATTTATTATTATTTTTAATTGACCTATGCTTTTGTCGAAAAGGTACGACCAATCAAGCTTCACCGGACTTGTGGACACTAAATTCTGCCGGTAGTTGCGCGCGTGAGCCGGCAGACAACTCATTTTGAGTCGCCATGTAACTCACATAATTACGCCCGTCTGGCCTCAGCCTTACTGTAAAATTTTTATCAATTATATCATGCGAGATATCATGCGACACTGCATGTTGTTGTCTCGTAAAAGAGGCTTAACTCACTTGTAACATATGCCTTTGCTGGTATGTCGCAGGTTGCTAGCCAGATGTGTCTTATAACTGCTCTCCTGGTACCATAGAGCACGGTTGGCAGTACGCGGCGTCTTTCTCGTGATTTTCATATGAGACTTAAATAGGTACTTCACTACCGACTTCTTGAATTGTGCACACTCCGCCCTGTGGAACAAACTTTGGCTTGAGACGTTAAGTCTGTCAACCCCATAGCACTGGGCGGTCACTCCATAGAGAAAACGCGTTTTGACAAGCTACTTTTTTCTGAATATCAACTACAAGTCAATGGCGCTAGGCGCTATGTAAAACACCCCCGAACACCACCGGCGGAGTCCCGCGGCGCCTGCGGGGTGCGGGGCGTGAGGCGCTATATCGGGCGGGAAACTCATTTTGGCGCGGGGGGGTGAGTGTCCTTTCCGTACGGGTTAGTACTATTATTTTCTTCTGTGCCCATAGCTTCGACATTTTGAACTAGGTATTATGGGAAACTAAGCTCGTGTTCAGATACGGCACGACAAGACATGCAAGTTTGAAAATCGCGCGACAACCGCGCTAATCTATTGTCTAGCGGTTGGGCTGCGGTACAAGCTCAATTTAAAACTAAATCGTGGATAAAACCCGTGAAAATGTTTGTTAGTCCAAATCAATTATATACGGCGTATTTTTTTTTATTACTAAGATCTATTTACCTTTTGTAGGGTTTGATATGAAAAAGGTTGAGTAAAAAAGTTGTATGTAAAATAAAATAAATTATGAGATCAAAGTATATATTATTTTTCATTTGGTTACTTTACATAATTTGGTTATGTTAAAATACATCTTTTTTGACTAATTCCCCTTAAACGCTATGTGCGGACTTCTGTAGAGAAGAACGCACGGAAAATAAATAGTAAAGTAAATAATTTAATAAAAATAAATACTTATATAAAAGTTAAAATATTTTTTAAAGAGATCACATCTTTCTATTGGAATAAATTAATAAAATAACTAATTATATTAACTACAGGTATCGCTTTTTCTTAAAATAGCTATATACAATACTACAGGTACAGTCTCCTGCATAGAAAACGGACCCCCCTATCGTAAGCAGTGACTACCCGCCGCTAACGATAGGGGGGTCCGTTTTCTATGCAGGAGACCGTACCTACGAAGTTATTTACATGAAATAATTATTTACTAAGGTCGACAGTCGTTTTTCTTTAAAAATAACCAGTTACAACAAACTTTACAGTTATCGCGAGGTTTTTTTAAGAACTTCTGCAGGTAATCATTATCATTACATAGTATAAAACAAAGTCGCTTTCTCTGTCCCTATGTATGCTTAAATCTTTAAAACTACGCAACAGATTTTGATGCGGTTTCTTTTAATAGATAGAGTGATTCAAGAGGAAGGTTTATATGTATAATACATGCATAATATACTTAGGGATAACCCACAATAACCATTATCCTGTGCGAAGCCTGGGCGGGTCGCTAGTAATTAATTACTATAACAACAGGTCTCACTTTTTTTTAAATAACTGGTTTCGCAACTATACTATAACAGGTACCTACGTAGTTTTTTACTTGTAATACTTATTAAATTTAACAATAATTACAGATACGTTTTTCTTCAAGTAACCAATTACAGTTATTTTATTTCACGAGTGCAGTCGAGCCTTACTTGTAGTTGTGTGCGTATCGTCACCCTGCTGAGAAAACCACTTAAATGCTTTCAAAAAAACTTTACAGGAGACACAAAAAACTATCTACTGAAAAAAAAGTATGATAGGTAAATATTAATTCTGTTGTATTTTAGTTATTATATGATTATCTTTAGAGTTTTAAAACAAATGCGTAAATTTGTGTGGTTCAAGCTATAATCCTCCCCTATGAAACCTTAATGAAATTCAATTTTGACTATGCCAAAAAATGGTATTGAAATAGTAGTAAATAGTATCATTGTAAGAAAAATTGGTATCATTATGATTCTAAAGATATAGCTATAGTTTGGGGAGGATTATAGCTGGATGTTCAAGCTATAATCCTACCCAAACTATAGCTATATCTTTAGAATCATAATGATACCAATTTTTCTTACAATGATACTATTTACTACTATTTAAATACCATTTTTTGGCATAGTCAAAATTGAATTTCATTAAGGTTTCATAGGGGAGGATTATAGCTTGAACCACACGTAAATTTATAGTGAAAATACTGCGCGTTTTTTTGCCCAATTTGTAGAAAAAGGAATTAGACAAAATCTATGCTTTATAGTCACGCCTTACGCGCTCTTGTGTGCGTGCTACTAAACTGAGCGCTACGCACACACACACACAATGTGCACACACAACACACACACAAGTACGGCTCGCCTGCACTCGCGAGATAAAACATCTGTACTATAAAGTACAAGTCGCGGCACGAAACTCTAGCGCTGACCGTTATTGCGCAGAAGTCTAAAATAAGGGTCGCGGGGGAGTTACAGGGTCGCGGGGAGTATGGGGAAACATGCGCGGGAATCAAGGTCAATGTTAAACTTACGTGCCGCTACCTGTAGGAGGTATCGCGCGTTTTTTTTTTTTAATACTAGTATAGTAACAATTCTTGAAACGGCCCATTCACAAACCTTGAATACACCACATACTCGTACAAATAACTTACATATAGACTCGATCACACTTTACACATAGTCCCCTAGTCTCTCGTCAGTCTTTATTAATTAATATTTAAGGTCTTTTTTTGTAACACTTTGTATATGTCGCAGGGAATTGAGGATATCAGGGATTTCACGAAATCCCTAGGGATATCACGAAATCGCGGAAGATGCCGAATTCTCTCGTTTATTATGTCTTCTTACTAAAATAATCTAGTGATATGACAAAATACCAATTCATCAGTCAGTGATATGTCGTTTCACTAAACAAAATCTAGTCAAATGACAGGAAAGCCAATACTGCCGAATACAAACTGAGCCATGCAGCTCTCTCGCTCGCTCCAGTATACACGGGCACTAGTGGGAGCGAAACAAATGCGTCGCTCAGAGTACCTGCTTGATTTCAATTCCAAATAACCCTTCCTTTGCAGTCGGGTAAAAATTTCCATAAAATAGTCGTCACGCTAAATCTCAAATGCTTGAAATATTTTAATGGCATTATAATATTAAGATTATAATACGTGAAATATTTCAAAAATTCAAATACAAACAAAATTTAAAGTTTATTTTTTATGATTTATTTCAAAACAATCTATAATGGTGGTGATATGGATTTTAAATAAATTTTATCTCTCTCTATTTATCTCAATTTGGTGATTATTTATGACTATTTATTGACATTGTTAAATTGGTTTTACCCACTAGTGCCCGCCCGTGTATAGGCACTAAAGCGAGCGAAAGAGCTGCATGACTCGATTTGTATTCGGCAGTATTCGCTTTTCTGTCATTTTACTAGATTTTGTTTAGTGAAACGACATATCACTGACGATGAATAGGTATTTTGTCATATCACTAGATACTTTAGTAAGAAGACGTAATAAATAAGAGAATTCGGCATCTTCCGCGTTTTCGTGATATACCTAGGGATTTCGTGAAATCCCTGATTTCCATATTTCCCTGCGACATATACACTATTTTAACTTTTTAGTTCTTTTAATACATGACATAATGTATTCTTAATTTAAATTGTTTTTATGATTAATTATACTATGTAGTGATTTTGTATGTGTTAGTTTATTTTGAATTATACATTTTTATTTCATTGTTACATTGTTATCGAATAAATCAAAATGAATGAACGTAGCCAAGATATGTGTCGTCATTCGGAATTGATTAGAATAATATTTGTAAGATAAAGTGAAAAATTAAAATAACTGAGCTTAAACAGGGACTTGAACCCGCATCTCCGTTAAATAATAATATTTCCTCTATCGAAATTTTTATCCAAATAAAGGGAAGAGGGTCATTTAAAAATTAATCGATTAATTGGAATAGGAACTTAGCACAAGTCCTGGATGTTTAAAAAAGAATAGAATGTAATGTAGGTACATACTTCATTGCAAAACACGAATGACAAGAAATACAGTCTGCAACGGTAAAAGTGTACAAATAGGCAGCCTTATTGCCTTTGAAAGATCTTATTGAAAAGGATAGCGGGAAAGTAGTGGATCTAAAGGCAGCCGTTCGAACCGAGCGTCAGCGACACTGACGCTGCGACACGAAAATGAATAATGGACTCTAAAGTGATGTATTTAAGGTGGACTTTGGAGGCATGCGACAGTGACGCGGCAATTCCGGGTTCAGAGTCGTCGCGACCACTCACTTTTAAGCAAATTCATTCTTAAAATCCATTACCGTAAGTCCATCATTATTTTTCGTGTCGCAGCGTCAGTGTCGCTGACGCTCGATTCGAACGGCTACCTTAAGTCGCACAGAACCGCGACGAGTGACGAGGATTGAAGGAGGTCTACACCCGAAGGGTAGAGATGGGCTGAGAAGAAAGAGAAAGAGAGAGAATAGTCATGTCACGGGAGCAGGTTTTCAAAGAAAGAAGGAAATATGTAATTCGGTTTCCGGAACTGCTTTCGAATCTCCGAAGGTCACAAATAAATAGACCATACGTACATATTTCGCTCGTTGCGCAGCCAGGATTGTGCGAGGTTTTCTTACAGGGCGAGCAGTACCGACCGATGTTGTTCCGAGTGAATTATACTCTTAGTGGTATAGCCGGTATAGCCCTTAGCGCAGACTTAGCGAGACTGGAACAACAAGCAGAAAAGAAGTGGTAGTATCTTTCTCATTATTACAAGGTGAGAAAAAAATACACTAATCGCATGCGTTAAGTTGCTTGTTTATTAATATTTTTCGCAGAATTTATTTTTCGGGCATATTTCTGATGATAAAAAAAAATAATTTACAAATATTGATTCACAAGTTTTGAATCTACAGCTATGCAAAGTAGGTTCGAAACGCTACTTTCGAAAAAATATTTTTAGAATAACTTTGACCAGGGGGGGGCGGATATAGCAACATGTTCTATATTTGTAATCTACTCATGATTCCCTTTCATTTGATATCCCACATGACATGGTTTTTTTTTATACAAGTATTAGTAATTATACAGTGTAATTTAATGTCTGCGTCGGCGCCGTGTAGGCACGCGCTGTCACGCACACACTAGAAATGGGGGAATAAGGGGGGGGCGGCAGTATGGGCTCAATGCAAGCGTGTGCGTGACGGCGCGTGCCTACACGGCGCGCTCACATTCAAACCGATGCGGCCAGTTGGTACGGAGATAACTTACTGTTGTTATTCTATGTCACTTACTTAATACAACTTATGGTACGGGATCGATGTTGTACAGTTTCGGAACGCACAGCCGGCACTGGCAGCCGTCTGGACGCAGCCTCACGTACGACTCGGAATAATCGTCGTACGGCACCAGCCTATACAACACACCGAATATACGCCGTGACTTAACTGGTTGTTTCTCCCCAACAAAGTGGCGTTGATGTCACAATCAAGGATGTTATAAATTACTAAAGACTAGGCTGTATGGGCTTTGAACCCTTTGCCTTTCCCATAAGGGATAAAAGAACAAAAAAAAGTAGTAGTACTCATGAAACTGAACAACTTTCCCTAAAGCACATAGGTTGAAAATAGTTGAAATCTCATAAATAATTTACACTTATCATAATAAACTTCAGGCACATGACCGGCCACTTAGTACGACAAGTAGAATTTTATTTTTGAGATTTTATGATAAGTGTACTCTACAAAAATTTAAGTTTAACATCAATAAAATATCATACCTCTTTTTCTTCTTCCTTCTCCCGGATGGCCTGTTGAAAAAATCAGCAATTAGTAATGTGCAGCAACTGGTCACTTGTTGTATTTGTTTGCTGACCTTGCACCTTATATTTTGTATATTTTGTACATTGTTGTGTAGTGTCAGGCCCGGCACACTCCGCGCCCTCGCTCCAGAATGTACCTACGCCGAGCGGCCCCGTTTCGCGGCCATTTAGTAGGAAAAACGCGCGCGCTTGTGAAGACGCTATTATTTAGTGTGTGGTAATACGGACTCTCGCGGCGCGGTCTTAAGGTGCATTTTGTTTTAATACGAGCGCAACGACAAACGGTAGGCTATTATAGCCAGGACCGTAACTTCGACGCGTTCAATGTAATTTGAACGTTAGTGGCGTGGTAGCTAGAATTAAATTCGCACGTTTGCTATCAGAGAGTGCGCCTTCTACCTTAAGTACTATTATTTATTCCGTGCTTGCGTGAAATAGCGTGCGATTATTACTATAAGAGCGTAAGGGACGGAGCGAAGTGGATACACGTGGCAACGTAGCATGGTCCATGTATGCAATGTTTTCGTAGACCATGCCACATAGCAAAAAGGGAAGCCGGGATTCATCAGCTTACCAAAGGCGCGCGTGCTATTAGGTGGCGCCGGCCGGTCATATTATGCTGGGCGATTTAATAATAATAAACTAATCCCTTATTGGTTTTTTGTTACGGGCAGGCATATTTTCTATAATATTAATATGCTTCGAGCGTATAAAATCAATTATAGTTATGAATAATATGAATGTATTAATGTATGTTGGATCGGATTTTCAAAAGGTAAGCCGATGGGAATCGGCTTATATGGACCCTAGTGTACGTGTAGTGTAAGTGTTACTTACTTACTTACTTACCCTTCGCCACTGATATTTACACTAAGGAATTCAACCCTACCGCTACGCAATACGGGCGCTCTCAAGGTCAATATGTCCAGCCGCATGTGCTGGCTACTGTACCTCTTAAGCACTGGATTTGTCGATGTAGATCTCTGTGTATTTAAGTCCTCTGGTGGCCTGTAAAGAAAAAAATAACAATTTAAAATATCTACTTATATTCATTCTCACAGCTTTCGTGATCGATTGGTAAAAACCCTATCTCACAAATACTCACAATACTTATGAAAGAACTGAGTTCGAATCGAGATGAGGCACGTCGAACAAATCACTTTGTGACACTTTCCCCGGTTCGTTAAGGTTATTGCAGTCCAAATCACTTCATTGTTCGAAACAAAAGATGATTGCGTGTTTCGGAAAACATGTAAAGCTGTTGGTCTCGGCTTCTATCGTCACACACACGAGTCATGTCTGAAATCTTCAAATTCTTTAAAATCACTTAGTTAAGTGAAATTAAGTTACATTTAGTGGCGAGTTCAGAAAAGCAGGTTTTTTGTAGAGAAGAGCTCGTCAAAGAAACCCACAGGCGTCGCATCTTTTATATATATATATATATTAGCTTATAAGTAGGTATATTATGTGGTCCATTTAAATCGGATCTATCACAAAGTGGATTTGTACATATGATTAACGTCGGCGAACGGTGTAAGCCAGTCCCGTAACCGTATGTTTATTGTTGATCCGGTCGGAGTCGGAGCCACTCTTGTTACCAGAGATGCATATTAGTCCGGTCAAAATACACCAAAAAATAGGGGTAAAGTTACATAAATTCCACATTAAGCTGAAAATCGGTAAGATTGTTTAAAATATGATTAAAAATAAAATTTGAAAGTTCCCCATGGTTCCCCTGTATGGAAATTCAAGGTCAAAGGTCATAAAAATGTGTTTTTCGCGATTTTCAGCAAAACGGTAAGTTTAATCATAAAACACTTCAGGCAAAGATTGTAGATCATAAAATTATATACAAAAATATATCAATACTTTTTTCCTACAAGCCACCGTTTTTGAGATATAACGATTCAAAAAGTTGTAAAAATTGAAATAGTCATAATAGTAGGATATTTAGTGCAAAGAACTATTGAAATTGGACAAGTTAATGAAACTTGGCATAGTTGTAGAATAGGTAGTCCTGAGTAGAAATCCACCGGGACCCATGGCTCGCCGGGGGGAGGGGGGTGAAGTTGGGTTTTGCCGACCTTCTTGTTGACGCTTATATATCTAAAACCGTATGTACTATGACAAGTTTGGTATTATTTTCGGATAACTGGTTCACGTAGAATTCATTTTTAGAATTGTAAAATAGGGTTGCCATACAAAAAAACTAAATTATAAGACAAAATTCGCAAAACTCGAATAAAGTTTTTCCTAAAGTGTTTTATGATTAAACTTACCGTTATGCTGAAAATCGCGAAAAACACTTTTTTTTTACCTTTGACCTTGAATAAAAAAAATTCCATACAGGGGAACCATGGGGAACTTTATTTTTAATCATATTTTGAACAATCTTACCGATTTTCAGCTTGATGGGAATTTATGTAACTTCGAATGTCTAAATTGACCGGACTATATATCAAGCTAGCTAGGCGGCACATTAATTCTAAATCTATTGATGTGCAATAAAGAACTTAATATATTATATTTTTCTGAAACTGAAAACTTTCGTACCTCGCCGGCGCAGGGTCTTTCGCCGCAGAGTTCATTGCAGTCACGATGTCAATGAGTGACCTGACAAAAATAATTCATTCAGAACTACAGTATGGTAAAAGGAGTGTTTTAGATTTAAAACTGGTAAACCACTTTCTCGGCTTATCGTACTTACGTACGTTCTTGGCTGGGGATCAATATGTTATCGATTTCCGAATTCATATGTACCTGAAATTTATATTGGAACAGGAATTCTGGGCCGTTGACTACCATTCGGAAGTTCGCGGGTTCAAGTCTCGGCGCGTACCAATGTGTTTTCGATTTCCCAATTCATATTATGTACGTTTATTCGACGCTCTTTCTTAATCCCTTCAGGTAACAACGCCCGCACCCGCCGGCGGGGGCGCGGCCAGAACCAAAATCAAAATTGAAAATCAGAGACGGAGCCCCTCAGGCGTCGTCTCCTTCACGATATTTTTCAATATCAACGCGCTAGGCCGTGGTCCGAGGCTCCCTCGAGCCGCCCCTAGACGCGTTGGTATATGACTTTTTTGGGGTAGAGTCTTCCACTGCCCCGCCAGTCCGGTGAAGCTTTTAATTATTATTTCTCAATTAAGATTATCCATGTTGTGCCAACGTTGCAGAAGTACATGAAAAACCTCTACCTGGAGTCGCGCGCAGTGCGGTGTCGCGAGCGCACGTATTCTCGGTACGCAATACTCACGCGCGTCTTTTATATTTTTATTTTAAACTACCCTTTTTTTTTAATGTTATTAAAATGAGTGTAACTAGTTTGGAAAAAGAGGCTAATGCAGAGGATATTATGAGTGATGCTGAAGTTGGCGTTGTTGGTGAATGTGTGGGTCTTGGGACTGAAAGTGACCTTGTGTGGGATAACTATGGTACACAGGCAGTATCTAAGTTAACTCGTCCCGATAAACGTTTTAGAGGTGACAGTGAAGAAGACAGTCAGGGTTTTACTGAAGCGCAATCAAGGAAAACAAAGAGAGTAGCTAGAAACTTATCTGATCCAGGACAGTCAACACATGAAAATGTTATTTTAGTACAGTCTCATGATGTTACGATTTCTTCTAAAAAGGCTTTACCTAAACAGATAGCTATGGCAAAATTATTAAAATCCGAAAATATTAACAACATTCAGAGGATTATATATAAAAGTCCGTTTAAGATTCTAGTCAAGTTTAACACTAAAGAAGATGCTAATAAGCTTTTGACTTGTGGAAAGATGGTCGATATGGATTACAAGTGCCAATCATCATATGAGTTGAATATAACGTATGGAGTCATTAAGCAAATTGAATTAGATGTTGAAGAGAAGGAAATACAAGAGGAATTTAAGTGTGATTATGAGATTGTAAGTGTGAACAGATTGAAGCGGTTATCGCAAAGCGGAGAATGGGTTATGAGTGAGACTGTTCGTTTGGGATTTAAAGGGCACTCCTTACCTCCATATGTAGACGCATATGGCTGCAGGTTTAAGGTGGAACCTTATACATTTCCAGTTTCACAATGTTCTCGATGTTGGAAATTTGGCCATTTATTGCGAACCTGCCCTTCTAAGGTGGTAGTATGTCCAAAATGTGGAGAAAACCATGTAAATTGTGTAACTAAATCATTTAAATGTGTCAATTGCAAAGGTGATCATATGGCTCTATCTAAGTCATGTCCTATGTTTATTAAAGAAAAAGAAATCAGATTGATTATGAGTTCAGATAGCTGCACATATCGAAAAGCGTTGAATATTTACTTACAAAAAATCAAAACGAATCATGATGAAGTTCACAGTGGACCTGCTACTCAAATGTCTACCCAAACACCTCAAATACAGAATGTGTTACCTTCAGAAGAACATTCATACCAAAACCAAAACAATACTCCCACATATCGTGACATACTTTTAAATTCAGCCGAAGATTACCATACTAGCCAGAAACAGATCACGCATGATAAGGGTGCTTCTCTACCAAGCGTTCGTTCACCCATAATCAGCAAAGTAAAAAGAAGAGTTAAAAAACCTGTGCGAAGAATACAAAAGCCAGTTGAGGAAAACCTTAAAACTTGTGGGAGTGCAATAGATTTTGAAGAGCTGTCAGATAATTGTGAAAGTTCATGTAGTTATATCGAAGAAAGTTCTAAAAAGAGAGAAAAAAAAGATAAAAGTTATGTGTCATTTAAGATGTTTTTAATTCGATTAAAGGAGTTATTTTTGTCACAAATGTCATGGGAAGAGAAAATGAAGCGAGGTATTGAGCTAATTATTAACATGTGCACATCTTTTTTCGTTCATATAATGAAGAATAAGGATATTTTGAATGCTTTGCTAGGCGCAATCTTCAATGGATAACTTGCAAAAAGATTTGTTTTTGAATATTGTACAGTGGAACTCACAAAGTCTCCGGCCAAAAAGATTGGAGTTTGACGCTTTGTTAAGCCAAGCTAAAGTTCATGTAGCGATAGTGAGTGAAACTTGGTTTGAACCCGACTCTGATGTGAGATTTAGTGAATATAATGTTTATAGAAGAGACAGATTAGATTCTTATGGTGGTGTAGGAATACTAGTCCATAAGTCGATTAGCTCTTATATGTGCTCTATAACTTTAGGAAATCAAGATATAGAAGTTATTCATGTTAGAATTTTAAATTGTAAGTATTTGGAAAATATTGTCTCTATTTATTGCCCATCATCTGTTCGTACCACAAAAGCAGATTGGGACAGTTTATTTTCAAAATTTTCTAAACTGTCGTTAATAGCCGGAGATTTTAACGCACACCATAAAAATTGGTCTATTAAAAACGATGCAAGAGGATATCAAATAGCAGAGTCCAGTCTTGAAAGCGGATTTATATCTCTTAATAACGGAGACCCAACTAGAGTAAAATTAGTGAATGGTGTGTTACAATCATCTGCACCGGATATTACATTTGTCTCCTCTGACATTGCAATTTTTTTTAATTGGAGAGTAACTATGGATAATTTAGGTAGTGATCATCTTATTATCTTTTATGAATTAAAATATCGTGACAAAATTCAGTTTCGCCGCAACTTTAATTTCAAAAAAGCAGATTGGGCCGCTTATAGAGATACTATTATGAGATCTATGTATACTATTAACGATAGTTTAGATATTCAATTTATGTACAACAACTTAATTGAAATTATTTACAGTTCTGCTGAAAAGCATATACCTAAATTTAAAATTTGCGCTAATCCAAACCAGAAATTTAGGCCTAAAGTTTACTGGAATTCTCTTCTATCTAAGACTGTAGCTAAGAGACGGTTAGCTTTAAAAGAGTTTCGAAAAAATCCTATACCTCAAAACTTTGATATTTTGGAGAAAATAAATTGTGAATTTAAGTCACTTTTAAGACAAGAAGCATCAAAAAGTTGGCAAAAATTTTGTAATGGTTTAGATGAGTCTACTTCTGCTCCTGAAGTGTATCGTAAAATGCGTTGGGTAAAGGGTATTCGAAATAATGGTTTTTCTGCAAGTAAAGAGAAAAAAACAGAACTACTTTCTAGCTTGGCTCCGGATTCAGTTTGCCTCCCTAGCCCTAGATTTAATTCGTCAAATTTTTCTTTGGAAAGCGACTTTACTATGCAAGAAATGATCTACTGCCTTAAAAAAAAGGATACAGCTCCAGGGGAGGATGGTATCACCTATTCCATGATTTATAATCTTCCTTTAAATGCAAAGATTTATTTGTTAAAGTTATATAATCTTATGTTTAAGTACTCTTATATTCCAGAGCAGTGGCGTAACATTCAGATAGTACCTATACCTAAAACTGGTAGTTCTTCAGCAGATATAAAGCTAAGACCTATATCTTTAATATCATGTTTGTGTAAAATATTTCATTTAATGATTTCTAGGCGTCTGGAATGGTATGTGGAAAGTAATAAAATATTATCACGAAACACAACGGGGTTCAGAAGAGCTCAGTCGTGCTTAGATTCATTAGTTAGATTGGTTTCTTACATACAAATAGGTTTTTCTGAGAACGTGCCAACTCTTGCCTGTTTCTTAGATATTGAAAGTGCATACAACAATGTTTCAGTTGTGAGAGCTGTTACTATTTTAGATGAGTTGGCCGTAGGTAAAAAAATATGTCAATATTTATGGTCGTTTTTAAGCAATAGGAGATTAAAGATTATTGAAGAAAATTCAAATGATATTGTACGTTGGACTAACAAAGGTTTAGCACAGGGTGACCCTATGTCTCCGTTAATATTTAATATTGTTACTCACAAAATTTGTCAAACCGTTCAAGATGTAATGATATCGCAGTATGCTGACGATTTTGTTTTGTATATTAAGAATAAAACTCTAGATAACAGCATTCAGGTCATGCAAAAGTCGCTTAATGAAATAGTTTTAATATTAGAGGATTTAGGTTTGGAGATTTCTCCCAACAAAACAAAATTATGTATTTTTACCAGAGGACGCAAGATTCGACAAGTTAGTATCAAAATTAATAACAAAGCTCTATCGGTTGAACAAAATATAAAATATCTAGGAATATGGTTAGACAAATCCTTATATTTCAAAAAACATGTCAATGAAATTGCTGAAAAAACTACAAAATATTTGAACATTTTGAAAATATTGGCGGGACCAACATGGGGTGTACATCAAAAGCACTTGCGTAGACTTTATATAGCTTTGATTCGTAGCAGATTCGATTATGGTTGTTTTATGTACGATAATAGTGCTAACAGTCATGTGAGGAAGTTGGACCGCATACAAAATCAAGCGTTGAGAATTATTGGTGGTTTTATCAAAACTACACCTATACATGTGATGGAAAGCGAACTGTGTTTGCCTCCATTATTTTTAAGAAGACATTATATAGCTTCCAAATACTGTCTTAAATGCATGTCTTGGTCTGACAACAGTACTATTGTTCTAGTAAACAAGCTCTCTACATATTATGAGGATTTGTATTGGCGGAAAAAAAAGAAACCTTTGTTACCTACGGTTCTCAATAATATTAAAGATGAAAAAATCTTTTCTTCCAGCAAACTTTTAATGTTTAATATGAATATTTGGGTAACGAATATAATAATTGAAGGTACCATTATTACAGAATTAGAAAGTGTAAAGGAAGCGAAAAGAAATTATAATTCTATTGTTTTAAAACATGATTTGTTATGCGAATTGAATATTAAATATGGTAATAATTGGGAAACTATTTATACTGATGGGTCTAAGTTTTCTGGTGGGATTGGTGCTGCATACATTCATTTTCCCTCAAAGTTTAATGAGTGTTACAAAATTGTGTCTAGTGTTTCCATTATGTCAGCTGAGTTACTAGCCATTTCTGAGGCATTATCGTACGTAATTGTACATAATCTTGATCAAGTTGTTATATTTAGTGATAGTAAAAGTGCTTTACAACATGTTATGCGTTGTGCTTCAGGCAACAGGGGTGTAGCGTTAGCATATTCAGTATTACAAAAAATTTATATACTTTCAGAAAGAGGTATAACTGTAAGGTTGCAATGGATTCCTGCTCATGTAGGTTTGAAAGGAAATGAGGAGGCTGATTGTTTGGCTAAAGGTGCGTGTAACAGCGGGCAGGAGATATTTATTTTACCTGACTATTCCGAAATTTTACCTATGATAAAAAATTCATGTCGATTGTTATGGAAAGAATATTTTGACAAAAGATCCACAGAAAAAGGAATATGGTATAAATCCATTCAATCTGAGCCTCCTCGTATACCTTGGTTTGTTAATTTAGAGTTAAGTAGAACAGTAGTTAAAACTGCCTTGAGAGTTCGTTCCGGTCATATGCCACTAAATAAGTTTGGTTTTTTAATGAAAAAAGTATTATCTCCTAACTGTAATGTGTGTGACAAATTGGAGGATGTGCAACATATACTTTTGGAATGTGACCGAAACAAACAGTTAAGGGATCGTTTAATTAGGTGTCTTAGAATTAATAGATTAGATATAGGTTTTTTTCACAGCATTTTAGCTTCACCATTGTCCGCGGAAGCAAAAATGGTGTACTTATTTGTATTAGACAGTATTAAAAAAATATCATAGGTTAATAATAAGTATCTTCTGTCGATTTTAAGAATAGGGTACGATGGGGCTGACATAATCACAGTAAGTGATTAAAAGTCCCTAATAAATAAAAGAATAAAAAAAAAAAAAAAAAAACCTCTACCTATTCTGATCTATACATTAATCACTCACCCTTTTTCTGGTGCCTTCTTATATTTATTCAACACTATGGTCGCCAAATCAGGTTGAGATGTATTTTGCAAAACCTCTTCTCCAATCTCTAACTCTGCTTGTTCAATACCAAATTCTTCTTCTTCTTTTATTCTTTGGATGTCGTCCGAGTTTACAGACATTGTACTTGGGCTTGACAGCACCTAAAAATACGAAAATTGGATTAATATATAAACTCTTTCATACAAATAACTATATGTGAAGTTCAACATGCAAATGTACCTTTTAAAAAAACAATGACGACAAGTCAAAATTTAATTCAGAATATGAATTCTACTCATTCCATAACTTATTTAACAACCAATAATCAAAATAAATTAAAAATACTCGTAGAATCATCATAATGATAACAAAATCAATGTTTTAAAATTTATTTCATTTAATATTCAAAATTAAGGCTTATAAATTCTGCACCATTTGAATAGATTAATAAAAATTTTAGTCTATCTATAGTGTACGACAAATCACTACATAGTATAAAACAAAGTCGCTTTCTCTGTCCGTATGTCCCTATGTATGCTTAAATCTTTAAAACTACGCAACGGATTTTGATGCGTTTTTTTAAATAGATATAGTGATTCAAGAGGAAGGTTTATATGCATAATATACTTAAGGATAACCCAATAATTATTTTCCCGTGCGGAGACGGGGCGGGTCGCTAGCACAGAATACCAAATAGTTCCCTAGTGTATATTATGTTAGAGCCTGGCCACGGCTTTGCGACGCGCGCGGCGCGAACTGCGGCGAGACTGAAGGCGCGAACTGCGGTGCGATGGTAGGCCACAGCTCGCCGCGTATTCGCTCTACAGACCGTAAGTTGCCCCCCGCCTGCCATAGTACCACTATGGTATGCGGGGGTCATCTAATGTGGACGGCCTGTAGACGCGATGCCGCATACACCCACGCCCTTCGCTATTCGCTCGATGACTCTTTGTAGTCAAAAGGGGTTTAGACTGGTTATGAGTTTTGTCTGTAACATAGGTAGGTAGGTATACTAACTGTTTCATACTCATTTTCATTTTCACTTTCACTTGAATCTTCAATTATAATGGCAGCATTATTAATGTCAACGGATTCTAATTTTATCGTTTCTAAGCTTGTTACTGGAATTTCGATTATGGAATTAGATGACTGCCGTCTCTGAAAAAAAAAATTCATCTTCTATTTTATTTAGTAGCTTTCCACCCTGCGCTTTTCCCGTGGGAAAGAGGGATATTCCCGCGGTAAAAGGAAGCCTATAATATGTTATTCTGTTGTATAAGCTATACTACTGTAAAGGTTTATTAAAAGCCATTCAGTAGTTTTAGCGTGAAAGAGTAACAAACACCCATCATTACAAATTTTTGCATTTTTAATATTAGTAGGACACCACTTACTGTATTCCACATATCTACAAATTTCTTGAAGTTCAAACGGGCACATTTCCGAAACAGCCCTATACTGGCCAATGTGTTTTGACAAGCTATGCATATTCTGCCAAAGTTGCTATTTTTTAATTCCTCTAAGCAAGATTTACTGTTTTCAGCTATATTCTGAAATATTAATTTATAAATAAGTTACCTATATGGGTTTTCTTTAGTATCCTGTGGCATTATAAATATTTAGGGGCGGTCAGGAGGGGTGAGGTGAGGGGAAGCGGTAAATTATTTCAGTGCGGAACTGCGGAGTTCCCCACATCCCCCCTCTATCCCCCACCCCGCCGCTCCCCCCTACTAATGTCGCAGATATTCAAAGCCCATCCTGAGAACATGACTCTGACCCATTTTTTATAATGTGAGTTTGTTGTCTTTTCGTAAAATTTTGCTGAAAATTTTCTCACGGGAGAGAACAGGTATGATAAACAAAAGTAGGTTTCAGTGACAAGCCAAGACTTACTTCATGAGGATAGAGGAGAAGACAGAAAATGTTCCACTCTATATCACTCATAGAAACCAAAACATCCTGGTCCGATGAGCAAGTTACACATAATGATGACATCTTTTTTTAGATATTCTGAAAGAAATTTAAATTAAGGCTTTGCTATCTAAAAAATTGACGAAAACAGCACACACACAATGCACACAATCCACAACAAAACAACGTCAACTTTTTTTTTTTAGTTTCTTTTCCCTTGTGGGAAAGGGATCGAAGCCCATACAGCCTAGTCTTTAGTAGTTTCTTGCATTACCTATCCAAGTTGTCTTCATTCATCTTCAGTCATAATTTCTTCAGTTTTATTTCGTCGTCCATCTTTAGTAATTTCTTGCATTCATGTTAAACGTCTTCAGTAGTTTCATTTCTTAAAACAACGTCAATCTGACTCAGAGAGTTTGGAAGAGCCGTGCGCGTGACTTGAATGAAGTGTAAGTTGACTGACGTGACGTCACGTCAACAACCGCTTTCATTTTTATCGTAGATTACATAGATATAGTATAGTAGATTTATCATGGATTTATCCCTTATACGTAGTACATACTATATTTATACTGTGTTTATACTGTGCCCTTATAGGAAAGGCAAAGAGTTCAAAGCCCATACAGCCTAGTCTTTAGTAATAGTAGAGTAGGTCAAATCAAACCACAGAATAAAATATAGTATGACGGTGGTCGGTCAAACCAATAAAATAAGGATAATTGCATGGAGCCAGTATGGGTCAAATTATTCTGTGCCATGCATGGTCAATCACATATACAGGGAGCCAATAATGTACGAGCCAATAATTTTTGTACCTAGTTTGTACGTTTGCACACCTGCCTGCCTGGCCAGGAAAAATAATTTTAATAATGAACACATTTGTAAAGTTCATATTCAAAATTACATACATACATAGAAATAAAAAACCTGCTCTGGGAACGACGTCTATATTTTTACGATTATGGCAACAAATTCCCATATATAAAATTCGCAATATGGATTATGGCGGGCTTTACCTACTTGGTTGAGCTTATTGCATATTTTATTTCCACATAGATTTTTGTATTATTGCTAGAAGGTGTTTATAATAAAAGAATAAAAATATGTAGGTATATTAATTTTTTTTATTTACATTTTATTTAGTTTACAACAAGTTTACAATGGAACAATACTGATTGTAAAGTACAAACAAAACTTTTCGTTAAAAGTTATCATTATTATTATAGTTATAATTGATAGCATTTTATCTAAAGCTTAAAGTGACGGACGCCTGGCTGATGCGAAACATCTAAAGTTAGTTTGTGATTTCTACAAGTGGTTTTACAGGGGTCTATATTAGAAACCATAACTTAAATACGCCTATTTCAAAGTCGCATAACATTATTTGCATAATCATGAATCCGTTAAAGTTTAATTTCTATAAAACAATACACCTAATGCAAATTTTTATAATGAAAATCTTCATAACAATCACAAAGCATACTAATGTTACTTCTTTCAAAAAACATGAGAAATTATAATTTTCGGATTATCTGTTTTATGTTTTGTTTTGTTCGATGTACAGTAGCCAGCACATGCGGATGGACATGTTGACCTTGAGAGCGCCCGTATTCCGTAGTGGTAGGGGTGAATTTCGTAGTGCGAATTTCCAACCGCATGTGCTGGCTTCTGTACGACTACTGTCTACCCATAATTATGGAAAATAGCCGCGATAGTAATTTATTAATAATTGTTATTATTATTAAGTCATTTCAACAAAATTTTATTTACTTTAGGCAATTTGTGACATGATAAATAATTTATGTTATTGAATTTTTGTAAATCATTGCTGATTAATATGATTTACCGTGATCTATTATTTACTCGTAATTTACACATTCATACACATGAGCTGCCTGCGCCTTGGCATATTTGTCGTGTTTGGTAGGTATTCACTACTACTCTGGGTACTCTGTTATGTTACAATATACACTTCTCATCAAAAAAATCGAAACACTTCCGTTTTTTTTTTTATTTATTCCTAAATGTACACATTTTTCTGATAATCCTGACAAAACGTAAACTTGCAAGGTGTTTCGATTTTTTTGATGAGAAGTATATAACTACGTCATGCAAACTTTATCTGAAAAAACATTATGGATCTTGTGGTATTCCTTAAAGCAAGCCGGGACGCAAAGGTTAACTTTGCACTCCTCACACCTCCAGACAGTTCGGGCAGACCTTTTAAGTTTTGTGCACAAGAAGCATCTGGTTCTCAGTGAACCAGTACGCTCTGGAAAGTGGTTGTGGTCCAGGAACACCCCGTAAGTGCCGTATTTGCATGGAGCCGGAGGGTTTCTGGTCGTTGTCTTCGTATTGTCTCCTGTCCGTTTGTGTAGGAGTCGTGGCTCGAGGGTCAAGTCAATGCGCCGGTGTCTTCGCAATAAGTCCTCCGCCAGAGTCTCGCGGAAGTGTCGGTGAGTCATCTTCGGTCGCGAGGTGTGGTACAATACAAAACAATTGAATATAGCGGCGTTGTACAGCCGGCGAAACAGCTTTTTGTACCACACCTTGTTCCTAAGTCGTTCGACGGGAACCGCTGACAGGAATTGGTCTTTCCTATCAACGCCTCCCATGTTTTTGTTGTAGTCCATTACCAGGTCCGGTTTGTAAGTCAGTCGGTTGTTCTTCTGGTGCTGCCTGACTTGCAGTGCGTGGCATGTCGAGATCATGCTCACGAGGTTAGCATCGCGCCACACCATCACTGCAAGATCAGGACAGTAACTGGTCACCACTTCTCCCTGTCGCAAGTCCGCTTTGGTCAATTGTTTCAGTGCATTGGGTACAAATTCCCGATTCAGTCGCAAAGTCCCGTAGTTGTCAGTTTTTTGTCTTTTAAGACAACGTGCTAATAATGGACAGTTGTAAAAGTTGTCCATTATCAGAGCGTGGCCTCGGTACAATAGAGGTTCCACTAAGTCGTACACTATTTTTGCTGTCGCACTGGTCGGTCTGGTGTTGCTCTGGTCAAGTCTGGTCTTGTCGGTCACAGACACAGTTGAGGTGGTCGGAGTCTGTTCAGCCGGAGTCTGGTCGGTCGGGGTCTGGTTGGTCGGGGTCTGGTCAGTTGAAGTCTTAGATTTTCCAGTATATACAAAAAATCTCCAAAGATATCCTGTTGAGGACTCGCACAACTCGTAGGTTTTCACCCCGACTTGTGCGGCCTTGGTCTTAATTTTTTGCGAGAAGCTGAGTCGCCCGTGCCACTTCAGGAGCGACTCATCGATCGCAATGTTTTGTGATAAATTGTATAGACTGGAAAATTTCTTGTCCAGGTAGTCGAGCACGGGTTGAATTTTAAAAAGTTTGGTATTTTCGGTCACAGTCTCATTGTCCACGAAATGAAGAAACGTCTTCAGCAGCAAAAATCTGTTGTATGACATGATACGGTTCATGTATGGCATAGTCCCAAATCCATTAAACTGAAAGTAAGATTCGTCTCTCGGCAATGGATAAAGGCCTTGCAAGATCATGACTGCCAAAAACGTTATCATTTCGTCTTTGCCAGTTGGTGTCCAACGTTTCAGTCGCGAGCTGGGTTTTAGTTTGCCAAGTTTTGTCAGCGTGTCTATAACCTGCCTCGCATATCTGTTCGTCTCAGTTACCAAAAGCTCAACGAAGTCACTGTCGAACATTTTATAAAAAACGTCGACAGGGGTCGTGTCATCCGTCATGTCAAATGTTGGTCCAGGAGTAGGTCCAGTGAAGGTCTCTCTTTTGCCGACAAAAGAGGTTCTCTCGTTAGTCCAGTCGAAGTTTAAGTCAATGTCTCTGGGCGCTATTTCCCGTAACGCCACATCGTCCGCCTGGTCGTTTAGACGAAGAATCCGGATTTCAGCCGGGGATATATCCTCGGTCGTTGCCGGTTCCAGTGTGGCGTCGTGGGGATCTGGTCCGTGGGTAAATGTCGCCGGATCCTCTGGGTCTACGTCCATATCGGGGTCGTCAATTTCGTCCATGTCGTCAATGAGAGCCAACCAGTCTGTTGCAGTGTCGTCCAGGCTTTTGTCTCCGACTCCTGTAAAGAGATTAAACATTGAATAACCACGATGCTGACATGCCATGATAATTATTTTTGACTAGCTTTCCGCATCGCGGCTCCGCCCGCGTTAGCAGATTTTCCCGTGGGAATGAGGTATTTTCCCGTGGTAAAAATTGGCCTATGTGTTAATCCAGGGTGTCAGCTAGCTTTCGCGTTTATATTATTAGTAGGATATAATTTTTTTTGCGTCTTCCGCCGCGGCCAGTGCGTCTAATGGCGACCGCGCGCCGGAAGAAAAAATTCCATTCTGTAGCTTTTGGCTGAAAGAGTAACAAACATACATCCATACTCACAAACCTTCGCGTTTATAATATCAGTAGGATATTACGCAAAAAAACATACAATAGATATTTATGCTACTAGTGCGGAAAGTATGTGATTTCCGATGAGTGTATAAGCCGACACGAGTCGGAAATCATCTTTCGCACGTGTATCATACAATATTTTACTATGCATTGTGCAAGAAAAATAAAACAGTTATATTAAAAAGGCGTATAAAATGGCGGGCTTTTTAAACACAAGCGCGCTGAAAATATTATGTAATGCGCTGCGCGCGCATGTGCAAGGCTACCGCGTCGAATAGGCATGAGTAAAATTACTGTTCAGCCACGCAAATTTTTAATTAATATTTGAACGTAATTTATCAATAAAAATCAATTTCTAAAGTAATTATACTAATTATAAACCTGTTTATTGAATTGTTATTTTTATTGTTCCCTTTATATTCGTAACAATTGGTAAATCAGTAATTTGTAAAAATATCTCAAATACTGAAATGTCAGGTTGACTGGCTGAATGACAGCCTGAGCAAAAATTAAAAAAAAACTGAAAAGTAAAAAGCACTAGTGCGGAAAAGTGCTACTTTCCGCACGATTTGGCTGCTTAAAAAACGCTCTTTTCGAGCACATGCATTGTAAAAGTATTTTTACTTACCAGCCGCAGGGCTAGGCGCCGAGTGCGAAGGTGCGGTCCGTTGGCTAGGGCCAGCCACAGACGCTTCTATAACAAAAGATATATTATTAGAGACAGAAAAACATGCAACATTATTATGCAAAGTATTTTTACTTACCAGCCGCAGGGCTAGGCGCCGAGTGCGAAGGTGCGGTCCGTTGGCTAGGGCCAGCCACAGACGCTTCTATAACAAAAGATATATTATTAGAGACAGAAAAACATGCAACATTATTATGCAAAAGTATTTTTACTTACCAGCCGCAGGGCTAGGCGCCGAGTGTGAAGGTGCGGTCAGTTGGCTAGGGCCAGCCACAGACGCTTCTATAACAAAACATATATTATTTATTAGAGACAGAAAAACATGCAACATTTTTCTACTTTTTGAAAATAGTTGAGCAATTAAAAAAATTGAAAAAAAAAAATATTTTATTAAAAAATATATTTTATTTCTTCAACATTATTCTACAAAAGTAGGTTTACTTACCAGCCACAGGGCTAGGCGCCGAGTGCAAAGGTGCGGCCCGTTGGCTAGGGCCAGCCACAGGCGCTTCTATAACAAAAGATATATTTTTAGAGACAGAAAAACATGCAACATTATTATGCAAAAGTATTTTTACTTACCAGCCGCAGGGCTAGGCGCCGAGTGCGAAGGTGGGGTCCGTTGGCTAGGGCCAGCCACAGATGCTTCTATAACAAAACATATACACCATGCATTTTTAACCGTCTTACAAACGAACCCTAATGTATATACCCGTGATATATAATACCTTGGCAATGTTCTTTTTTTTATACTAATAAAATAATAAAACCGTGACGTAAAATAAAATAATGCAAAATAATGTTGAATCAACCTGTACATAATGTTTACAATTGAGTAACGAATTGCGCATGCGCGAGAATTCGTGTAAATTGCGCGCGCAGCAATTATTGTATACCGCATTGGTCAAGATAAATGTCTCACGCCAATCAATATTAGTCCACGTGGACTCATGACCAATCACGCGCTAGCTTAAAGTGTATTCATCTTTAGCTGTCTTATTTTGTAAACAAACATGGCGATAGGCGGCCATCTTGAGGCCATGGATACAAAATAGTGCTGCCAAATAATAAATTTCATTGTGTTGAAGCCGACGCTGCAAGCATGCCCCCCGCAACGAAATCGCCCCCCACACTTCACACCCCCCCCGCCGCCCATATATAAGCTCCCGCGCCGCGTGCCCTCTTTCTCTTTTTGCTTTACTAGTGCATTGCTAGCTGTCAAAAATAACTTTTTTGGAATTTGTAAGATTTAAACCTAAATTAAAGCATTTGTCAAGATTTTCAAGTTTTATTGCTCGATGTCCTAATCATCGATAGTGGCGACCGCTTCCAAGGACTCAAAAATCTCCATTAGGACCAGCTAGACACGGCACCTACCCCCGAACTTGAGTCTAGAAACGCTCAAAGTTCTTTCAAGAAGAAGTGTCTAAAGGCATCAAGAACGATTATCCAAGTCTCGGAATCCAGAAAAATTCCATTTCAAGCGAGGAAAGGCCGTTTTAGCACGATTTTGACCGGTGCACCACGCCGTCGATTTGTTCCGCCACGTGGTCCGATCATCAGTTCCACCGTCGAACCTAGAACCTTCAAGCATCCAAGCGCACCCGAGGCGCGCAGGCATTAGAGACAATCACGGATTGAGAGGAAGAATTAGAAAAGGATCCATATTTCGGTCTGTAGCGAATCACCTAGGAAGTTCAAGCAGCGCCATCGGCCAAGGTCACCCAGGACGAGGCATACCTTCAGCAAAGAGGCGACGAGCACTGCCAGCTGCGCATTGTGGGTAGCCTAAGGAACGTGAGCCCATTCCTTTTATTACCATTCTTACCCTTTTCTACCTTTTTTTTCCCCCCTCTATTGGTGCATTCGACAAGTAGACAATTAATTTTGTTTCCTATTTTAGTGCTATTTAAATTAATTAAGTCTAGATTCACGCCCAAGCTTCAGCTTAAATTTACGCGCTGATTATTGTACAGATAAGTACTTACGTAGCATTAAACCAGCCTAGCTATAGCCGCTTTAAAATCAGTGCATTGCATTCTAGCTGATAATTTAATTAATTCTTAAATAATTACCAAGTTAATCTTTAATGTTCTTTGGCATTTTTTTGGCAAGCATAAATTATCAATTTTGCATTTCTAAAATAATTTCAACATACATTTATGTAGTTTTGTTGTTTTCGGCGATTTATTTTATTTCAAGTTGTATCTTATCTATTTCTAACGTTAACGCAGTATCGATCAATCGAGTTAACATTCCAGCGCGTGCGAACGGTGCATTCGTATATGATAACCGTGCGCGTGCGACGAGTAGCATCGATAGCCCTAGCCGAACGCCGTAAACAATAGAATTGACCAGTTGTAAACTTTTCCAGTGCAATTAATTCGTCGCGGGGAAATATTAGTGTTTTTTTTAGTATTTTTTGAGTTTTCGTGACACATTTCAGTAATTTCGTGTATTATAGTCATATTGTAGTGTTATTATAGTGAGTGAAAATGAGTACCGGCAGTACTACCGATACCAAGAGAGCTGAAGAACTCGCTGCTTTATTTATAAAGCGCAGATCGATAAAAGGTAGACTCACCAAATTCAGTAACTACTTAAAATCCCTAGGTAACGAAAAATTAACAATTAAAGAATATACCAAGTTGTGTGCACAGTGCGAAAGTCTCACAAAATTATTCAGTGATTTTGATGTTTTACAATGTCAAATCGAAGTTTTGAACGAAGATAATTTAGAATCGGAAATCGACACTCGCGATCAAATCGAAAACGACTTTCACGAAAATATTGCACTTGGAAAGTTAAGATTAGGTACTTATGATCAGCCTAGACAAAGCGCGACTGGACAAGAGAACGGCGATGACTCCGATCCAGGATTTCGCCTTCCAGTCATTAAAATACCGAATTTTGATGGCTCGTTGTTTAAGTGGCTTAATTTTCATGATACGTTCGAGTCACTAGTGCACGATAATGACAAAATCAAACCTATTCACAAGTTTCATTATTTGTGTTCGTATCTTGAAGGCGAGGCCGCGCGTGTCATCTCAAATTTAGAAATTTCAGACAAAAATTACACTGCAGCTTGGTCTTTGCTTTGCGAGCGATATAGTAACAAGCGTCAATTAATTAATAATCACTTAAACTCTTTATTCAAGATCGATCCCATCTCTCGAGAATCCGATAAGTCTTTGAGATTTTTAGTAGATCATGTTACCAAAAACTTACGTGCCTTGCATAATCTAGGCCAGCCTACTGATTGCTGGGACACGTTGATTATTCACATAATGTGTTCCAAGTTAGATCCAAACACTAGTCTTAAATGGGAAGAGCATCGCAACAATATACCTAGCAGTAACATGCCCTCTCTTGATGATTTTCATAAATTTCTTAAGAGTCGTGCGGACGTTCTCGAGTCAGTTCAAAGGTTAAAGCAGGATAGGTCTAGCTCAGCTTCTGCTTCTAGTTCGAATAATTTGAACCCACATCGTTTTCAGAAAGTTAACAAACCCTTTAATGTTTTTACAGTTAATAATTCGAGTGATCAAGCTCCTTCAAGTGGTCAAGATTGTTTTGTCTGCCAAGGAAATCACAGAATTTACGATTGTTCCTTATTCAAGTCGTTGAGCGTTGAGGGCAGGATGGAGAAAGCCAATGCGCTGAAGCTTTGCCTCAACTGCCTACGGAGGGGACACACTACGACCAGATGCAAGTTAAGTGGCTGTCGTCTTTGTAGACGTCGACACAACACAATGTTACACAAACAACTAGTAACACCGCAAGTCTCTAGTCATGCTGAAACCGCAACAAACACTAGTACTACTAACAATTCAAATACAAGTTCTAGCACTACAAGTAATGAGATCATACTTACCAGTACAAGTTCTAACCATACAAGTGATAACACACCTAATCAAGTTCTTCTTTCTACAGCACTAGTAAATGTAGTCAATCCAGTAACCAAACAAGTTCAACCAGTCAAGGCGCTGCTAGATTGTGGCAGCACGTCCTCTTTCATTACGACTAACTTGAAGGAGCGCCTTCAGTTAGATTCGAAACCTCTAGATACCGCTAGTATAATAGGAATAGGTAATTCAGTCTTAAAGGTTACTCCTGAAACATGCACTGTCACTCTAGAATCAAGATGCAGCCAGTTTAGTGTCATGCTTACATGTCTTGTCTTGCCAGAACTTACAGATAAAATACCTAATTCCCCTATTAATATTGAAAAAATAACTATTCCAAGTAACATACCTCTAGCTGATCCAAGTTTTCACATCCCTGGTGATATTCACATGCTTATTGGCGCTGACCTGTTCTGGGATTTAATCAATCCTCAGCAGCAGTCACTAGGTAAAAATTTACCTATTCTTCGCAGCTCTAAGTTAGGTTGGTTCTTAGCTGGAACATTACCTAATTATCAGTCAAGTAATAATAATAAAAATTCTAATGCTAGCATTCATTGTAATTTTTCAGCACTCGACCGTCTACACATCGGAATGAGCAAGTTCTGGGAAATCGAGGAACTACCCGAGCGACGGTCGCCGTCGCAGACGAGGCTAGATCCAGACAACCCGTGTGAGAAACACTTCGTGACTCACACCAATCGTCTCGAGGATGGCAGGTTCTCAGTTCGACTTCCTTTAATTGATACTCCCGATTGCTTAGGCGACTCTTATTTCATTGCAAAACAGCAATTTTTTTCTCTAGAAAAAAGACTTCAACGACAGCCCTTATTAATGACTAAATATTCCGATTTTATGAAGGAGTACGAATCTTTAGGACATATGTCCGAAGCTAGTAATCCTAGGCCAATCTTATCCTATTTCGTACCCCATCACGCAGTATTTCGCGAAAAATCCGAGTCCACTAAGCTGCGCGTTGTTTACAATGCGTCATCGCGTACAAGCTCAGGCTTATCAATAAATGATTTACAAATGGTAGGGCCTAATGTTCAAGACTCTCTTTTTAATATCTTAACTAGATTCAGGCAATATAATTACGTGCTTGCAGGCGACATTGAAAAAATGTATCGCCAGATCCAAGTCAATGAACTAGATAGAGATCTTCAGTTAATTTTATGGCGCTACAAGCCTTCCGATCCATTAAAAACCTACAGACTAAATACTGTAACTTATGGTTTTGCTAGTGCAAGTTATTTGAGTACAAGATGCATTTGGCAGTTGGGCGAAGAGTGTCATGACTCTAAAATAAAAACAATTTTGCAAAACGACTTTTACATAGATGACCTGATCACAGGAGCTGATAACGAGTCAGATTTGTTACATATTCAAAATGAAGTTTCGAAAGCATTACTCGCGGGTCAATTTAGCCTCCGTAAATTCCGATCAAATTCTCAAGTTTTGCTCGAAAAAACTGTAGCAAACTCGCAAGATAATTTAGTTATCAGTCAATCGCATGACACTCTCGGCTTAAACTGGAATCCAACTACAGACTGCTTGCAATTTCCTATTCAATTAAAAGAAACCTCTAACGTAAGCAAACGATCTATACTTTCTCAGACTTTTCAAATTTTCGACCCATTGGGCCTTCTTAGTTTGTGTACTATAAAACCTAAACTTCTTATGCAAAGACTTTGGGCTCTGAAAATAGATTGGGACATGAATGTTCCTACTGAAATTCATAAATCATGGAGTAAGTTCATAGGTAACCTAGAGCACCTAACTAAAATTAGTATTCCTAGAAATGTAATAGGAGACTTACCTGTTTCAGTTGAGCTTCACGCATTCTGCGACGCCTCCCAATCCGCATACGCTGCTTGCGTATATATGAAGTCAGTCGATCAAGTGGGAAACGTAAGCGTCCACCTGCTCTGCGCCAAGGCTCGAGTAGCGCCGTCCAAGCCGGCTCTAACAATCCCCCGATTAGAGCTGAGCGGCGCTCTACTGGCAGCCCGCCTAGCTGCGGCTGTCACTAGTGCACTTCGAAGGCAGCTATGTGGCTCTTACTATTGGACTGACTCTAGCATCGTGTTAGGTTGGATAGGTACAGAACCGTCTCAGCTCAAACAATGGGTTTGCCGCAGGGTAAGCCAAATCAATGAATTAACAAGTAATTCATTGTGGCGGCACGTCCCCACTACGGAAAATCCAGCTGATTTAGCTTCTCGTGGCGTAGATCCACATCAAGTCCAAGATTGTTCCTTGTGGTGGCATGGGCCCACTTTCTTAAATTTAAATCAAACCTACTGGCCCACGCTCGATCCACATAAGTGTCAGCCACTCCCAGAGCTCAAAGTTCATACTACTGCCGTCATAGAAACAACACTCCCGTTTATAGACATTTCCAAATATTCATCTCTTCGATTCGTTCAAAGAGTAACGGCTTATGTTCGCCGATTCATTCATAATATAAAGAACCCCTCAGCTCGGCACACTGGCCCCCTCAATATCAGTGAGCTCGAGATAGCAATGCTCCACCTAGTTAAAATCTCTCAACAAGAGTCATTTCCACAAGAATTACAAACTTTACGAAAACAATCAACACTCAAGCCAAAATCTCTCATTGCCTCTCTCAATCCGTTCCTCGATTCCCAGGGTTTGCTCAGAGTAGGTGGTAGGATTTGTCATTCAGAATTCGAGTTCGACAAAAAACATCCTATACTGTTACATTCCAAGCATCACCTAACAAAAATTTTATTCACACAGGAACACACACGCCTCCTTCACGCCGGACCACAGCTACTACTTGCATCTGTTCGTGAACAGTTTTGGCCTGTCGGTGGTAGGGACTTGGCTCGTCGCACAGCTCGTAGTTGTATCAAGTGTCGGCGCATAGGAGCCCGCCCCCTTCAAAATCTCATGGGTAGTTTACCAGCTGAGCGTCTTACGCCTGATTTTCCATTTTCCACAGTCGCTACCGATTTTGCGGGTCCATTTATGATTACAGATAGAAAAGGGCGAGGCTGCAAAATAACAAAGGCGTACTTGTGCCTTTTCATGTGTTTCAGAACCAAATGCATTCATCTCGAGGCCGTAAGCGAATTGTCGAGAGATGCTTTCATTCTAACTCTACGCAGGTTTATCGCTCGCAGAGGTAAGCCCCGGCAAATCTTTTGTGACAACGGTCGCAATTTTGTCGCGGCAGCCAAAGAGTTAAGTACTTTTTTACACGAAAATTCAAATTTTATTATTAAAAATGCCAACGATCAAAACATCGAATTCAAATTTTCCCCAGCATATGCACCAAATTTTAATGGTTTAATTGAAGCCGGTGTAAAATCGGCTAAGCACCACTTAAGACGAATACTAGCTAACTGTCATATCACATTTGAGGAATTGTCTACTGTGTTTGCTCAAGTAGAGGCGATCCTTAACAGTCGCCCTCTTTGTCCTCTCTCTTCCTCCCCAAATGACTTTACCCCCCTCACTCCGGGCCATTTTCTAATAGGCAGGCCCCTCACAGCGCTGCCATCGCCGTCCCTAGAAGACGAAAATCCACATAGACTAAATAGATACCAACGACTAGAACAAGTGCGACAACACTTCTGGCGGCGCTGGCAGACCGAGTACATAGCTGAATTACAACAAAGAATAAAATGGCGCGTCACTTCCAGGAATCTGCAGCCCGGTGATCTCGTTCTGCTCAAAGAAGATCACACTCCACCACTCCAGTGGCGCCTTGGTCGCGTCCTCAAGCTCTTCCCGGGTACGGATGGCATTCCCCGGGTGGCTGACATTCGCACTTCCCGAGGCGTAGTTCGACGAGCCATCACGAAGCTATGTTTGTTGCAAGCTACCACTTCCAACGGCCGGGAGGATGTTGAAGCCGACGCTGCAAGCATGCCCCCCGCAACGAAATCGCCCCCCACACTTCACACCCCCCCCGCCGCCCATATATAAGCTCCCGCGCCGCGTGCCCTCTTTCTCTTTTTGCTTTACTAGTGCATTGCTAGCTGTCAAAAATAACTTTTTTGGAATTTGTAAGATTTAAACCTAAATTAAAGCATTTGTCAAGATTTTCAAGTTTATTAATTGAATGTAATTGAATTTGTGATTGATTGTAATTGGTAATTACAAGCATTTCGGAATATCCTATAAATTGGTAATAAAAAGTGTACGATTATATTATATAACATGTCTTTTCATCTGGCAGCTCTGATCTGATATAAAAAGTCGCGCAAATAAAGGAATCGATGTCATTCATTCATTATGATATTTTAATTTCAAATCTGAAAAATTCAATTACCTTGCGTTCCGAAACGCGCTGAAATCGATTTGAGCGCACTCAAAGCACGAACCGAATTACAACAGTGTTATCAATTCATACAGTGGTCAAACGCCTTTGATGTCGTCCGATACTGCCGTCGAGCGCGGCATGCATGACAGAAATATGAAGGTGGTCACAAAATGAGGAATACAGCAATTGAGATTTATTATTGTCAACATTATTTACAAATGAAATGTAATATTACGTAATAATACTTAGTGTTTATTATATTTGCAAATGTTGTACTGCCAAATATTTCCGCGATACTTTATTTCCACTAGATTTGAGCTGACGGCGCTGACAGTTTGATTCGAAAGTAATTTAAGCGCATATCGGAACGCAGCTCCGATAAAATAATTGAATTGTGCACGAGTGCATGATTATACCTCATCCCTAAAATCCACAGACAGTCTAAAAATTACCGATTGAAATATAGTTTGAGGTTAGAGCGATTTGTTAATAATTTTGCGAAATACTTAGGTTTTTGATGATTAATTCCAACAGAATCGTGAGTGAATGCTTGATAAGTGTTTGCGTGAGGTGTATGTGTATTTTCAGCTAGTTCTATAGTGTGATTAGCACGTAAACTTGAGATTTTGTCGAGGTGAGTGGTTTGTTTACAAAATAAGACAACTAAAGATGAATACACTTTACATCCCTTCACACCCCCGTTGAAAAAAGTTCTCCCTTCAATCAATGAATCAGTCGAACCAGGAATGCGGAAGTGCGCACACGCTCGTTGTTGTAATTTTTCGCGACCGCGACCGTAATGAATGTTTACTCCAATATGGAGTATTTACAAAAGTTGACTCTCTGACCATAGTAGGTACGCCTACGCTACGCTGAATAACCATGTGAAACGTGTAAGTGTAAACCGTGCTCGTGTCGTGTATTTAGTGAACAAATTACTTCAGAACCTACAGGTAAATTCCACAGTTGATTCCCATTTTTTAAATACGCCTGGAACAATTCACTTTATTACTTTGCTAAAACCTAATTTATGCGAATAATAATTAATTAAAAATGTTTCCGACGGACCTAAGCCCGTAAAAGTATGAAGGAAAAATGGGATTAATTTGTTTGTACTTAGATAGTACTCGTAAGTAGGTAGATAACATTATTGCCTCACAACTACAATCCAGCTGATACCTAGTCGCAGCCACGTCCCGGTTATTGACCCATTCGAGCCTTGCGTATCGGTGCGCGATACAGCGTGTTTCAAAAGGAATGGTTAATAATTATTTATTAAAACGAATCCTAGATTTTTTTTTTCTTGATAAAAAAAAGAACATTGCCAATATATTCTATATCACGGGCATATACATTGGGGTTCGTTTGTAAGACGCTTAAAAGTGCACGGTGTATTATTATTAGGGACAGAAAAACATCTTTACTATAGTAAAACTGAAGAATCGACGTGTCTGTACATAGATTTGTTTTTAAAAACTAATTGTAGGTGATAAAGGGAGTGTAGCTGAACACAAAAATACAAGTTTTGAAAAAAATTTCGTCTGTTTGTACACGCTAATATTTGGACCTGTGGACTGATTTTAATGAAATTTTGCATGGTGGTACGTTATATCCCCTGTCAACATCTTAGATACTTTTTACCACGGGAAATAAATGATAAAAGAATAAAAAAACATTAACATTATTACGCAAAAGTAGGTTTACTTACCAGCCGCAGGGCTAGGCGCCTCAATCACACAGGGTTGGCGCTCCGGAGAGGGAATGCTACAAACAATAATTTTATTTGTTATCTTATCATTTTTTTCTTTTCTTATTCCGAATTAGGGAAAAAACTATGTAATACTCTGAAACTGCGCCACCACCTAACTTCGCAATGAATTAATTACAAAGTACAGAAGCCCGCACATGCAGTTGGACATTCACCCATACCGCTACGGAATACGAGCGCTCTCAAGACCAACATGTCCAGCCGCATGTGCTGCCTACTGTACGTCGTTCGTTAACAGCTCATAAGTCCCCACCGAGGGGCTCAAACCTACCCTGATATTAGGGCCTTAGTCGACCACGCTGGCCCAGTGCAGGTTGGTCAAATTCACACACAACCTTAGAATTTCTTCGCAGGTGTGTGCAGGTTTCCTCACGATGTTCTCCTTCACCGTAAGAGCGTCGAATAAACGTACATATGAATTCGAAAATCGAGAGCGTCGGTGGCCAAGTGGCTAAGGCCGTTGACTTCCATTCAGAAGTTCGCGGGTTCAAGTCTCGGAACTTACCAATATGTTTTTGATTTTCGAATTCATATGTAGGTACGTCAGACGTACTATCAGCAAAGTTCCTGCTAGCCCAGTTTAAAAATATTTCCCTTGCACGCGACGATCTTTTCTAGCCCCGCCTTTTTGTTTGATTTACCAATTACCGATGATTTTAGAAGTATATTTCTGAAGAAATGAGGACTCAAAAAAGAATGTTTATAGATGAGTATTTCAATATAACGTTTATGACAAAGAATAAAACAGCAAGGCGGGGCCTAGCATACTTTGTCTCGAGCCACTGCACACAATATTATCCCTTATGGTGGGCTAGCGGCAACGTTGCTGATAGTACATAATGTATGTGTGTCGAAAATCATGTACTACGTCTTTAAAAACAGTGAAAAAAGCAGCTTTGAGCTGAGTGTGCATGACTAACTTCCTGCGTCTCTTGCGCGGAGGAGCGTCGGGCAAGAGGACTCTGTGCAGCTCCGTAGCTCGTGCTCCGCCCTCCGGCCGCTTGCGGGCCGCGGGGCTGCCGGCGGGCCGCGCCAGAGCCCACGCATCGCTGTACAACAATACTACTTAAGGGGCATCCGATAAAACATGTGCAGGCTGACGGTCTTCGTGGCCAAGGGGTCGCTAACGTCGCCAACCCGCCATACGCTATCTGTTTTGACGTTTTCTTAAACGAAGGTTGCCTGGTAGATTGCTACATTAGCAATAAGGCCGCCTGTCGACTCAAATTTGTCTGTGTACCTATTGTAATATTTATGTGTTTTCTTTTGGTGTCAATAAAGAATATTTGTATTGTATTGTATTGTGGTCAAAAACTCGTCTGACTATACGGAGGTTCCGGGTTAGCACCCCGTTGGGGAACTTGACGAACAAATATCAATTTGAGAGAATTTCCCCGGTTTCGTTAGGACATTGCAGGCTGAATTACATGATAATCCGAAAAAAATATGATTCCGTGCATCTACAGATGTGGTCGTTATAGGAGCCATGTCAGGAGTCGTTAGCAGGCTCAACAATTCCGACACCAAGGTTTGTGAGGCAGGTTAACATCCACACGATAAGCAAGGAAGGAAGGCTCACTGAGCGAGCCTGTATTCAAAAATAATATACCAAAAGTTGACCGTAAACTATTTCTGAGACGAGCCAGTCTTGGTTTCAGCAAAACTTTGTAACTTCATCAAATTAATTTTACAATGCATGTGCTCGAAAAGGAGCGTTTTCTAGGCAGCCAAACAGTGCGGAAAGTAGTACTTTTCCGCACTAGTGCTTTTTACTTTTCAGTTTTTTTTTTAATTTTTGCTCAAGCTGTCATTCAGCCAGTCAACCTAACATTTCAGTATTTGAGATATTTTTATTACCAATATAAAGGGAACAATAAAAATAACAATTCAATAAACGCGTTTATAATTAGTATAATTACTTTAGAAATTGATTTTTATTGATAAATTACGTTCAAATATTAATTAAAAATTTGCGTGGCTGAATAAATTTTACTCATTGCCTTATTGCGATTCGACAGCTTTGCACATGCGCAGTAGATGTTTTTTTCAGCGCGAATGTGTTTTGTTTATGAAGCCCGTCATTTTATACGCCTTTTTAATATAACTGTTTTTTTTCTTGCACAATGCATTGTAAAATCTTGTATGATACACGTGCGAAAGATGATTTCCGACTCGTGTCGGCTTATACACTCGCTCGCTTTGCTCGCTCGTGAATAAAATGACACTCATCGGAAATCACATACTTTCCGCACTAGTATCATAAATAACTATTGTAATCTATGTTTAGAATAAAACATTTTGATTTTTAGATTTCATACATTCAAACACTCATACAATGTTTCAATACAGACACGCGCAAATGTTTTAGCGGACGCCCTTAGATGGGTTAAATAAAATAAAATGAAATAATAAAATACCTTAGCTCTGCTACCGCCCCGCGCCCGTACACACGTCTCCCTCGTCCGCTACCACGGCCTCTGCTTGACCTAAAATACAAATAATAAAAATAAATTCAAAAATATATTATAAACCTGCTTTGGAGGCGCCTCATGTATATTTTTAAGTCTGACAAGAATTTTCATAATAAAATGAGTTCCATTGAAATTCCGCATTATGGCTCCGCATATAGGTTTTGCAATGATACTATTTAATACTGTTTCAATAGTATTTTTTAGAGTAGTAAAAATTTAATTTTATTCTGGTTTCATAAGGGAGGATAGTACCGTGAAGAACTTAATACTTTACCCTTTTTCTGGCGTCTTCTTATATTTATTTAACACTGTGGTCGCCAAGTCAGGTTGAGATGTAGTTTGCATAACTTCTTCTTCAATTTCTATTTCTGCTTCTTCAATAATAAATTCTTCTTCATTTATTATTTGAATGTCCTCTGAATTAAAAAACACTGTACTTGGGTTTGTAGGCACCTATATGTATAAAAATTGTAATGAATTAATAAAAAAAATTTCACACAAATATCAAAGCAATTATAAATTGATAAGTTACACTCCGTGGCTATACAATAGATTATGATTTGATTTGTTATTGGTATATTATTTTAAATCTATTGTAAAGACACTGAAAAAACTTAAGTCACGGTATGCTATCATTATGGGAGATTTTAATGCCCGGATTGGCGACAAAGTTTCCGATATAGAAACTGGCATTGGAAAGCATGGGCTAGGAAGCAGAAACGACAGAGGTAACATTCTCGTGAACTACCTGCACCAAAATAACATCTACGCTATGAACACTTTCTTCGAAAAGAAGCCGCAGCATAAATGGACGTGGAGACATCCGGATAAGACACACAAGAATGAATATGATTACATATTAAGCACGCATTAGAATATTGTCAAGGATGTATCAGTACTGAACAGTTTCTCCACAGGCAGTGACCACCGACTTGTCCGTGCCCGCGTCGAATTCAACGTGAAGAAGGAGAGACAAAGAGTGGTTCGGAAACAGCCATTATCATCTTCGGATAAAGCTGAAATCATACGCATAAACAAACTAACGTATGAACAAGAGGCGCACAACAACCCTGAGAGTCTCGGCTCTATAGAGAACATGACTGTGGAAGAACTAGCAGAGCATGTAAAAGTATCTTTATTGTCAGCTATGGATACCGTGTCAACCAACGTAAAGATCAACAAGAGGCAGAAGATCAGTACCAAAACTCTAGATCTCATAGAAAAGCGCAGGCAAATGAGATGCGACAACAGATGTGATGACCCGTCGTTCTCTGAGCTTCAAAAGAGGATTAGGCAGGGACTAAGAGAGGATCTGCAAAGGTTCAATGAACATCTCATAACCACAGCTTTAAAATTGAACACAGGTAAAAGAGTTCTTCAAACCGATTTGAACATGGGTAAGAAGGAAATATTTCAACTTTTTAATAGGCATGGCGAAATTGTCACAAATAGAGATGGACTGGTCAAGACAGCTAAAGATTTTTACCAAAAGCTCTATGAGAGCAAAGAGGAAGACACTACTCCGGAAGCCATAAGCGGATCAAGTCGTCCAGCCATTAGTAATGTCGGATCAGAGGAACTGCCGGATGTTATGGTCGGAGAGATCAAATTGGCCCTTAAACAAATGAAAAACCGGAAGGCACCAGGTCAGGATAACATCATACCAGAAATGTTAAAAATAAAATCAGATAGACTTCAATGGCTACCCATTCGCTGCCGTAGAGACTGCCACATTCTCTCACTCCTATATTCCGCTCTTTTTAATCCTAAAACTCCCCCCTATCTCAAAGATCTATTCGCCTTTCGCTCTTATGCTTTAAATCAAACCCTTCGCTCAAGCAAAAACTTGTCCCTCGATATGCCTCTTCATAATACCGTTTCCTTCTCCAAATCCTTCCAAGTCCAGGCCATTCGGCTCTGGCATAAGCTGCCTGAATCCATCCGTCACTCCCCGTCGCTCGAGTCTTTCAAAATGCGTGTAAAAGCGCATTATCTATCAGTTTCCTCGTCCTGATCAACATCGCTATTTCCTATATGTTATAGTTATGATGTATGTATTAGTATATTTATAGTTATATGTATTATTCGTATAATATGATAAAATATATATGTATTTCTTATTTATTTACCATGTTAAGTATTTTATGTAAATACTATTTGTAAGTAATTTATAATATTATACATATCAATATTATGCCGCCAACCCGCCATACACTATCTGTTTAGACGTTTTCTTAAAAGAAGGTTGCCTGGTAGAGATTGCTACCTTAGCAATAAGGCCGCCTGTTGACTCAAGTTTGTCTATGTAACATTGTAATATGTATGTGTTCTCTTTTGGTGTCAATAAAGAATATTGTATTGTATTGTATTGTATAGATTATGGAAAACTCTTGCTCACCTTTTTACTAAATGTATTATAGAATGTAGGGTACCCACCTCCTGGAACAACGCCACCATAATACTACTTCATAAGAAGGGAGATATAAGGAAACTCGAAAACTATCGCCCAATAAGTCTCTAATCTCACCTTTACAAGCTTTTTACTAGAGTTATAGTCAACAGACTCTCGAAGAAGTTGGATAGTTATCAGTCACGAAACCAGGCAGGTTTTAGATCGGGCTACGGAACGAACGATCACCTTCAGACTATAAAGACCGTAATAGAGAAGTGCCACGAGTATAGGAAACCAATAATGATAGCATTCGTAGATTACGAAAAGGCATTCGACTCCGTCGAAAACTGGGCGGTAGAAAGAGCCCTTGCGGATTGCAGAATAGATGAGAGATACATACAGCTGATCAAACATCTCCAGCAGAACGCAACCTCGTTGATTCACCTCCACAAGATGTCTGACCCATTCAAACAAGGTAGAGGAGTCCGTCAGGGAGACACTATATCTCCGAAATTATTTACAGCTGCTCTTGAGAACATTTTCAAGAACCTCGCTTGGGAAAATAAAGGTTTAAACATCGATGGCGAGTGGCTCAGTAACTTGCGATTTGCAGACGACATAGGGCTGTTTGCTGATAGTGTGGAGGACATGGTGCAGATGATTCTTGAGCTGCAGGCGGAATCTGGTAGAATTGGCCTCATCATGAACAAATCTAAGACCAAAATCATGACCAACATCCCTCATGTGGTTAGTCAAATGCTGCCAGTCGAAGTTGTTGACCACTATATCTACTTGGGTCACAAAATAACGCTGGGCTACGGAAACCAAACAGCGGAAGTGGATCGTAGGACAGCACAAGCTTAGTCAGCATATGGAGCTAATAAGCATATACTAAGTTCCAAAATTATATCACAACATCTGAAGACGAAGGTATACAACCAGTGCATTCTCCCAGTGTTGACATATTATGGCATGGAGACCACAACCCTGACCGAAAATTCAGCCGAAAAACTGCGAGTTGCGCAAAGGGCGATGGAAAGAGCAATGCTGGGCATTACGCTACTAGACCGAAAGCGCAACGAGTGGATCAGGCAGCGAACTAAAGTTGTGGATGTGGTTACGACCATTGAGCGCCGGAAATGGAGATGGGCTGGGCACATAGCCAGAATGGACTTCGACCGTTGGGCTAGAAGAACGTTGGAGTGGAAGCCCAGAGAAACCACAAGAGGCAGAGGTCGCCCACCGGAAAGATGGGTCAACGACATTCGGGGACACGCTGGTCCGAAGTGGATGCAAGTGGCAGGGGATAGAAAGTCGTGGAGGGCTTTGGAGGAGGCCTATGTCCGAAGACGGACGATGAAAGGGCTGGGATGATGATGATGATGATGTATAACCACGGAGTGTAACTTATCAAACAATTAATCATAATAAAAACCAACGTAACTACCACATTATGGACAATTTGTACAATCAATACAATACAATACAAATATTCTTTATTGACACCAGAAATAAACAGCACTGTTACAATTTTAAAGTGTGAAAATGTAGGTGGCCTTAGCCTTATTGCTAAAGTAGCAATCTATACCAGGCAACCAAGCAGGAAATTGTGAAAAATACTTAACGGCGCAGTTTAGTGGCACTGACATAAATAAACTACACACAATACTTATCTAGAGGTACTTGGAACACTTAAAACGTTACACATAAATGTATAATGTTATATAGTACATACATAAAATAAAATACAAAAAAATAACGTAAATATGTATACTAATACATACATACATACATATGTATTTAAAACTATAATAAAATATCTGCAATGTAGAATGGAGATTGTAGTGGTCTTTAATGTGTTTTAAAATTCTGCATAATTACAGCAAAACATAATAATAATAATAAAAATATTTTTATCTACACTCATGTCGTAAATCCTTCATTTACTTATCAGAAACGCTAAGCAAATGATATACCTTTCGATGGAGCCGTGACTAAGGGTCCATACAAAGGACATGGCTTTTTTTGGTCTTTTATTCACAGAAAAATCTAACCACTATATAGAAAAAATATATAGATTCTAGACATAAAACTGAGTCCACATGTCCAGTTGTGGAATTTAAGTGCCCCCCATTTAGGAGATATTAATTTTTTTCAATGTGAAAAAGTTGTCCACTCAGCAAGTTTATAAAACGCACCTGCCACTACCTATCTCTTTCTAACACCTAGCTAAGGCTACTCTTGTCTTCTCTTTCTTACAAAATAGTTACTAAACCGCGAAAACGATTTATTCTGTATTCAAAACTTCAAAAATGAGCATAGCATGTGCTGTAAATGTCTCGCATAATGTCACTGAAAATCGTTTTCGCGGTTTAGTTAACTATTTTAATAACCTTGTAAGAAAGAGAAGACAAGAGTAGCCTTAGCTAGGTGTTAGAAAGAGACAGGTAGTGGCAGGTGCGTTTTATAGACTTGCTGAGTGTACAACGTTTTCACATTGAAAAAAATTAATATCTCCTAAATGGGGGGCACTTAAATTCCACAACTGGACATGTGGACTCAGTTTTATGTCTAGAATCTATATATTTTTTCTATATAGTGGTTAGATTTTTCTGTGAATAAAAGACCGGGCCCCATACAATTTTTTTCCTGTCCTTTCATTTCGTTATCGCAAAGTTGTAACAAAATGAAGTTTTTTTTTTTAATTTTTACGCAGATGCTTGCCATTTGAGCACACTAGCGTGTTTCGGAACGCAACCTTGGCGGCGCGCATGCGCGGTGCGATATTACTGCAAATTTATTTTCGCGCCATTAACGTTTGTATTTTTCCTTTTGCAGTTTGTATAATATGTATTGTCTTTAATTTAAATTTGTTGTATGAGTGTAGATAAACTATTGTATGCAACTGTACATAATTAGTATTTAACACTCGTGTTAAATACCCCTCATTATGCAACGGTTGCATAAATAGCTAATTTCCACCCATACAGAGATAGTACAGTTGATATTACATTACAATTGGCGAGTAGGTATATAGACATTTAGATACAATTCAGAAAAAGGTAAAGGTGACCAGATTAGTAGCTAACAGAGTTAATACAACATTTTAGTATATGAATAAAAATGGATACTAACTGTTTCATCTAGATTTTCATTTTCACCAAAATCTTCAATTATTATGGCAACATTATCAAAATCAACTGATTCTAATATTATTGTATCCATGCTTGATACTGGATCTATGTCGATTATGGAATGAGATGGCCGCGGTCTCTGAAAAACAAAAACAAGTTGTACAATTATTATTATTTATTAATTAGCTTTCTGCTTTACGGCTCCGCCAGCGCTAACAGTTTTTACCATGGGAATGAGCTTTGATTATATAATCAAAGGGAATGAGCTATTTCCCTGCGGAAAAATGTAGCCTGTGTCTTATTCTGATGTATAAGTTTTATTATTGTTAATTTTCATTAATATCCGTTAAGTCGATTTTATGTGAAAGAGTAACAAATATTCATCTATCCTCACAAATGTTTGCATTTATAATATTAGTAGGATTAATAGGATATTATCACTTACCATATTCCACATATCTACAAATTTCTTGAAGTTCAAACGGGCACATTTCTGAAACAGCCCTATACTGGCCAACGTGTTTTGACAAGCTATGCATATTCTGACAAAGTTGCTATTTTTTAATTTCATTAATTTACTGTTCTCAGCTATATTCTGAAACATTTATAATTAAATAAGTTATAAGTTTTTTTTATCTTGCGAAATTAGTAAAGGGCAAGTCAGTTAAGTGGGGGGGGGTAAGGTGGTGGTTTTTTTTATGACATCTCCTCCTTTAGATTGTAGATAGCTCGCTAGGCTGTGTCCTTTGCATTGCTCTAGCTAGATAGAACTAAAAAAACTATGAATTGAATTTGTCAGTCAAGTAAAAAAAACCCACTGGGTGCAGGCCCTTCTCTTCAGCTGAAGGATTTCAATTATACATGTTCCTACATCATCTTGTTTTCATCTTTTTAATTCGCTTTATAAGCAGTCGGGTTTTTGAATTTTTAAAATTTACTTTTTTACTAAAGACTTTTTTATGAAACAAAATGAAATGGTCTAAGAAACATCATCTTCATTTTGAAGGACCTATCTAATGATGTGCCACTTAAAGCCGCACTACACTCTCGACAAAACTAGACGAGACATGGCCAATACGAGAGTGTAGAGGGAGTATTGGCCTATATTGGAGATGTCTCGTCTATATTGGCCGTCTATCCGTCCCGGTACATCAAAGGAGTTTTGTCAAGTTTTGTGTATAGGCAAAACTATCGCTCCAGATTCTCGATGCCTCTGGTGCCAGTTGGCTAACAGTCGCCGAAGTGAGCGCACGTTATTTAATTATTTTACCGTTCTGGACTTTTTCCAGCGTCTTTTAATTAAGTACTTTTCATTCAGGGATGTCTAAATAGTTATGTATTAATAATCCTACTAATATTAAAACGCGAAAGTTTGTTAGTAGGTATAGATGTATGTTTGTTATGTACTCTTTCTTAGTTTAACACGAAGAAAAATAATTAAATAGGTATATGAGCCTTAGACAGATTTTTTTAAATTAATAGTTATATATATCAATTTTAGTTATTTTCATGAAATTCATTTCAAAAGTAAGAGATTCTCAGTTTCCTCATAAGAAATATTTAGTAATTAGTTGTAACCACCGATTTGCATTCGTATCTGGAGAGTTATATTATATATAATACGCTGCAGCGAATATTACAGTAGCGGCACATGACGCCCACCCCGTACGATAGCCTATTGTCAACTGAGCGAATGGAGAATGTGGAGTAGCGGTCTCGTGTGAACGCCAATGTCTCGTGTTTCGACAAAAGTTTGGCCTCTCGACAAAACTGGAGTGTGTAGAGCGGGCTTTATAATATAGTACGCAAAAATTTGTTTTCGTCTCTACCGCCATTTTGTATTTTTCATCCGCCATTTTGGTTTTGTTAAAACAAAATCTAGCTAGCCTGTAACCAACAGGCAAAATGACGTAGAAATGATTGTGTCAGTCACGTGGTCGGAGTGTCAGACCTCATTTTCTTAGACCATGCCTGTAACCATCGCACGGTTCAGACGAATACATGCATGGTCCAAAAAAACAAGGTCTTGCAATTAGACCACATGACTGACACGAGCCTACGTCATTTTGCCTATTCATCCTTGTATGATCCTTGTGGAATGCGATTAATAGACAAAGATGAACAGCGCAAAATGACCATACGTAGGCTTGTGTCAGTCACGTGGTCTAATTGCAAGACCTTGTTTTCTTGGACGACGAACGAATCGATAGACACCTCATTCTTTAATCCGTCAAGCCGTTTGGATAATTCGAGGGTATAAAGAATACCACATACATACATACATACTCAGATAAACATAACCCTGCCTTTGCAGACGGGCAAAGCAGTCGGCAGATGCGTGCCAATTAAGAATAGGATCGCGTTTGCAGCTAACCTCACGAGACAGATGTCAAAATACGACGGAAAAGTACGGTCTACAAAAAAATCTAATGATATGAATATAAAATAATTATTTTGAATTAAATGATAAGAGATAACACAAGCACAACAAAAAGCAAAATAGTAATATTATTACTGGTCGCACCGATCGATAGACGCGTCTGTGTTGCCAGGTTATGTGGATTTTTGTGATTTAGGTTACCTCGAAGAGAGTTGGCCTCACTGAAAATTCTTAATATGATTCTAATATGATTATTTTGATTATGTTAATTTACAATTTAGGTATGCAGGTATGCATAAAAATCACGAAAATTCACATAATCTAGCAACACGGACGCGTCTGTCGGTGTAGTAATAATATTACTATTTTGCTTATTGTTGCGTTATCTATAAGATTTAATTTATAGAAATTAATAATTATATAAAAAAATTATTACATTTTCTTGCAGACTGTACAAAGACATTTGGTGACATTTGTCTCGTGACGTTAGCTGCAAACGCGATCCTATTCTTATTTGGCACGCATAGTAATAAAGTGAGCATGCTGTCTTCTCGTAAGTTCGTAATTCGTAGCAGTTAAATTTGTTGTGGGCGAGAACAAAATAATAATAATAATAAAAAATGATAGGTACACAAAAAAAGGTTAATGTGATAGACAAGACTTACTTCATGAGGATAGAGGAGAAGACAGAAAATGTCCCACTCTATATCACTCATAGAAACCAAAACATCCTGGTCCGATGAGCAAGTTACACATAATGATGACATCTTTAAAATGAAGGAAATCTAAAATAGGGCACAAAAACAGCGAACACAGACACCGAAAATTAAACGAAAACTGCAACTGAAGTTGACTCTCTGACCAACTCAACATCAACAGCACATCAACAGCGTCAGTCAAAAAACAACCGCCGTTTTCTTTTTCAAAAACAAAACTGCTGCACCACCAGTGTGACCATCTCAAAAATGGCGAATCTGCCACACACGGACCCAAAAATCTGCCAAAATCTGCCACACTCGACGTTAAAAAATGCCAAAAATATGCCAACATGAAAATAAAAAAAAACGTATTTTCATAATTTAAAGAAGATAACCTAGTAACTGATTTGCAGTTACAGGCTTTACAAAATGCAACGTCTGGTCATCCTTAGCTCGACTGATCCAGGACGAGAGCAAAGGATCTTGCTCCCATTCCGGTCGATAGGACCGCTCGTATTTTCTTTTCATTATGTATTTGCTTTTCAAATTTAGAACTGCACTTCAAATACACGCTAAGCGCCGTAAGAGAATGAAATGAAGTAAAAACAAAGATGATTGAAAACTCAATCAAGAAAGGTTACAAGAATATGAACCCTATGACTTATCACCTACAGCCCACAATCAAATGACAATACCTATGTATGAACAGGTCAAGCGGGGAATCCCCGTGTAATCTGGGCTGGGTATCAAACAAAGGCATAGGTTGCCAGATTGTGAAATAATTTTCTACTAAATATTTTTACATTTACTTTATTTAAATTTTTTATTACTTATTTATAATGTAATGTAATTTAAAATTAGCATGATTTTCATTAAAACCTTTGAAATCTGCCAAAATCTGCCACATTTTTAAATCGTCAGCATAATATGCCACAGCTTAAATTTTGGATCCAAATCTGCCAAAATGGCAGAAATCTGCCACAAATGGTCACACTGTGCACCACGACGCAAGTTGTTTTTTTTTTTTTAGTTTCTTTCTCCCTTGTGGGAAAGGCAAAGGGATCTAAGCCCATACAGCCTAGTCTTTAGTTGTTTCTTGCATTATCTAAGTTTAATGTCTTCAGTCATTATTTCATCAGTTTCATTTCGTCGTCTTTAGTCATTTCTTGCATCCATGTTCAACGTCTTCAGTATAGTTTCATTTCTTGTTAGGGGATCATTGAAATGCAAGGGTGGTTCTTACATTCCAATGATAGTGAAGTTTAACGCAGGGTATCAAACCAGAAACAGCTAACCACTCATTATTTCGCACTTTCATTGAATAGTTTTTCTTTAACGGCACATTATCGCACTAATTCCACCATATTAACACCACAATTACAATGAAAAACTAATTTTAAAAAGGACGAAACAATGATCCCGTCATTTCCTCTCGATTCCCGCGTAAAAACCTGTAGGCCTACTATGTAAAGCGACAGGCTCGAGAAGCTGTCAAACGCGACATATTGACAGAACTACTATGGCTCTAATGTCACTATGTCGCGTTTGACAGCTTCTCGAGCCTGTCGCTAGGTACTTACATAGTAGGGAAGCTGAAAGAAGTTGAGTTGACTGACGTAACGTCACACGTCAACAACCGCAACCGCTTTCATGTTTTTCGTAGATTTTTTATCCCTTATAGGAAAGGCAAAGAGTTCAAAGCCCATACAGCCTAGTCTTTAGTAATAGTAGAGTAGGTCAAATCAGACCACAGAATAAAATATAGTATGACGGTGGTCGGTCAAACCAATAAGGAAAGATAATTGCATGGAGCCAGTATGGGCACAGAATACCAAATAGTAGTCCCTGTATGGGCACCGTATACCGTAGTGTAACTCCATACAAAAGTGTCATTTTGGCGCGCTTCGAAATCTCGGGTTACTTCGGGCTGCAACAAGGAGCATATACCCATGCTCCTTGGGCTGCATGCAAGCACCCACAACAGTCAGGGGTGTAGCGCGCTCTTTCAAATGGGCGTAAAATAGCTATTTAAATATTTTTTGCGAGATTTAGAGAAACAAATAATAAAACAATGCCAAATTACAGGAGATATTGTTCCGTGTATGGATGTTTATATTCATCAAGAAATAAACCAGAATCTCATATTTGAAATTACCAAGTGAGTCGGTAAGGTTAAGATTTATTGTTTACAATTTGTGTATTAGTGTTTTGAGGTTTTTTTAAACGTAGTAACTGGTAAATAAGAATGTTCCTACCTACTTCTCTTGTAATACAGTGAGTCGTGACCTAGAGCTATTATTATTTAAAGTAATCGGACTCAGTAGGTATATATTTCTCTTCTATAAAGCACGGGGGATTGAAATATAGTATCTTTCAATGCTGTTATATTCGAAGTAAATCGTTTTAATAAAGCCCAACCAAAGAAATAAAAAACCTCGCCATATTTCGGAATTTTAATGGAACTAATTTTATAAGAGAAATGGTTACCATAGTCGTAAAAATAGAAATGTGACGCCCCCAGAGCAGGTTTTTTATTTATTTGGCCAGGCTTTACTTTAAACTATAAAGTAACTATTTGCAAACTTAACAAGTGGGCAAGAAAAACAAGCAGTGTTCAACCCTACAGCATGTCATTCATTCATATAAATATATAAATACAGTATAAATATAGTATATACATACTATATTTATACTGTGGTATGGGTCAAATTATTCTGTGAGGTGCCATGCATGGTCAATCAAACAAACATATACAGGGAGCCAAGCCAATAATGTACGAGCCAATAATTTTTGTACCTAGTTTGTACGTTTGCACACCGGCCTGCATGGCCAGGAAAATTAATTTTAATAATGAACACATTTGTAAAGTTCATATTCAAAATTACATACATACATAGAAATTTGGTTCATTGGTTGCCTGGTAGAAATTGCTACCTTAGCAATAAGGCCGCCTATTTGTACACTTTTACTGTTGTATACTGAATTTCTTATTATTACTGGTGTGCAATAAAGTATATTCTATTCTATTCTATAGAAATAAAAAACCTGCTCTGGGAACGCCGTCTATATTTTTACGATTATGGCAACAAATTCCCTTATATAAAATTCGCAATATGGCGGACTTTACCTACTTGGTTGAGCTTATGCATATTTTTTCCACATAGATTTTTGTATTATTGCTAGGTGTTTATAATAAAAAAATTAAAAATATGTATATTATTTTTTTTTATTTACATTTACTTTGATAGTTTAAACAAGTTTACAATGGAACAATACTGATTGATTGTAAAGTACAAACAAAACTTTTCGTTAAAAGTTATCATTATTATTATTATTATAATCAGTTATAAGTGATAGCATTTTATCTAAAGCTTAAAGTGACGGACGCCTGGCTGATGCGAAACATCGAAAGTTAGTTTGTGATTTCTACAAGTGGTTTTACAGGGGTCTATATTAGAAACAATAACTTAAATACGCCTATTTCAAAGTTATTTGCATAATCATGAATCCGTTAAAGTTTAATTTCTATAAAACAATACACCTAATGCAAATTTTTATAATGAAAATCTTCATAACAATCACAAAGCATAAATTTAATGAGTCTAATGTTACTTCTTTCATAAAAATGAGAAATTATAATTTTCGGATTATCTGTTTTATGTTTTTTGTTCGATGTACAGTAGCCAGCACATGCGGCTGGACATGCTGACCTTGAGAGCGCCCGTATTCCGTAGTGGTAGGGGTGAATTTCGTAGTGCGAATGTCCAACCGCATGTGCTGGCTTCTGTACGACTACTGTCTACCCATAATTATGGAAAATAGCCGCGATAGTAATTTATTAATAACTGTTATTATTATTAAGTCATTTCAACAATATTTTATTTACTTTAGGCAATTTGTGACATGATAAATAATGTATGTTATTGAATTTTTGTTTTTCCGTAATCTATTATTTACTCGTAATTTACACATTCATACACATGAGCTGCCTGCGCCTTGGCATATTTGTCGTGTTTGGTAGGTATTCACTACTACTCTGGGTACTCTGTTATGTTACAATATATAACTACGTCATGCAAACTTAATCTTAAAAAACAAAAAACTTAATCTTTATCTGAAAAAACATTATGGATCTTGTGGTATTCCTTAAAGCAAGCCGGGACGCAAAGGTTAACTTTGCACTCCTCACACCTCCAGACAGTTCGGGCAGACCTTTTAAGTTTTGTGCACAAGAAGCATCTGGTTTTTTGTGAACCAGTATGCTCTGGAAAGTGGTTGTGGTCCAGGAACACCCCGTAAGTGCCGTATTTGCATGGAGCCGGAGGGTTTCTGGTCGTTGTCTTCGTATTGTCACCTGTCCGTTTTTGTAGGAGTCGTGGCTCGAGGGTCAAGTCAATGCGCCGGTGTCTTCGCAATAAGTCCTCCGCCAGAGTCTCGCGGAAGTGTCGGTGAGTCATCTTCGGTCGCGAGGTGTGGTACAACACAAAACAATTGAATATAGCGGCGTTGTACAGCCGGCGAAACAGCTTTTTGTACCACACCTTGTTCCTAAGTCGTTCTACGGGAGCCGCTGATAGGTATTGGTCTTTCCTATCAACGCCTCCCATGTTTTTGTTGTAGTCCAGTACCAGGTCCGGTTTGTAAGTCAGTCGGTTGTTCTTCTGGTGCTGCCTGACTTGCAGTGCGTGGCATGTCGAGATCATGCTCACGAGGTTAGCATCGCGCCACACCATCACTGCAAGATCAGGACAGTAACTGGTCACCACTTCTCCCTGTCGCAAGTCCGCTTTGGTCAATTGTTTCAGTGCATTGGGTACGAATTCCCGATTCAGTCGCAAAGTTCCGTAGTTGTCAGTTTTTTGTCTTTTAAGACAACGTGCTAATAATGGACAGTTGTAAAAGTTGTCCATTATCAGCGCGTGGCCTCGGTACAATAGAGGTTCCACTAAGTCGTACACTATTTTTGCTGTCGCACTGGTCGGTCTGGTGTTGCTCTGGTCAAGTCTGGTCTTGTTGGTCACACTCACAGTTGAGGTGGTCGGAGTCTGGTCGGCCGGAGTCTGGTCGGTCGGGGTCTGGTCGGCCGGAGTCTGGTCGGTCGGAGTCTGGTCGGTCGGGATCTGGTCGATCGGGATCTGGTCGATCGGAGTCTGGTCGGTCGGAGTCTGGTCAATTGGAGTCTGAGATTTTCCAGCATATACAAAAAATCTCCAAAGATATCCTGTTGAGGACTCGCACAACTCGTAGGTTTTCACCCCGACTTGTGCGGCCTTGGTCTTAATTTTTTGCGAGAAGCTGAGTCGCCCGTGCCACTTCAGGAGCGACTCATCGATCGCAATGTTTTGTGATAAATTGTATAGACTGGAAAATTTCTTGTCCAGGTAGTCGAGCACGGGTTGAATTTTACAAAGTTTGGTCGTTTCGGTCACAGTCTCATTGTCCACGAAATGAAGAAACGTCTTCAGCAGCAAAAATCTGTTGTATGACATGATACGGTTCATGTATGGCATAGTCCCAAATCCATTAAACCGAAAGTAAGTTTCCTCTTTCGGCAATGGATAAAGGCCTTGCAAGATCATGACTGCCAAAAACGTTATCATTTCGTCTTTGTCAGTTGGTGTCCAATGTTTCAGTCGCGAGTTGGGTTTTAGTTTGCCAAGGTTTGTCAGCGTGTCTATAACCTGCCTCGCATATCTGTTCGTCTCAGTTACCAAAAGCTCAACGAAGTCACTGTCGAACATTTTATAAAAAATGTCGACGGGGCTCGTGTCATCCGTCATGTCAAATGTTGGTCCAGGAGTAGGTCCAGTGAAGGTCTCTCTTTTGCCGACAAAAGAGGTTCTCTCGTTAGTCCAGTCGAAGTTTAAGTCAATGTCTCTGGGCGCTATTTCCCGTAACGCCACATCGTCCGCCTGGTCGTTTAGACGAAGAATCCGGATTTCAGCCGGGGATATATCCTCGGTCGTTGCCGGTTCCAGTGTGGCGTCGTGGGGATCTGGTCCGTGGGTAAATGTCGCCGGATCCTCTGGGTCTACGTCCATATCGGGGTCGTCAATTTCGTCCATGTCGTCAATGAGAGCCAACCAGTCTGTTGCAGTGTCGTCCAGGCTTTTGTCTCCGACTCCTGTAAAGAGATAAAACATTGAATAACCACGATACTGACATGAGGCTCCGCCCGCATTAGCAGATTTTCCCGTGGGTATGAGGTATTTACCGTGGTAAAAATTGACCTAAGAGTTAATCCAGGGTGTCAGCTATTAAAATCGCTCCAGCCGTTTAGACGTGAAGAAGTAGCAAACATACACACTCACAAACTTTTGCGTTTATATTATTAGTAGGATATAATTACTTTTTGCGTCTTCCGCCGCGGCCAGTGCGTCTAATGGCGACCGCGCGCCGGAAGAAAAAAATCCATTCTGTAGCTTTTGGCTGAAAGAGTAACAAACATACATCCCTACTCACAAACCTTCGCGTTTATAATATCAGTAGGATATTACGCAAAAAAACATACAAAAGTATTTTTACTTACCAGCCGCAGGGCTAGGCGCCGAGTGCGAAGGTGCGGTCCGTTGGCTAGGGCCAGCCACAGATGCTTCTATAACAAAACATATATTATTAGAGACAGAAAAACATGCAACATTATTATGCAAAAGTAGGTTTACTTACCAGCCGCAGGGCTAGGCGCCGAGTGTGAAGGTGCGGTCCGTTGGCTAGGGCCAGATGCTTCTATAACAAAACATATATTATTAGAGACAGAAAAACATGCAACATTATTATGCAAAAGTAGGTTTACTTACCAGCCGCAGGGCTAGGCGCCGAGTGTGAAGGTGCGGTCCGTTGGCTAGGGCCAGATGCTTCTATAACAAAACATATATTATTAGAGACAGAAAAACATGCAACATTATTATGCAAAAGTAGGTTTACTTACCAGCCGCAGGGCTAGGCGCCGAGTGTGAAGGTGCGGTCCGTTGGCTAGGGCCAGATGCTTCTATAACAAAACATATATTATTAGAGACAGAAAAACATACAACATTATTATGCAAAAGTAGGTTTACTTACCAGCCGCAGGGCTAGGCGCTGAGTGCGAAGGTGGGGTCCGTTGGCTAGGGCCAGATGCCTCTATAACAAAACATATTATTATTAGAGACAGAAAAACATCTTTACTATAGTAAAAATTAAAAATCTACGTGTCTGTACATTGATTTGTTTTTAAAAACTAATTGTAGGTGATAAAGGGAGTGTAGCTGAACACAAAAATACAAGTTTTGAAAAAATGTCGTCTGTTTGTACACGCTAATATCTGGAACTGTTGGACCGATTTTACTCATACCCTTGTACTCATCGATGACCTAATCTTCATTCCTAGAGTCAATTCTTTGCAGAATATTGGCGAACTTTTTTTTTTTGCAAGGTTTTGCGAAACCAAAATTACTCTGCGAAAATAGTAATTATTCTTGATGAAATATGAGATAATTGCAGATAATTGATTAAATTACTTGTTTTTTGTTTGCTTTTTAGGTAAATTACGGTATATTACTCCAATTTTCATACTAAAAGTCGAACAATGGAAAAACTTACCACGGTGCCGAAGTATATTTTTTTCTAATAAGAAAACACATATTCCTATTGGAAATCATGTGTAACACATCACTTATTGTTCACTGATCACTAATTAGTCGATTTTGGACCTCATTTGTGGTAATTTGTGAATAAATAATGAAAATAAACAAACCACTTTCTTTCACTACTTTCATACAAAGTGTCAGTTTTGACATGTTTTTTTTTTTTTTTTTTTGTACTGGACCAAAGACAACTAAAATTACCATTTTATACTACCATTGATTTCCTACCACTTCTCCATAGACTGTACAAGCGAATTTTGCATGGTTTAGCCGTGAAAAGCAGATATTAGAGTCGAAATTCCGGGTGAGCGTCAGAATGGCTGGTTGTCTGTGGCGTGGGTCTATGAGAGTTGATTCAATAGTTGCTACATATTTACTTATATTTACTTCATAGAATAAAACATTGCTACATATGATATATATTTAGAAATGACTTTTTTTTGACCAGCGATTTTGATGTTTGGTTGGCTGGTCACCTCCTAGTTTAAAGCCAAGCATGCAGTATTTCCCGAAATTTATTGCGTCAATAATTGCTACATATTTACTTCATTAATTATCTATTTTAGTTGTAACTTCAAACGTACGTTGAATAAAAGATGTAACAATCATTTAAATTATCCCAAGGAAAAGTGCCTGACAAAATAATAAAGGCAAATAGTTGCAGTGTGTCTTCACTAAACGGTATTACTATTATAGGAGGCAGGCGTTTTATTAAATGGCATGATATATGTAGATAAGTGGATAATGGCGCACATTAAAAGGGTATCGTAAATAAACACAAAATAAGCCTAGACTGTAATTCCAGTACATATCCGCACCAACAATGACTAAAACTTGTAATAATGATACTTATTCGGTCATTGAGGGTAGATATACAAAATTATTTCGACGCAAAAATCGCATTACTTACTTTCGGTTACCAGAGCCTACACAATCAAACTGATTGCGCTACAAAACTATTTGCCTTTATTATTTTGTCAGGCACTTTTCCTTGGGATAATTTAAATGATTGTTACATCTTTTATTCAACGTACGTTTGAAGTTACAACTAAAATAGATAATTAATGAAGTAAATATGTAGCAATTTTTGACGCAATAAATTTCGGGAAATACTGCATGCTTGGCTTTAAACTAGGAGGTGACCAGCCAACCAAACATCAGAATCGGTGGTTCAAAAAAAAGTCTTATTTCTAAATATATATCATATGTAGCAATGTTTTATTCTATGAAGTAAATATAAGTAAATATGTAGCAACTATTGAATCAACTCTCATAGACCCACGCCACAGACAACCAGCCATTCTGACGCTCACAATTCCGGAGCAGGAATTCCTGCTCTAATGAGTTTACGGTTCGCTCAGGCGCGGCACAGGAGGTTCCCTCCTTGATCTCTATAAGGGTTAATGAAATTTTGCATGGTAGAACGTTAATATCCCCTGTCAACATCTTAGATACTTTTTACCACGGGAAATAAATAATAAAAGAATAAAAAAACGTTATCATTATTACGCAAAAGTAGGTTTACTTACCAGCCGCCGGGCTAAGCGCCGAGTGCGAAGGTGCGGTCCGTTGGCTAGGGCCAGCCTCAGATGCTTCTATAACAAAACATATATTATTAGAGACAGAAAAACATGCAACATTATTATGCAAAAGTAGGTTTACTTACCAGCCGCCGGGCTAAGCGCCGAGTGCGAAGGTGCGGCCCGTTGGCTAGGGCCAGCCTCAGATGCTTCTATAACAAAACATATATTATTAGAGACAGAAAAACATGCAACATTATTATGCAAAAGTAGGTTTACTTACCAGCCGCAGGGCTAGGCGCCTCAATCACACAGGGTTGGCGCTCCGGAGAGGGAATGCTACAAATAATAATTTAAATTAATAATAATTTTATTAAATATTTAATTCTCTGAAACTGCGCCACCACCTAACTTCGCAATGAATTAATTACAAAGTACAGAAGCCCGCACATGCAGTTGGACACTCGCCCCTACCGCTACGGAATACGGACGCTCTCAAGATCAACATGTCCAGCTGCATGTGCTGCCTTACTGTACGTCGTTCGTTAACAGCTCATAAGTCCCCACCGAGGGGCTCGAGTCTACCCTGATATAAGGGTGAATAGGCCTTAGTCGACCACGCTGGCCCAGTGCAGGTTGGTCAACTTCACACACAACCTTTGAATTTCTTCGCAGGTGTGTGCAGGTCTCCACACTATGTTCTCCTTCACCGTTAGAGCGTCGAATAAACGTACATATGAATTCGAAAATCGAGAGCGTCGGTGGCCAAGTGGCTAAGGCCGTTGACTTCCATTCAGACGTGCGAGGTTTCAAACCTCGGCACGTACCAATGTGTTTTTGATTTTCGAATTCATATGTACGTCAGACGTACATATTGTATGTGTGTTGAAAAATCATGTACTACGAGTACGTCCACAAATTTCGTATGGCGGCGGCGCGCGGCGCGCCTAGACAGATGGCCCACTTGGAGCTAAGCGCCATATTTTTACGCACACATTGGGCTCAATTTTGCCGTGGCGGCTAAAATCTCTAAATTTAAGTTGTTGGTCTCTTTCATTCATACGGGAATCGAAAAGGATGGGGAGATGAATGAATTTAATTTTGTATGAATGATATTTAAAATAAGCAGCGCAGCTGTCAAATTCAGCTTAATTTAGTCGGGATGTTTTTAAATTCCTGCTAAATTACGCGTAAAATCAATGTTAGACATGTCTAAATGTAGGTTGGCAATCACCTGTCCCTTGTCGTTCTTAAGAACGTGAAAGAGACATAAAAACTTAAATTTAGATATATTAGCGGCCACGCTGAATTGAGCCCATTGATCATTGCGTTTACAGGCCGTGTTCGGACCATGCTCGGACCACGTGGAGTCGTCGCTCTCGCGATTATTAACAAAGTATTGATGTTTGATGTGCTAAAAAAATGGATAAGTGTTCTTATTACTGTTGTAGTGTATTTGGCTGTTTAAACACAACACAAAAATGACGATACACGTTTTTCAAGGAGTCAACCACGTTTAGGTAGTTAATTTCAAGGTCGGCGGGAGTGAACTTTCTGGAAACTTTTTATTTTGTGCTACGTCGTTAAAAACAGTGAAAAAAGCAGCTTCCAGCTGAGTGTGCATGACTAACTTCCTGCGTCTCTTGCGCGGAGGAGCGTCGGGCAAGAGGACTCTGTGCAGCTCCGTAGCTCGTGCTCCGCCCTCCGGCCGCTTGCGGGCCGCGGGGCTGCCGGCGGGCCGCGCCAGAGCCCACGCATCGCTGTTAGAAAGAAAGAAAGAAATCATTTATTGCCAAAGAATACACACATTACAAAAGATCTTATCACAATTATGAAGTCCGCGTATTCAGTCAGTACAAAAAACGACGTGCAAAATTTTACATGGTAATAAATAAAATAATGCATGTCAATATGATTAAAATTCGTAAAAAAATAACTCAATTAACAAACATATACTCCTTAACACTATAAAAACAACGTTCCATGAGCCATTTTGTCAAATCAGCCCTAAATTCCTTCCCATCAAGTTGTCTAATATGGTCTGGCAATTTGTTGTACAGATTGATGCACATATGAAATGCATTATTTTTGTAAATATAAGTGTGACTAAAAGGCTGGTGTAGCAAATTTAAATATTTAGTTCGTGGTATCATCCGCAAAAAGTACAGATTTCTGAGATAATGATGTTGGTAGGTCATTGAAATATAAAATAAACAATAAGGGTCCCAAAATGCTACCTTGTGGGACACCCATCTTATTGATTATGAAATCTGATCTGTACCTTTGTTTGCATAAAGAGCTATTTATTCATTTTGATATTTATATACTTCCGTGCACTGTGTTCTATTTTTTAGATAACTCTCAATCCAATCATGAGATTTACCCCTTATCCCATATAGTTCAAGTTTGTGAAGGAGTCTAGAGTGGCACACAAAATCAAAGGCTTTACTCATATCCAAGAATGAGATTAAAACAGGCAAGTGTTGTTGACATCCCTTTACGAAAACCAAACTGTTCTGGTCTCAGAATTTTATTCCGGGTTAGGAAATCAGTCAACCTGGTATTCATTGCCTTCTCCATTATTTTTGACAAAACCGATACTATTGTGATGCGTCTATAATTATTTAGGTCCATCTTATCACCCTGTTTAAAAAGAGGTCTTATAATCGATTTTTTAAAATTTTCCGGAAATTTTTCCTTTATAAAAGAAAGGTTTATTATGTGCGCAAGAGGGCGACTAATGTACAGAGCACAAGCTTTAATTTTTTTAGTGATTATGTCATCGTAACCACTAGTTTTGCTGTTTTTAAGAGACATAATAATATTGAATACCTCATTTTCATCTACGGGTTTAAGAAAAATTGTATTATTGTTATTATTGCGCATTGATGAAAAGTCCTTGTTATTATTGTTAGAGATGTCAGTTTTTATAAAATAGTTATTAAAAATATTACAAATCTCAGCTGGGTCAGTATAGCTTTTATTATCTATTTTAATTTTATCTATGTCATTCTTATGTAAATTATTACCAATTTCCGAAGATATAGTATTCCAAGTTGCAATACATTTATTTTTATGATTTTTAATGTATTTATTTATTATTCAATAGTTGTGACTTTACTATACATTTCCATTATAGCGTTGTACTCGACGTATCTACGCTTATTTAACATAGTTTCATTTTTTCTAGAACTTTTATATTTCATGTATAAGTAACGTTTATGTCTACACGATTTTTTCAAACCTCTAGTGATCCATTTTAGCCTCTTTTGTCTGTTATTTATTTTAACTTTTATAACCGGAAAACAGAGGTCATTAGAACAAGCGCAGTAAATCATGAAAGTGATCAAAAGAATCATTAACGTTTTCACTGTCAAATACTTCTGAAAACGACAAGGCAGAGATACATGAAATAAATTTGTCGACGTTCGCTTTACAATAGTCTCCTTTATATTCAAACCAAGATTAAAAAGAATATGTTTTTTTTACTTGCACTGATAGAGATTGGCCTGTTTCGTGATTTACGAGCCAGTCTTGGTTTCAGCAAAACTTTGTAACTTCATCAAATTAATTTTGTAATCTTTGTTTTGAATAAAACATTTTGATTTTTAGATTTCATATATTCAGACACTAGTACAATGTTTCAATACAGACACGCGCAAATGTTTTAGCGGACGCCCTTAGATGGGTTAAATAAAATAAAATAATAAAATACCTTAGCTCTGCTACCCCCCCGCGCCCGCGCACACGTCTCCCTCGTCCGCTACCACGGCCTCTGCTTGACCTAAAATGCAAATAATTATAACAAAACAAAAATATATTATAAACCTGCTTTGGAGGCGCCTCATGTATATTTTTAAGTCTATGACAAGAATTTTTATAATAAAATGAGTTCCATTGAAATTCCGCATTATGGCTCCGCATATAGGTTTTGCAATGGTACTATTTAATACTGTTTCAATAGTATTTTTCAGAGTAGTAAAAATTTAATTTTATTCTGGTTTCATAAGGGGCCGTCCATTAATCACGTGAGGCTTGAAAGGGGGGGGGAGGGGTTTGACAAAAATCACGAAATATCATAAGGGGGGAGGGGGGGTGTGGTAAGATATCACGTGTATTTATTTTTTCCAATCAAAAACAACCTGCAACCTTTCTGTCTAGGCATTTTTATCACAGTCCTTAATTTCAGAATAAAATGAGGTTATACTTTATACTGCTACTACCTGTATTTAAAGATAATCTTCTCTGGCCAGGTTGGGAGGCTTTTTCACTCTCACCTCACATGCACCTCGTATTCACTAACTCATACACACATCACTCATTATAACTAAACAAAAATTGAGTAAAAATTATAATAATATATATATATACAAAAATTTACACCCAAACTTTCATATCGACACAGATAGCATAAATTTAAAATTGTACAACTCATATTTGGCTATAAATGTACTTCTGTATTTGTAAAATTGAATGACAATGTAAAATATGTCAATTCTTAGGGAAGCTGAAGCCTGTAACACAGTTTTTACTACCACAGGCTTCAGAATTACCTCAAAAAACATGTCTTTTGTGTTTTGTGAAAATAATTTTTTTTTATTATTTTTTATTATTATTATTCTAAAATTTTTAAGATTCTTTGCAGGTTCTAAAAATACACGTGATGTTGAGTGGGGGGGTGGGGGGTAGTCTTAAACCTCACCCACCACGTATCACCAAGGGGGAGGGGAGGTTAAATTTTTTTTAAAAAAAGATCACGTGATTAATGAACGCCCCCTAAGGGAAGATTATACCGTGAAGAACTTAATACTTTACCCTTTTTCTGGCGTCTTCTTATATTTTTTTAACACTGTGGTCGCCAAATCAGGTTGAGATGTAGTTTGCGTAACTTCTTCATCAATTTCTAACACTGCTTCTTCAATAACAAATTCTTCTTCATTTATTATTTGAATGTCCTCTGAATTAAAAAACACTGTACTTGGGTTTGTAGGCACCTATAAATATAAAAATTGTAATGAATTAATAAAAAAAATTTCACACAAATTAATTATAAATAATATACCAATAACAAATCAAATCATAATCTATTGTATAACCACGGAGTGTAACTTATCAAACAATTAATCATAATAAAAACCAACGTAACTACCACATTACGGACAATTTGTACAATCAAATATATATAATACAATACAAATATTCTTTATTGACACCAGAAATAAATAGTTCTGTTACAATTTTAAAGTGTGAAACAAGATGCCAATAGGTGGCCTTAGCCTTATTGCTAAAGTAGCAATCTATACCAGGCAACCGAGCAGGAAATTGTGAAAAATACTTAACAGCGCAGTTTGGTGGTACTTACATAATAAACTACACACAATACTTAGGTATATAAAGGTACTTGGAATACTTAAAATGTTACACATAAATGTATAATGTTATATAGTACATAAAATAAAATTGAAAGAATTAACGTAAATATACCAATACATACATACATATGCATTTATAACTATATAAAATAACTGCAATGTAGAATGGAGATATTTATCCTGCTGAGGAGATGGTGGCAAGGTAGTGGGCTTTAATGTGTTTTAAAATTCTGCATAATTACAGCAAAACAGAGTTGACACTACATTTTAGTATATGAATAAAAATGGATACTAACTGTTTCATCTAGATTTTCATTTTCACTGAAATCTTCAATTATTATGTCAACATTATCAAAATCAATTGATTCTAATATTATTGTATCCATGCTTGGTACTGGGTCTATGTCGATTATGGAATGAGATGGCCGCGGTCTCTGAAAAACAAAAACAAGTTGTACAAATATTATTATTTTATTAATTAGCTTTCTGCCTTACGGCTCCGCCAGCGCTAACAGTTTTTACCATGGGAATGAGCTATTTCCCTGCGGAAAAATGTTGCCTGTGTCTTATTCTGATGTATAAGTTTTAGTACTGTAAATTTTCATAAATATCTGTTAAGTGATTAAGTAAATTTTTTGCGAAAGAGTAACAAATATTCATCCATCCTCACAAATTTTTGCATTTATAATATTAGTAGGATCAATAGGATATCACGTACCATATTCCACATATCTTCAAATTTCTTGAAGTTCAAACGGGCACATTTCTGAAACAGCCCTATACTGGCCAATGTCTTTTGACAAGCTATGCATATTCTGACAAAGTTGCTATTTTTTAATTTCGTTAATTTACTGTTCTCAGCTATATTCTGAAACATTTAGAATTAAATAAGTTATAATTTGTTTTTATTTGTCTTAGAGCAACGCGGGCCTTCCGTACCAGATACGGAAAGCCCGCGTTGCTCTAATTTATTTGTATAATGATCAAGCTTGTGAAGTCGTAAGTTTTTTTTATGCGACATTTTTTTAATCTTATTTTTATTGAGGCTTCTGACACTCTTGGCGACTATGCCAGATCTTGCGACATTAGTAAGGGGTAAGTCAGTTGAGAGAGGTGGGGGGTAAGGTGGTGGTTTTTTTATGACATCTCCTTTAGATCATAGTTCGCTCGCTAGGCTGTTTGCTTTGCTGTAGATAGAACTAAAAAAAGTATGAATTGAATTTGTCAGTCAATTTTAAAAAATCCATCGGGTCCAATACAAATTTCATGACTCTCTATTTCTTTTTAATTGGCAGGCTAAGACGGATGACAACAATTGACTATTTTAATTTATAGAAAAAAAAGGATTTCAATTATACATGCTACTATGTTCCTACATCATCTTGTTTCCATCTTTTTAATTCGCTTTATAAGCAGTCGGGTTTTTGAATTTTTAAATTTACTTTTTTACTAAAGACTTTTCAGTTTTATGAAACAAATTTATGAAATGGTTTAAGAAACATCATCATCGTTTTGAAGGACCTATCTAATGATGTGCCACTTAATGTGTCTTTACCGCCATTTTGTATTTTTTGCCCGCCATTTTGGTTTCGTTAAGGGGCATATTACATTGTAAAAGATCTTTGATCAAAGATCTTTAACGCAAAGATTAGAAAGGGACGCAGTTATGCGTTAGAATGAGATACAAATACACTGCGCTCACTCTTGCACATAACTGCGTCCCTTTCTAATCTTTGCGTCAAAGATCTTTGATCATATATCTTTAATAATGTAATACCCCCCTAAAACAAAACCTAGCTAGCCTGTTTACCAACAGGTTAAATGACGTAGAAATTATTGTCAGTCACATGGTCGGAGTGTCAGACCTCGTTTTCTTAGACCATGTCTGTAACCATCGCACGGTTCAGACGAATCCATGCATGGTCCAAGAAAACAAGGTCTTGCACTTTGACCTTGCAATTAGAACACGTGACTGACACGAGCCTACGTCATTAATTAGTAATTTTGCCTATTCATCCTTGTGGAATGCGATTAATATACAAAGATGAACAGCGCAAAATGACCATACGTAGGTAGACCTTGTTTTCTTGGACGACGAACGAATCGATAGACATCTCATTCTTAATCCGTTCTGAGTCAACTTCAGAACGGATTAAAGAATGAGATCTCTGACCCGTCTAGCCGTTTGGATATTTCGAGGGTATAAAGAATACCACATAGTACATACATACATACTCAGATACGCGTGAAAAACATAACCCTGACCCTGCCTTGTGCAGACGGGCAAAGCAGTCGGCAGTCGGGTAATAAAGTGAGCATGCTGTCTTTTCGTAAGTTCGTAGCAGTTAAATTTGTTGTGGGCGAGAACAAAATGATACAAAAAAGTAGGTTTATGTGACTAGACAAGACTTACTTCATGAGGATAGAGAAGAAGACAGAAAATGTCCCACTCTATATCACTCATAGAAACCAAAACATCCTGGTCCGATGAGCAAGTTACACATAATGATGACATCTTTAAAATGAAGGAAATCTAAAATAAGGCACAAAAACAGCGAACACAGACACCGAAAATTAAACGAAAAATGCAACTCAACATCAACACCGTCAGTCAAGTCAACAAACAAACAACCGCCGTTTTCTTTTTTTTTTTTTTTTTTTTTAATTTCTTTCTCCCTTATGGGAAAGGCAAAGGGATCTAAGCCCATACAGCCTAGTCTTTAGTAGTTTCTTGCATTATCAAAGTTTAATGTCTTCATCTTCAGTCATTTCTTTAGTTTCATTTCGTCGTCTTTAGTCATTTCTTGCATTAATGTACGTCTTCAGTAGTTTCATTTCTTGTTACGGGATCATTGAAATGCAAGGGTGGTTCTTACATTCCAATGATACTGAAGTTTAACGCGGGGTATCAAACCAGAAACAGCTAACCACTCATTATTTCTCACTTTCATTGAATAGTTCTTCTTTAACGGCACATTATCGCACTAATTCCACCATATTAACACCACAATTACCATGAAAAACTATTTTTAAAAAGGACGAAACAATGAACCCGCCATTTCCTCTCGATTCCCGCGTAAAACTCCCCGCCGTTTTCTTTTTCAAAAACAAAAATGCTGCACCACTTTTTTTTTTTTTTTTTAGTTTCTTTCTCCCTTATAGGAAAGGCAAAGGGATCTAAGCCCATACAGCCTAGTCTTTAGTAGTTTCTCTACGGTACAAACCAAACTGTACGAACTTTACAAAGTGTGAAGATTTGGAATGAACATTCTGCTAGCAGCACAAACACATTCTGTTAAACTCTGCTAAATGTTTGTATTTTGACATCTCGTTTGCTAACTTTTCAGATCTGCAGGCCTACTATGTAAGTTACATTACAGTACAGTCAATGTAAGTAGCAATTCAATTCAATGTCATTATTGACAATGTAAGTAGCGAGCGACAGGCTCGAGAAGCTGTCAAACGCGACATATTGACATAACTACTATGGCTCTAATGTCACTATGTCGCGTTTGACAGCTTCTCGAGTCTGTCGCTCGCTAGTAGGCCTACTGCAACACAATCTGCTAGCTAGAACATAAATATGGTATCTAATACTGAATAATACTGCTAAGATCACAGAATCCTGCTAAATCTGGTCACACTGAAGAGAAACGTCAAAAAAAAAATACGCGTCAGAAAAACATACAAGGAGCCAATAATGTACGACCAATATTTCTTGTACCTTGTACGAAGTTTGAACGTAACAATAGTTTACAGCTACTCGTTAACAGATGTCGCAGTTACAAAAACACAACTGTCAAAAGTGATTATTTTTTTTAGTTTCTTTCTCCCTTATGGGAAAGGCAAAGGGATCTAAGCCCATACAGCCTAGTCTTTAGTAGTTTCTTGCATTATCCAAGTTTAATGTCTTCATCTTCAGTCATTATTTCTTCAGTTTCATTTCGTCGTCTTTAGTCATTTCTTGCATCTATGTTAAACTTCTTCGGTAGTTTCATTTCTTGTTACGGGATCATTGGAATGCAATGGTGGTTCTTACATTCCAATGATACTGAAGTTTAACGCGGGATATCAAACCAGAAACAGCTAACCACTCATTATTTCTCACTTTCATTGAATAGTTCTTCTTTAACGGCACATTATCGCACTAATTCCACCATATTAACACCACAATTACCATGAAAAACTATTTTTAAAAAGGACGAAACAATGAACCCGCCATTTCCTCTCGAAATGACTAAAGACGACGAAATGAAACTGAAGAAATAATGACTGAAGATGAAGACATTAAACTTGGATAATGCAAGAAACTACTAAAGACTAGGCTGTATGGGCTTAGATCCCTTTGCCTTTCCCAAAAGGGAGAAAGAAACTTAAAAAAAAAAAAAAAAAGAAAAAAAAGAATCGTTTACACGTAATGTGATGTGGGAGAGTTTTACGCGGGAATCGAGAGGAAATGGCGGAATCATTGTTTCGTCCTTTTTAAAATTAGTTTTTCATGGTAATTGTGGTGTTAATATGGTGGAATTAGTGCGATAATGTGCCGTTAAAGAAGAACTATTCAATGAAAGTGAGAAATAATGAGTGGTTAGCTGTTTCTGGTTTGATACCCCGCGTTAAACTTCAGTATCATTGGAATGTAAGAACCACCCTTGCATTTCAATGATCCCGTAACAAGAAATGAAACTACCAAGAAATGACTAAAGACGACGAAATGAAACTAAAGAAATAATGACTGAAGAAAGACATTAAACTTGGATAATGCAAGAAACTACTAAAGACTAGGCTGTATGGGCTTAGATCCCTTTGCCTTTCCCATAAGGGAGAAAGAAACTAAAAAAAAAAAAAAAGTAATGTGATGTGAAATTCTTCGGTTTTTAGCAGTTTTTAGTGGGTTTTGTTTATTTCTATGGATTTTTATTTCAGTAAATACTATCAAATAAACATTAGCTTGTGTAAGAACTGAATTCTTCTTTCTTTGGTTAAATTCTTTGCTATTTACTCCATTCTTTGACTCTAGCATAACAATTTATTTTAAAACTTTAATTTCATTGTTTTGCCATTATTGTATCACATATATTTACTACTTTAAAAATAGTGCCAATTCATGTAAGAGGAATCTTAAAGCTAGAAGACTGCAAATCCATGAAGTACAGCGACTAAAGGTAACTATGAATGTGTTGTAAATATTTCAATATGAAGACTAAAAAAACTGCTGTTCTCATATCCTTCTGTGTGTCTGAGGTAATATTATCGAGTAAATACCATAGCACAACCAACAGACCAGATCAAAGAAATTGGACACAACCAGCTTTGCAGCAATTTCCTTATTCTCTCAAAGTTGGCCTTACAATTTTAGGGTGAGGTGAGATGAGCGAATTTTTTCAGTTGTTAGTCTCTCAATTTCGGTTTCATACAAAATACGAAACTCATTTTGAGTCGCCGTGTGAACGAAACAAGAGTTTTATATGAAACCACATGTAGCAGAAATTGCGAGACCGGAAAAACGCGACTCAACTCGAAAAATTATGCTAGGTAATTATGGAGCTTCTTTAGCCATTTTTTCTTCTAGGAAAGCATTACCTACTTATATTTAAAAAATGTTTAAGAATTAAAAATATGAGAGACACTTTTGTTTCAGACAGCATATCATCTTATATAAAAAAATGGCAACCTCTGGGAAAGAAGACAAAAATACTTGTCAACTTTTTACAAAAGAACTTCCGTCACTTGAAAACACAACAGTTTCCTGTTCAAAGGAATCTAACTTAAATCTACCTTTATTAACAGAAGAATTGATGATAAAACGTGAAGAAAACGATATTAAAGATGATGAAGAAATGAATAAGGAAGAAGAAGTCACGATTGTACATGAAGAATTAATGATTAAACATGAAGAAATTATGATTAAAGATGAAGAAATTATGATTAAAGATGAACCTATTGACGATTTAAATGGCACAATAAATGACCAGAATATAATTATAGAAAATGCTACAGTCCATGTTAAAAATGAATATCCTTCATCCGATCCTTTAGTGGAAACAGTTGTTAAACATGAAGTTGATGATGAAGAGAGTAATCAAGACTTGAGAAATGTTATGCTCCAGAATGTTCTACAGAACATGTTTGTGGAAAAGGTAAAAATATAATACCTACAAAGCATTCAAAATAGTAATAATAATAAATTAAAACAAAGGTCAGATTACAAAAAAAAAACACTTAAAATTGAAAACTTAAAGCTAATTGTAAATGTCATAGTTTCATTCTATTATAGTATTTATAAAATCATCATCATCATCTCAGCCGAAAGACGTCCACTGCTGGACAAAGCCCTCCCTAAGGATCTCCACAATGACCAGTCCTGCGCTGTTTTTTTTAAAAATATTATCATTAATTTTTTGTTATGAATGAGATACTTCAGTACTTTTAATCAGTCCTTTTTACAATCAGATACTTGTTATCTAATATTTATAAATTCTCATGTTACTGTGTTAGTTACCATACTCCTCCAAAATGCCTTGACAAATTTTGATGAAATTATATTTATGTATATTCACTAGGTCTGAGAAAAGGTTGTGATGTGATCTATTTTTATACCCTTGAGAGCGATCAGTCAGAGCTGCAGGGCAAACAGAAGTTTTATAAAAAAAAAGTGTTACTTGATCTTTATAACAACTAGAAAAGAGCTGATAATCTTTAAATGGAACACTCTCGATTGTGACAACTTGCAAACAAAAAATAATAGATCAAAATCGGCGCATCCGTTTAGGAGCATAGGAGCTATGATGCCACAGACAGACAGACTTATAACACCCCTCTATTTCGTTGGTTGCTATAAAGAATATTTACAGGTATCTGTACAATCATTTATTCATTTTACTCAAATATGAACAGAAGCCTGTACATTTTATAAATAAATTTTTGATATGTAACATCTATAGGCGCGGAGTAAAACTAATTATTGGCGTGGCGACCGTGGCGAGCGGGTTTGTTCCAACGCTATATTTACTAAAGAAAACTATTCTCTAATACCACTAATAAAGTGTATATTCGTATGATACATCTTGTACTACTCCATCTAGCAGATACGTGTAAAACCACTTGAAGCAATCACAAACTAACTTTACTTTCGATGTTTCACATCAGCCAGGCGTCCCGTGACAGCTCACCATTTTTGTTTAGGTGCAGAATTTCCAAGTTGCAAAATGTCCAGGTTGCAAAAGGTCCAGATTTCAAAAGGTCCAGCTTGTAAAATGGTAATAATAAGACATTCTGCATCTAAGGGAAATATAACTTATGCTAATAAAAAAAAAAATGGACCTTTTGCGACCTGGACACTTTGCACCCGCTGGACATTTTGCAATTTGGACATTCTGTACCTAAACAACAATTTTTTTTATTCTTTCAGGAGCAAGCACCATCTGTCTCTGTATACAGCCACAAGCCAAAAAATTCTAGTCAAGCCACAAATACGAAACGACCCGCTACGGTAGAAGTACCCGCGAACACCGTCGCTTCTGTCACCAACAAAATACCTCCGGCACCCTCAAACACCAAAGATAATAGATCTAAAGTCATTAACAGGAAACCAGAAATGGTGAAAAATGTGGTGGCAATACTGCCTATACCCGTTAATGGTGTCTGTATGTCCCGGAAACCAGCTGATGATAACTATAAAGCAGATTTGAGTAACGTTATGCTGCAGAATGTCTTACAAAATATGTTTGTGGTCAAGGTATGGTGTAGTAATTTAAATATATTTGTTTTGTTTCCTATACTTACAAGGAAAGCTTCAATAACATTAAATTTGAAAATTTGAAAACCCCCGCCACAAAACCGTTACTTGATCCTTTCAACAACTAGAAAAGAGCTGATAATCTTCAAATGGCTGAAGAACGAAGATATATTTTTTATCATAGCTAACAATTAACTCTCGATTGTGACTTGCAAACAAAAAAGACCAAAATCGGCGCATCTGTTTAGCATGGTCGACTAAGGCCTATTCACTCTGATTTCAGGGTAAGCTCAAGTACCTCTGTGGGGACATAAATGACTTGTAACAACATGTTTAAATCAGATAGTTCATAGTATCATACAGAGATGTTAATCAGATCCATAGCTATAGATGTAAACTGTAGACTACCGGTAGTTAACCAAATTTTTGGTCAGTGTTGCCACCTTGCCAATAATTAAATCTCTAAGTTTGCTTACCTAACCCTTTTATTGCTTGGCTAGCCACGTGTATATTTTTACGAATACGGCAACAATTTCCCTTATAAAATTAGTTCCATTGAAATTCCGCAATATGGCGAGGTTAGTTATAGTTATTAAGCATATTGAAAATAAATTTATTTTATTTTTTAAATTTTTTTCTTATTTCTTTGGTCGGGCTTTACCGATAGTCTACGGTTCATGTACATCTATGTATCCATAGCTTTAAATGTTTTTGTAACAGTTACAGTTTTAATAAATTTATGGAAATATCCTCGTTTCAGCCCCCCGCAGCGCCTACCAAAGAGGCTCAGCCTGTGGCACAACAGCCGACAAGCCTCCTGAGGCAACTCCTGAACGCCAGCCAGAAACAACCTAACACCGTCCGGTTGGATACCACTCCCGGTCCCGCCACACCAGCTAATGTGTAAGGCTAACGTTGAATAATCTTATTATAGTGTGTGTATACAGAGGGCCTACTATGTAAGTAGCGACAGGCTCGAGAAGCTGTCAAACGCGACATAGTGACATTAGAGCCATAGCATTTCTGTCAATATGTCACGTTTGACAGCTACCCCGGCCTACAGGCCGCCATATAGGCAAATTTTTGACATATTCGAAACTGTGTTGGAGGAAATTTTGAAAATCACCTCCAACAGTACAAAACAAGTAATTGTATGTGGGGATTTTAATGTGGATATTTCAATTTCAAGCAACTATACAGATAGAATATTGAGTTTATTTCAGTCATTTAAATAAGATAATGTTTTTCTTGAACCAACCAGAGTAACACTGACATTATCCAGTTGTGTCGATAATTTTTTCTGTAGTTGTAATTACACTAGTAAGTCAATTTTAAATTCATTACCATCTGACCACTCAGGTCAAGAAGTAGTGTTCTCCGCTAATCAATTAACTGTAAAATTTGAAATAAAAACTAGACCGATTACTGCTGGTCGTGTAGAAAGATTCAATACAGTTTTGACTGAAAAATTGCCTAATATTGAATGTCTTTCTGATGATCCTAATGAATTATATACAAATTTCTTCACCGTTATATTAGAATAGAATATACTTTATTGCACACCAGAATAAAACAGAACAGTAAAATTCACGAAAAAATGATAAAGGCCTTATTGCTAAGTAGCAATTTCTTCCAGGCAAACTTAGGGTGAGGAGATTCATATAAAGTGAGAAGGGTCTGTGCAAACGTCATAATTGACGAATATTATAAAATCTTTCAAGTTAAAAATAAAATGGCACGTCATTAAAAAAAGATAGCCAAAAAACCCAGAATCAACAGGAATGAAATGTGTACAATTGGATCAACAATAAAATACAGTAGGTAAAGTAGGTCCCAAGAGGGGCAGGCAACCCTGAAATATGTGTAGTATAAGAGCCAACAAAAATAAGTACAAAAATCGATCTTGACAGATTTCGCCGGTTTTCAATAAATATTATCTCTAGTGCACAGTAAACGTGATGACTCACGTTTTCGTTAAATTTTTGACTTGACAACGTCTTATAATTCGATGGAGCCGACTGCACGCACGAAAAAACATGACGCAATGCGGCGTTACCGCACCGTTCTGAGGCGTTCCATTTAAGGCTTGAAGTGCAAGCGAGAGCGCTGCTCCAACTTGAGTGAAGCTGCTATACAATAATACATTTACATGTTTCCGTCAAATATGAAGTGCAGTGAAAAGTGAATGTGATTCTTTCGATATTGAATATATGTTCAGTGATATGTTGTCGAATATTCGTGCTTTCATCATTAAAATAAATAGCATCGGTCCGCTCGTGCAGTGTTTGTAGGTTATCCTATAATTGACAAAACTATAACAACAATAGAAAACGACGATGAGTAAAAAATCAATGGCTTTACTATTCGATCGAAATAATTATCGAGCGTAGTTATGATTAAAAAAAATTAAAAGATATATGTTAAATCTTCCACATATCAACAAATTACAATTAAATTTGCAAAAATAATTAAGTAACTAATTGAACAACAACTTTTATTACTTGCTGAAAGAAATAATGTCAATACAAAAATGTATTATTATAAAATAATAAAATCAAAAATTAAATTTTAACTGGCGAGTAGAAAGGTGATGGCCAAAAATGAATGAACTAAAAACCTAGAATCGACAAGAATGAAATATGCACCAATGGATTAACAATAAAATATAGTTAACTAGCGACCCGCCCCGGCTCCGCACGGGAAAATGGTTATTGTGGGTTATTCTTAAGTATATTATGCATGTATTATATATATAAACCTTCCTCTTGAATCCCTCTATCTATTAAAAAAAACCGCATTAAAATCCGTTGCGTAGTTTTAAAGATTTAAGCGTACAAAGGGACATAGGGACATAGGGACAGAGAAAGCGACTTTGTTTTATACTATGTAGTGATGTCACCAAAGAGGCAACCCTGAAATATGTATAGTATAAGGCGTTGTCCTAATAGAACGCGAATACGCGATCATCGCGCGATTGTGAAATGTATGGAGAAATCGTTCTATCGCGCGATCGTCTATTAGGACACATATTCGACTTCAATATGTTTGATCGCGCGTTTGTACGAGTAAAATTCGCGCGAACTTACGATGATCGCGCATTCGCGTTCTATTAGGACAACGCCTAAGAACTGAGAGCCAACAAAAAATAAGTACAAAAATCGGAGTTTTAGTTAAGTTGTGGCGGGATTACATATTTCAGGGTTGCCCCTTTGGTAACATTAACTGTACATTATTGTTAATCCATTGGTACACATTTCATTCCTGTCCATTCTGGGTTTTTTCTTGGCTATCTTTTTTAAACAATAAATTTTATTCATGTATATTGTAAATTTAAAATGATTTACTGAACGAAGAATTTTTTGATTTTTTTGACGTGACAACGTCTTATAAATTGGTTTGCCGGGTGACACTTCAAGAAACTGCGTTACGCTCCGCTCACGTTATGCGCTCACAATGAGAGCGAGTGAGAGGCACGCGTCCCTTCCACTCGGGCATGGTTAGCCCGCCTAAGAGCGAGAGAGACAGACATAAAAAGTGAAAGGCACGCGTCCCTTCCACTCGAGCACAGTTAGCCCGCCTAAGAGCGAGAGAGACAGAGCGAGAGAGAGAGAGTGAGAGAGATAGGCATACACACCGGTTCATGTCTTGCGCTTCTATTTCGCTTAGGCGCCTGCATACAAGTTTACACGTTGCCAGTTAATTGTAAAACGATTGTGTAGTGATAATGTGAAGGTAGTTTCGTCCATCGCAACAATTCAAACAGCAAAGGTAAATAATTTCAGACTGATAATATAACATGATGAAATAAATGACTAAGACATAAGTGAATAGGTTATGTTGTAGTAATCACAATGTTGTGGTAGTTTTCAATCAAAAAAGTAGTATAAATCGTTTCTCAACCAATAATAATTTGTTTAACTTGAAAAAATGAGCGCGACTTGCTATGTAAAAAATTGAAATAACAATGTTTAACCTCCAACCTGTCAAATCGAAACTTTCAAACATTCAAACCGAGACGACCAATCACTGCGCAAGGTAGTAAGCGCGCGATTTACAAATTCAAAGATCAAATGTGAATTAGTTTTCTCCTTTTAGAAAATACATCGATTGATATTAACAATTAATGTGATTTAAATAAATGTTCTAACTTTTAAATTTAGTTTTTATATTTATAACAATGTAAAACAAGTTAAATTTATTAATAACTTATAACAACTGATTGATTTAACATAAACCAATTTTGTGAATTCTCGAATTTGTTATTTATATTAATAACTGTTTCAACAAAGTTCAATTTATGCAAAAATTTGAAATAAAAAATGAATTTAACATACACAAATTTTGTGAAATTTCAAATTAATAATTTATATTAGTAACTTTTTAAAACTAAACCAACCAAATTGTGATCTTTTCTATGTTATAGAGAGTTTATCGTTATAAAGAATGATGTTATAAAGAGTTTACACTGTATTTGAAAACATTTAAAAATATGAGAAACAATAATTTCTAATTTGTTCAATTTTAGTACAATGGAGCCAGATGTACAAATTCCTTCAACGTCCAGTACACCGATGGAGACTGATGATATCGTGCCACCAACGTCTGCCATACCTTTCGCTGTGCCACACACACCCCATAACGCCAAAGCGCAACGACAAAGTATGTATAGAAAACGTAAGGCCGCGGAAAGAACTCCTGCAGAGGCAGCAGATTTTGCAAAAGCAGCCGCCGAAAGACAACGTAGATGCAAGCAACGTAGACTCGCCAACTCAGCTCTTGACACCGGCACACTAGAGTCAGCCACAGTGTCTGCTCCTGTGGTAGTGGAAAGAACAGTTACTGCCCAGACCAGCGCTCAGCGACAACGTGCTTACAGACAGCGTAGAGCTGCTCAAATTGTTTCACAAATAAGTACTCCACCGACTCACACAGCAGTGCAACCGGAACAATCAACCTGGAATATCAAATGGTCGTCGTCAATAAAGAGGTTTAAAACTACATTTCTGGACAACGAATTTGGCCACGCTTGCTCTGTTTGCGACCGATTGTGGTTCAAGAATGACCTTAAAATCATCACTGCTGCACAACTACAGGTCATATCGGATTGGTTCGTTAAGGAAAATAGGCAACTACGCGAGGAGGATTATACGCATATTTGCAACACCTGTAGATTTTCGCTGAACAAACATAAGCTTCCTACCCTTGCAAAAGTGAATGGCTTCTCATATCCAGAAATACCTCCTGGCTTACCGCCACTGGATCCAATTAGTGAACGATTAATCTCACCACGTCTGCCATTCATGCAAGTGCGTCGTCTGCGGCATGACTTCTCTTATGGAATTATTGGTCAAGTGATCAACGTTCCAGTCAACGTAGAAGACATGGTAAAATGCTTGCCCCGGCATTTAGATGAGGACGACGTCATTAATGTCAACATCAAACGGAATCTCGCACACAAAACAAATTACATCAGTGGCTACATGTCCAAAAGGACAATCAAAGAATGGTTGGATGTACTTCAAAATTCAAGTCTATATCGCTTGTACGATATCACAGTAGATTTGTCAAGGCTGCAAACTGTCGTGCCACCAGAGGAAGATTTGCAGGATGACTCGGCTCATCGAATCGAAACAATCGCCGCCGAGTGTACTCCGGAGTCAGAAATTCTTGCTTCCAGGCAGCATACACTACTGTGGAACGAAGAGGATTGCCTCGACATCGCACCAGGACATCGGGCCATGCCTCTGAACATCATTTACGACCGTCATGCTGAAGAACTATCATTTCCTGCAATATACTACGGCCAGCCTCGTCGCTTCCACATGGGAGTTTCAGTGACACCTTACATGATGGCAACCAGTGAATTACGACGAAGTGACAGACGCGGAGCCACGCCTCAAAAAGTCTTGTACGTTGCTATGAAGATTCTACGTCTCCGCATGGTGGATGGCATTTACAGCACATTTCGGAATGTGTCAACCACGGAAAACGTAACTCGACGCATGTTGGAGGACCCGGAATTTCTTAAAGAATTTGTCGTTCAAAATCTTGCCTTCATGAAGTCAGTACCCAATTCCGTCCAGTATTGGGCCTCTCGCAAACGAGATCTGTTTGCGATGCTCCGTCAACTAGGTAAACCGACCATATTTCTCACTTTAAGTGCAAACGAAGTACGCTGGTTGATATTACTGAACTTACTCCTCAAATTGAGTAACAAGTATCCTGGAAAAGTTGCTGAAGATCTAAACACGTCAGAGCGGTGCAACTTAGTGAGCGACGATCCAGTTACGTGCTGCATATATTTCCACAAACTCGTCGGTACATTGATGAATATGCTGAAGGCAAAACAATCATATAATCCATTTGGCCAGTACTTTGTTAAAGATTATTTCTTTCGCATTGAGTTCCAGCATCGAGGAAGCCCCCACGCACACATTTTGGTGTGGTTGAATAATGATCCACACGAGGCCGTGTCAGAAAATATGCCAATGACCATCGAGCTCGTGGAGAAGCTGAGTTCTGTCGCTAAAGAAGATATGCCCAACGAGACCATCTACGCCAATCAAATTCACAAGCACACTTTCACCTGCACGAAGCGAGGTGAGACGACTTGTAGATTTGGGATCCCGTACTGGCCAATGCCTGCTACTCGAGTCTTGGTTCCAATGCCTCAGACTGATGGACGCCGGTCACCATTCCAAAAAAAATCCAAGGAGCTACGAACGTGTCTCAGCGAACGTACATACCCTAGCATGGATGACTTTTTGAGGGAACATGGTCTGACATTTGATGCATATCTTGATATAGTACGTTCAACCCTTCGCAGGCCAACTTTGTTGTTTAAACGTAACTTCGATCAACTTATGACAAACACGTTCAACCCTTACCTTGCTGGTCAAATTAATTCCAACATCGATATTCAGTTTATCTTAGATGAATACAGCTGCGCACAGTACGTCGTGGAATACGTGAACAAATCAGCTCGTGGAATGGGTAACTTGAATCGAGAGTTGACTAAAATGATGGAAGAACATCCTGACCGCGATTACACTGGTCAATTAAAAGCATTGAGTGTCAAACTTCTCAATGCAGTTGAAATGTCGGCGCAAGAAGCAGCATGGTATTTGTTACGACAGCCGATGAGCGAAGCAAGCCGTCAAATTGTGTATATACCAACAGTGTGGCCCTCAGAGAGACAACGTTGCCGCAAACGTCGGAAACAATTGGATCGCGAAGGAATCGCAGAGGACAGCACAGACGTGTGGACCAAAAACATCATTCAGCGGTATGAAGAAAGACCTCCATCTTTGCAAGATGTATATTTGGCCGAGTTTGCGTCGTGGTATGCTAACTCTCGTGATTTCATTGACAATGAAGACGACTTGAACGTGCATGAAGATGACGATCCTGAACCGCCGACTGGAGAAAGAACGACATCGAGAGGATATCGCAAACGTCTGATCGGTCGAATCATACGATACAGATGCTACGACATAGATGAAACTGTCAATTATCAACGTGAGATGGTACTGCTGTACTTGCCCTTTCGCAACGAAGTCGCTGACATTGTTGATTGTAATAAATTTATACAATTATTCAATGACAACAAGGAAACTATCATGGAACGCAGAAAACTTTATGAGAACAATATTGACATCGACAAAGTGATGCAAGAGCTAGAAGCAATGATGATTTTGCAAAATTCAGACACCACAGAACCAACGGAAACAGAGTCAAGAAGAGTGTTTGTAGAACAGCTGTTAGGAGGAGAGGGAGCTGAAAATAACGATGATGTTAATGAAATCGTGCCGCAAAACGGATTGTCTACGAACTACAAATGCTGAACAACGTGAGGTGGTTCTTGAGGCTATACATCGTTTACATGGCTGCGGAGATGAGCTCCTACAGGCTCTACAAATCTTCTTCACCGGACCAGCAGGATGTGGCAAAACGTATACATTGAAGGCCCTCATGGAAACGTACAATCGTTACACTCAGAACCACAACTCACTCAACAACGCCTACGTTGCTTGTGCAAGCACAGGTAAAGCAGCTGTACCTCTTGGTGGAACAACAGTTCACTCAGCATTTCGCCTAACAACTTCTCGAGTTACAAGACTTCTATCAGCTGAAAACTTGCAAGCCTATAGAAATATGTTCGTTGGCGTGAGAGCAGTTTTCATTGACGAGATCAGCATGTTGAGTGCAGCTATCCTCGGTAAAATCAATTATCGATTGCAACAGATAACCGGCATATACGACCAAGTTTTCGGAGGCCTTCACATCATCTTATGCGGCGATTTCAGACAGCTGCCGCCTGTACGCGCTACTCCGTGTTACACAGTGCCAATCAACCAACTCGGAGGACCTATACTGTGGCAAAGCATCGACTACTTCCCATTGGTCCGTGTTGTACGACAAACTGACGAGCTGTTTTCGAGAATTCTGACTAAAATTGGAGATGGACTTAAACTAAGTGTCAATAACATCAAACTTATAGAATCCAGACATAAGTCAGAGTCCTGGTGCAAAGAGAACGTACCTGACGCTGTTCGGTTGTTTTACAGTAACTTTGAGGTTGATTCATACAATCGAAAAGCAATTAACAACGCACACAACTGTATTGCCACTGATATCATGCTCGGATATTCCAGTAATTCTGAGAGGGGCCAACAGCAAGGAAAACTTCACAAGATGTCGGTTGCAGAGACAGACGGATTGCCTTACATGCTGCCCTTAGCAGTGGGATACCCTTACATGATAACGTCTAACATCAACGTAGGAGATGGATTGGTAAACGGCGCTATTGGAGTCTTGCGACACATCGAACGTCAGCCAGCCGATCCAGCCGAAGCAGGACCATCGACCAGCACGACGTCACCGCCCACAAAAGATGAAATTATCACTCTTTGGTTCGAGTTTCCAGACAAAAGTACGGGTGCCAGTGCAAAACTCAAAAGTCGACCACATGTACTCAGCAAACCAAACACTTTGTCCGTTGATTGGGTGCCGGTGTACAAAAAAGTGGTCAACATCACATTGACAAAAACAGTGAAATGCAAACGCAAACAATTTCCTTGCGTACCTGCTTGTGCCATTACGATTCACAAATCACAAGGTGGGACGTTTGATGTAATCGTGTATAAGTACTCCTCCAAGCAACCACAACAATTAGTATATGTAGCCATGAGCCGCGTAACGAGTATCAACGGATTGCATATCATCACGGAGAAGGACTCTCCTTTGATTTTCAAACATTGGCGCGAAGGAAACGACTCACAAACTACACGAGATATTCGCACTGAATATATTCGACTCCAAGGACACACTTTGCAAACCACCACTAATGTAGTGTATTAAGTGTATTGATACACTATTTACATACATAAATATAAAATATTATACTCTACCCACAGAATAATTATCAACTATTACAGTTGTGGTTACAATCCCCACGCTTTACAGGCGGTTTGGGGATTGCACTTGTGCTTAAGTAACCTAACCTAACCACGTGTTTCATATCATTCATTTGTATGAAACCTGACCAAAGAAATAAAAAACCTGCTCGGGGGCGCCACGTGCATATTTTTGTTTATGGCAACAATCTTCCTTATAAAATTAGTTCCCTTGAAATTCCGCAAATGACGAGTTTTTTTATTTCTTTGGTCAGGCTTTACCTTTCCCAAAAAGTTTTCTTATATTTATCTTAAGCCCAAGGACGTTATATACAAACAGGACTGATAACTCGGATAATTTGTATTTACGGAAATGAACCATATAACAAAGTAGTAAAGTATATTTTCTATTGCACCTTACACAGAGGCTAATCCGAGCCGAGAGGTATAGTAACAACAGAGGCCTTGTGTCTCGTTCTTTCAGCCTAAAAAAATGTTTTCGATCATACATCTTGGTTCAAAAAACTCAGTTCAAACGCTTGTATTTTAATATTATTTTATAAATTTTATGTCAGCGTATTATAAATAACTGTATTAATTTCATTGTATATATTTTCTTAAATAAAAAAGAAAAGAAAAATTTTTGTCTGCCTTACTTTTTATTTCTCATGGTAACTAAATATAAAATATCAAATAAATAAATCAAGGAAGAATAATCGAACAAACTTAGACACCAACGCAGCAGGTGGAGTAGCGATCTATCGTAGGTTATCATCAATATCAACAGGAAAAGTGATCGATGTTGCGGTCACAGACACTGCTCGAGTTATCAAAACCTGCGGTGACTTGTGCTTGGCTGAAGTTACTTGCTTTACCGCTGATACTACCTTCAAAATTGTGCTCGGTGCTGTTTATATTCATCCAGGATCAAGTGTACAAGACATCGGAATGTTGCTACACCAGGCACTTCTTCCATACGTGCATAACAGCCAGTACGTGCCACCGTTCCTGCAAGTTGATCCTAATATGCCGATTCTTCTATGCGGTGACTTCAACCAAAACGTGAAGTCTGATGACAAGTTTCTCAAATTCATTAAAGAGACGTTTAATCTTGATTGCGTATCAGATATGTCTAAGTCTACTACGTTAAAAGGAACAACCATTGACTTGACATTTTCTAGGCACATTACAGCAGAAACACTTCCTTTCATTTCATATTTCTCCTATCATCGCCCTGTCCTCAACAAAATCACTCAGATAGGAACAAGTTAAGTTGTAGTAAACGCTGTTTCATTGTACGCAAATGTATTGCAAGTTATTGTATGTATATTTGTATATAAATACGTATGTATGTGTAAAGGTAAAAATAAAATTTTGTTAATATGAAATTCAGTAAGAGATTCTTTGTATAAATTAATGTTTTAAATATAATTCTTTGTATAAATAGATGTTTTAAATTGTTACTATTATTTCATCCTTCTTCCTACTATACGAATGAATATTCACATTAAAATTATTTTACCACTCAAAGTCGTTGTCACGTAAAACTTTCGCCCGTATACCGACTTTACAGGCAACCAATTTTTTCTAAATTGTTTAGAACGACGATTCATTTTGCAGAACCGCTTACAATCGCACCACGGAAAAACAACCTGACGAACCAGAGGATGCCACGAATGAGCCACTATCTTCGATGAGTGAACCCATGGAGGTTGAAGATGCTGTAGCATCTACTTTAGCAACGCCATTCGCTGCTTCAAAATCGAAAGCACAAAAACAGCGTGAGTACAGACAGCGTATCGCAGCAACTAGAACTCCTGCCCAGGCGGCTGCTGCGAGAAAATCAAAAAACGAAAGACAACGCAACAACAGATTACGCCAAGCTGCCAACTTGGCTGTTGCCAGTGGTTCTCTTGAAGCTACAACTACATCTTCATCTCGTTTAGGGGAAGAGTCGAACAATGTCCAAACTGGAAGTCAACAACAATCTTCCACCACTGCAGATCAACCTAATGGGCATGTCAATCTCACAAATAAGCCACCAATAACTGCTCCGAAAACAAGGGCACAAATACAACGCGAGTACAGACAGCGGTGTGCTGTGTCCAAAACTCCTGCGCAGGCAGCGGCTGCAAGAGAAGCGCGGAATGCAAGAGATAGAAACAACAGATTACGACAAGCTTTTAAGGCTATTGCCAGTGGTTCTCTAGAAGCGACTACTACATCCTCATCTCGTTCAGGGCAAAGGTTAAACACCGTTCATATTGATACTCAACAATTTTACCGACAAACAACGTCAAACTTTAGCAACAGAACCAGCAGAAAGTACAGTACAACCAAGCACTTCTTCAGATCAAATTGAAGTTCAAGCACAATCTACTTGGAACACTAAATGGGCATCATCAGTCATGAGATTCAAATCTACTTTTTTTGGACTACGATTTTGGCTACGCTTGCTCGGTCTGCGACAGACTTTGGTTTGGAAACGCCCTTAAACCCATCCCTGCAGCACAGCTGAAGGAAATTTCGGATTGGTTTATCAAAGAAAATCGACAACTGAGCAGAGAAGAATAAAACTGGTTTGCAACACTTGCAAAAAGTCACTGAACAAACAATCGACGCCACCGCTAGCAGAAGTTAATGGATTCTCATATCCTGACCCACCACCAGGTCTATAAGATCCCATCAGTGAACGATTAATTTCGCCTCGTCTGCCATTTATGCAAGTTCGTCGTCTGCGCCATGATTTCTCTTATGGAATCGTAGGACAAGTAATAAACGTACCAGTCGACGTCCAAGAAATGGTAAAATGCTTGTCAATTGGATGAGGACGACGTTATTAATGTAAACATTAAAAGAAACCTTGCCCACAAAAGACCGCACATTTTGCTTTGCTGAACTCGCCACTAAATGTAACTTTATTTGACTTAACTAAGTGATCAAAAGTGTCCAAAAGTTAAAAATAAATGATTTCATTTAATTTCATCTGTTTACATTAGCGGATACATGTCCAAAAGTACAGTTACTTCGTGGTTGACCGTACTGCAGACCTCTCCATTATATTGTTTGTACGAAATCAAAGTGGACTTGTCGAGAATCTTGCTCTGCCAGACCTCGATGACGTAAAGGATGACCCGTCAAACCGTATAGAAAATATCTCCGCAGACAAAACCCTGAATTTGAGATTCTCGCTTCAAGACAACATACCGTGATGTGGAACCAAGAAGATTGTCTCAATATCGCACCATGACACCAGGCAACTTCCCCTTAACATCATTTACGACCGTCATGCAGAAGAGTTTGTCATTCCCATCGATATACTATGGAAATCCACGTCGATTCCACATGGGAGTTTCTGTGACATGTTTACAACATGTGACTGCAATCGTATCCTCTCTGCAGTTCTGCAGTGTCAGGCGCGCCGTCACCAATCTTCTCATACGCTTGTTTTAACGCAGGCAGCCAACCAATGAGGCGGCGAAACAGAAGAGTGACGACGGCCCTTACAAATTCAAATGCGCCGAGTGCGGGAAAAGATTCCTGGAAAAGTTTACCGCAAGGGAACACATACAGTGAGTATGCAACAGAACCTATAAACTAAACTACAGAAGTATTTAATAGTACAGTAAGCTGACGAATGAGGTGACCCCCCCGCCGACACGCCACGCTACTTTCGCCATGCTGTAACTGAATTATTCATTTAATCATTTAGTTAGAGAGACCGTTGAAATAAGTCAACACATTTTTAACTACGCTGATGAAGTTTTATTAGCCATTAGTTCGTTATTTTCTGCCCCTTTGTAGCGATAGATGGCGCTTAGCGGCGCCTCAGGGGGGTCATCTCATTCGTCAGCTTACTGTACTAAAGAAAGACCGTACAGAAAGGGCACTCATCCCCCCGCGCTAAAAGACATTTCTATTTCTAAAATGAGTTCCCTGCCCGATAGCCCCCCCACGCCCCGCACCCCGCAGGCGCCGCGGGACTCCCTCGCGTGTATACATAGCCCGTCATTGGGCTCAATTCTGCGTGGCCGCTAGAATATCTAAATTTAAGTTGTTATGTCTCTTTCACGTTCTTAAGAACGAAAAGGGACAGGTGATTGCCAATCTACATTTAGACACGTCAAACATCGATTTTACGCGTAATTTAGCAGGAATTTAAAAACATCCCGACTAAATTAAGCTGAATTTGACAGCTGCGCTGCTTATTTTAAATATCATTCATTCAAAATTAAATTCATTCATCTCCCCATCCTTTTCGATTACCGTATGAATGAAAGAGACCAACAACTTAAATTTAGAGATTCAGCCACGGCAAAATTGAGCCCAGTGTTTGACTTGTAGTTGATATTCAGTTGTTATTCAAAAATAAGTAGCTTAAAACTTATCTAAATGTATTGAATAAAAAATCTCAAAGATTATTTGGCACAAAAAAATTAAGAGCGCTCAACGCCTGTTTAATTTTTTGTGCCAAATAAGACCTGTTTTTAGCGAACTTTTCATTATTAACAGATTTGGTGTTTCTAGCTAAGTTGTAAATAGCAAAATTTCCGGGTTCGAATCCCCCTGGACGTTTATCCCGTGGCTTTTAAGCTTTGACTTTGTAATTGGTTCTTTAAGTTAAGTAAGTATGCAATTTAAGTTTGCTGTGAAATTAGAATAAATAGGTAGGTGTCTCACCCGTGGCAATAATGAGTTACTTACTTTTTACACCCTGTTTAGATCGTGAAGTTTATTAATTAATTTACAGACACGCACACACACTCCTTCCTGCACAAACGAATCCACTATTGACATCATAATTAGCTACTATATGTCTATTTAGTTAAGCTTGTAAGGGAGTGGTGTCTTCCCTACGGCATGAAGACAAAAGACGAAAGGGACGCAGCTATGCGTAAGAATGACATACGAATACACCGCGCTCACTCTTGCGCATAACTGCGTCCCTTTCGTCTTTTGTCGTCGTCGCCAGTAAAATAGGTGCCCTAGGCAGGGGAGACACCACGCATAACTGCGTCCCTTTCGTCTTGTCTTTGTCGCCAGTGAAATAGGTTCCTAAGCTTACTAGGACTGACCCTACAGACCCTATAGTCACTAAAATAATAATTATTATTATTGTCCCTGTCGCCCTGACCTCCGGCGGTTTGATTTTTCCGCCTTTGTTGGAGTTAACGCCGCCTCTTCTCCTGAGAAGAGGTGTGAAATAAGCTTTATGCTCACATTATAATAATAATAACAAATACTTTATTTAACGCAAAAATCTTACAATGTCGCTGTCGATGTTCACCATATTGTGTAAAATATGAACATCTGTTTAAGAATAAAGATTTTTAATTTTGTTATTTATTTCTAGAAAGACTCATCTAAAGTTCCTCAAATGCAGCGGTGTATGCAACAAGACTGTGGTCGTGAATTACAAGAAACATCATCTAGAGAGGGACAAAAAAGGGGTGTTCTGCGAGCCGTGCGGGAAGTGGTTCTGTGTTGCCAGCTACAAGGCGCACGTTGACAGCGCCACGTCACACGCCAAACCGGGCCGATACAGGTGGGTGTCACGCCCGTTACAACGCCTGCTACTATCTTGTCACACCTGTTACAGGTGCACGTCACACCCATTACGGTACAATACTATTTTCAAGTCCGGTGAAGCTTGATTGGTCGTACCTTTTCGACAAAAGCATAGGTCAATTCAAAAAAAAAAAAAAACGGTACAATACACATGTCACACCCATTACGGTACAATACTAACATGTCACGCCCGTTACGGGTTACTATAGATAGATCGCACTGCTGTTTCACGTCTGTTACGTCCTATAGTATTATTGCGCCGACCAAAGAAATAAGAAACCTCGCCATATTGCGGAATTTCAATAGAACTAATTTTATAAGGGAAATAGTTGCCATTTTCGTAAAATTATACACGTGGCGCCCCCAGAGCAGGTTTCTTATTTCTTCGGTCAGACTTTACTTACCAAGAAGAAATCTTGAATGTATTTACTTATTTACGTTCTTGTCATAATAAATGTATGTGTGTGTCAGATGTTGTTAATTAATTATGTGATTATGATTACAGGCACTCCTGTAAAGAATGCGGAATGAAGTTTCGTCGCAAAGTGAATTTGAAGCAACACATCAATAGACACCATCTTATGAATGTTAAGGTAAGTCGAGGGACTTCCGGGGTGAAGTGAAGGGATATTATCGCTATAAAAAACTAATTATTACTTAGGCAGGTATTTCATGGTAGTCAAAGACGAAAGGGACGCAGTTAGGCGCAAGAGTGAGCGCGGTGTATTTGTATCTCATTCTAACGCATAATTGCGTCCTTTTCGTCTTTCGTCTTTGACTACCATAAAATACCTGCCTAAGTAACCAACCTGCCTTGTTTGTCACGTGACCATTCTATATGATGTACGCATGGTCCAAGAAAACAAGGTCTTCCCATTAGACCACGTGACTGACACGAGCCTACGTCATTTCTACGTCATTTTGCCTATTTATCCTTGTCGAATGCGTGTAATGGACAAGGAAGAACAGCGCAAAATGACGTAGGCTCTTGTCAGTCACGTGGTCTAACGGTGAGACCTTGTTTTCTTGGACCATGTGATATACGTATGACGCTTGCTTATCGTGTGGATTTCGATGTTAACCTACCTCACAAACCCTGGTGTCGGAATTATTGAGCCGCCTTAGGCTTCTGACGTGGCTCCTGTAACGACTACGTCCGTAGATCATAGTTGGTACCAACGGTTTCACGAGCCTTTCGAAGTGCGGAATTATCTTTCAGATAATCGGATTCAACCTGCAATGTCGTAACCTAGCTGGTGAAAGTCTCGAAGTGATATTTGTTAGACAAGTTCCCCACCGGGATTCGAACCCGGAACCTCCGTAACATCATGCGAGCTTTTAACCACTCGACCAGGGGCCGTCCATTAATCACGTGAGGCTTGAAAGGGGGGGGGAGGGGTTTGACAAAAATCACGAAATATCACAAGGGGTGTGGTAAGATATCACGTGTATTTATTTTTTCCAATCAAAAACAACCTGCAACCTTTCTGTCTAGGCATTTTTATTACAGTCCTTTTCAGAATAAAATGAGGTTATACTTTATACTGCTACTACCTGTATTTAAAGATAATCTTCTAAAAATTTTAAGATTCTTTGCAGGTACTAAAAATATACGTGATGTTGAGTGGGGGGGTGGGGGGTAGTCTTAAACCTCACCACGTATCACCAAGGGGTTAAAAAATGCTAAAAAATGATCACGTGATTAATGGACGGCCCCTTAACTAGAATGACGAAATTATTAAAAAATCGAAGAATTTTTTTGTTTCTTAGTCAGAAAAAAAACGAGCGTTCTTTAAGATTTCCATAGATGACGTAAAATAATGAGAACAGTGAGAGTTATTGTGGACTTTTTGACTTTGTTTTGTCGGATTGTGCATGACTCTGATTGCGATATAATCCAATACTTCTGTATTTATGACCTCACTATTTACTAGTGCCATCTGTTGAGCAGTCTTGTAAGGTTCTTTTTTCTTAATTTTCTACTGGAAACTGCTGCTGGATGCGGGCAGCGCAGGACCGATCTTTGTGGAGATCCTTGGAGCCTTTGTCCAGCAGTGGATGACCACAGGCTACGATGATGATGATGATGCTAGTGGAAATCTTCCCATTCCAGAAGCCGTTCAAATGTGCCCGCTGCCCGACGGCCTACGAGAGCGCTGCGAGCCTCGCCGCGCACGTGCGGAGCGTGCACGAACACACGGGCACGAGGCCCAAGCACTTCGTGTGCGACCACTGCGGCGTCGGCATGTATGTAAGTGGACACACTACTTTATAGAAAACTTGGTGAAGAAAACGAACTAAAGATTGGGCTGTATGGGCTGTTGCCTTTGCCTTTCCCCTTAGGGTAAATAAGCGAGCTATCACATTGGCGACAAAGGCAAAGTCGTGCAAAAACGAAAAGGGACGCAGTTATGCGTTAGAATGAGATACAAATACATCGCACTCACTCTTGCGCATAACTGCGTCCCTTTTCGTTTTTGCACGACTTTGTCTTTGTCGCCAGTGTGATAGCTCGCTTAATAAACTATTTTTTAACCGACTTCAAAAAAGGAGGAGGTTCTCAATTCGACACGTATGTTTTTTTTTTATCTTTTTTTTTTACCTTTTTACGAAAATTAATATATGTATTAGGCTGTATGTCTTAGCACTAATGCCTTTTCCTTAGGAAAAAATTCGAAAAATTCGGCTGAGCAAAAAAAATTCAGCTTAATTTAGTCGGGATGTTTTTAAATTCCTGCTAAATTACAAGTAAAATCGAAGTTTGACGTATCTAAATGTAGGTTGGCAATCACCTGTCCCTTTTCTTTTTTAAGAATGTGAAAGAGACTTAACTTAAATTTAGATATTTTAGCGGCCAAGCAGAATTTATTTAAAAGTGATGTTTATTTTAATTATTTTCAGAACAAGCGAAGTTTGGCGTGCCACATGGCATGTCATACAAGCGCGCGGCGTTACCAGTTACCAACAAAAAAACTTAACACAAGCAAGCGCCGGAGGAACAGGGACGGAGATACTAATTGATAGAGACAACAAATCCGGATTCGGATTGCGGACGTACAAGTACTAGAGAAGAGAACTCGAATACATTCTGTGCGCCAACATAGACACAGACATGGTAGAGAATGTGGCTGAAGATAAATATAAGAAAACTTTTTGGGAAAGGTAAAGCCTGACCAAAGAAATAAAAAACCTCGCCATACTGCGGAATTTCAGTGGAACTAATTTTATAAGGAAGATTGTTGCCATAAACAAAAATATACACGTGGCGCCCCCAGAGCAGGTTTTTTATTTCTTTGGTCAGGTTTCATACAAATGAATGATATGAAACACGTGGTTAGGTTAGGTTACTTAAGCACAAGTGCAATCCCCAAACCGCCTGTAAAGCGTGGGGATTGTAACCACAACTGTAATAGTTGATAATTATTCTGTGGGTAGAGTATAATATTTTATATTTATGTATGTAAATAGTGTATCAATACACTTGATACACTATAAAGAAATAAATTTATTTGTTTGTTATATTGTGATACCTATAATGAAATTTAAAAAAAGTATCATAAGATTAAGATTTTAAAAAGAATATTAAAAAACATTAAGAATTTAACACGGCTTTTATTTTACTTTAATATACATTGTTATTATTATTCAAAATTCCTCAACTAAATAGTTAGAGAGCCCACGACCAAGATTTTTAAATTTTAATTTTAATTTTTTTTCTAACGATTTTATAGGGTTTTTGCCGTATTGCTATGAGACATGGTTTTGGTCGTGGGCTCTCGTACTAAAAGTGTTTCTTCGGCACATGTGTCTTATGTACTCTCTTCTTGTATGTTAGCGACGCTCTTTTACCTCTTTCTAATAATAACTCGGTTTAATTCTCAATTTGACCATGACCTTCGCTGTATTTGACCTTGACCGTGCATGACCTTGACCTCAAGCTCAAGTCTCCTCCAAGATCAACAGCTGTTTCCTCGGCGCATGTATCTTCTTATGTACTCTCTTGTATGTATATAGAGATGCCCTTTTACCTTTCTCTAATAATGTCCTGTTTTATTCTTAATTTGACCATAACCTTCGCTGTGCTTGACCTTGACCTCAACTCCTCCAATATCTACCTGTTTCCTCGGCGCGTGTACCTTATGTACTTTCGTCTCTTGCTGTGTGTACATAAAGGTGCTCTTTTAACTTTCTCTAAAAATAACCCAGTATTTTCTCAATTTGACCATAACCTGACCTTAACCGTGCTTGACCTTGACATCAACTCTCCTCCAATATCTGCACCTGCTTCCTCGGCGCGTGTATCTTATGTGCTCTCTTCCTGTGTGTCTATAAAAGTGCTCATTTTACCTTCTCAAAAAATATCCCACTTTTTTCTCAATTTGACCATGACCTGACCTTAACCTTAACTCTCCTCCAATATCTACACTTGTTTTCTCGGCGCATGTATCTTATGTACTCTCTTCTTGTATGTATATAGAGATGCCCTTTATGTCCCGTTTTATTCTTAATTTGACCATAACCTTCTTTGTGTTTGACCTTGACCTTAATCCTCCTCCAATATCTGCACCTGTTTCCTCGGCGCGTGTATCTTATGTACTCTCTTTTTACCTTCTCTAATAATATCCCAGTTTCTTCTCAATTTGGCCATAACCTGACCTTAACCGTGCTTGACCTTGACATCAACTCCTCCAATATCTGCACCCATTTTCTCGGCGCATGTATCTTATGTACTCTCTTCTTGTATGTATATAGAGATGCCCTTTATGTCCCGTTTTATTCTTAATTTGACCATAACCTTCTTTGTGTTTGAGCGTGACCTCAACTCTCCTCCAATATCTGCACCTGTTTCCTGGGCGCGTGTATCTTGTGCACTCTATTGTATGTATTAGAGATGCTCTTTTACTGTTTTATTTTTAATTTGACCATAACCTTCTTTGTGTTTAACCTTGACCTTAATCCTCTTCCAATATCTGCACCTGTTTCCTGGGTGCGTGTATCTTGTGCACTCTCTTCTTGTGCGTGTATAAAGACGCGCTCTGTCTAAAGGTGCATCCACACACTTCGCAGGAGAGAGGCCGCTCGCCAGTGTGAATCGCCTCGTGCTCGCGGAGACCTTTCTTGTCCTGTTTGGAAAAGGAATGGAATGATTTTAAAATACTTCGATGTGAATCGGCTCTAAGGATTGCTACAAACAAAAGGGCTGGTTATATTGGGTTCGGCAGGTTGTGTTTAACCTTGGAATATTCAGAGTAAATTCAAAATTCACCCAGTTTGCCTACAGACTCGAGCCCCTCGATGGGTATGGAGTATAGGGGCTCTAAACGAAGTGAAAGTTAGGTAACTAAAAGGTAATTAAAATAAGTAGTTACTAAAGCCTCATTTACACCGAGGAGGTAACATCATGCAGCAGTGTCGCATGCGACATAAATAAATAAATATATGGAACATCTCACACACGGCCACCTGACCCCAAACTAGGCAGAGCCTCTACTATGGGTGTCAGACAGCTGATATACATACATATATAAATATACAACATCCAGACACAAGGCAAACACAAGTGCTCATCACACAAATGTTTGCCCTGGGCGGGATTCGAACCCTGTGCTACGTTGGTAGGTATACATACTACCAACTAGGCCACGGGGCTGACATAGGTAAATGATAAAACAAAAATTAGAGTAAGATACTTTGAAAATTTAGTCACGATGTTGCCTCGGCGTAAAATATGCTGCCGCATGCCACAAATATTTTCCATTTGTAAAAAGTAGCCTATGTTACTCGGAGTGAATGTAGCTTTTTAATGGTGAAAGAATTTTTGAAATCGGTTCAGTGGTTTTTGAGTTTATTCATTACAAACATACACACACACACAAAAATGCAAATCTTTATAATATTAGTATGTTTTTTTTTTATGATAGATAGAAGGATATGGTGAGGGTAGTACCCGGAATGCCTTCCCGCACTGCTGGCAGATCTTGTCGCGCGCATTCTCCTTGACGCCGTGATGCGCGCGCCGCACGTGCCGCGTGATGCAGCGACGAGTCGCCAGCGCCTGCACATTTAAAAATTCAAAATTATTTATATCGTACCACATAATTTATCTTATACTAATGATAGGAGTCTCCTAGTAGGCAAGGTTTGCCCGTGTTAGGAGGCTCCGCTCTTTCGTACATCAAATTAAGTAGGTACTATCACAGAATACCTCGTGGTCCCGCAGCATCCCCCCCAGTCCCCCCCTGCCCCCCTCACCTTCCCGCAGACGGGGCACCGGTGGCGGGTGCTCCCCCTGTGCTGGTAATCCTCGTGGTCCCGCAGCATCCCCCCCAGTCCCCCCCTGCCCCCCTCACCTTCCCGCAGACGGGGCACCGGTGGCGGGTGCTCCCCCTGTGCTGGTAATCCTCGTGGTCCCGCAGCATCCCCCCAGTCCCCCACTATCCCCCCCCCCCTCACCTTCCCGCAGACGGGGCACCGGTGGCGGGTGCTCCCCCTGTGCTGGTAATCCTCGTGGTCCCGCAGCATCCCCCCAGTCCCCCACTATCCCCCCCACCCCTCACCTTCCCGCAGACGGGGCACCGGTGGCGGGTGCTGCCCCTGTGCTGGTAATCCTCGTGTCCCGCAGCATCCCCCCAGTCCCCCACTACTCCCCCCCTCACCTTCCCGCAGACGGGGCACCGGTGGCGGGTGCTGCCCCTGTGCTGGTAATCCTCGTGTCCCGCAGCATCCCCCCAGTCCCCCACTACTCCCCCCCTCACCTTCCCGCAGACGGGGCACCGGTGGCGGGTGCTGCCCCTGTGCTGGTAATCCTCGTGTCCCGCAGCATCCCCCCAGTCCCCCACTACTCCCCCCCTCACCTTCCCGCAGACGGGGCACCGGTGGCGGGTGCTGCCCCTGTGCTGGTAATCCTCGTGTCCCGCAGCATCCCCCCAGTCCCCCACTACTCCCCCCCTCACCTTCCCGCAGACGGGGCACCGGTGGCGGGTGCTGCCCCTGTGCTGGTAATCCTCGTGTCCCGCAGCATCCCCCCAGTCCCCCACTACTCCCCCCCTCACCTTCCCGCAGACGGGGCACCGGTGGCGGGTGCTGCCCCTGTGCTGGTAATCCTCGTGGTCCCGCAGCATCCCCCCCAGTCCCCTACTCCCCCCCTCACCTTCCCGCAGACGGGGCACCGGTGGCGGGTGCTGCCCCTGTGCTGGTAATCCTCGTGGTCTCTGAGCTCGCCGCGCGACCGGTAACCCTTCGAGCATACACCGCACTTGTACCTGACGACAATACAATTACATTTCTTTTTATTCATCACTACATAGTATAAAACAAAGTCGCTTTCTCTGTCCATATATCCCTATGTATGCTTAAATCTTAAAAACTACGCAACGGATTTTGATGCGGTTTTTTTAAATAGATAGAGTGATTCAAGAGGAAAGTTTATAATATGTATAATACATGCATAATATACTTAAGAATAATCCACAATAACCATTTTCCCGTGCGGAGCCGGGGCGGGTCGCTAGTTATTCCTATAATGGCCGGTCACGTGACTAAAGTTTGTATGACGAGTAGAATATTATTTTTAAGATTTAAATCATGTTTTTTAGAAGAAATTGTTCAGTTTCATGAGTACTACCATTCATACTAATATTATAAAGATTTGTATTTGTGTGTGTGTATGCTTGTAATGAATAAACTCAAAAAATATTGAACAGATTAAAAAAAAAATTCACCGTTAGAACTACACTCACACTAACTACATTCACCCTGAGTAACATAGGCTACCTTTTACCGCGGGAAAATGCCTCATTCCCATAGGAAAAAAACTGTTAGTGCGGGCGGAGCAGCGGCGAAAGGTAGTACGTTATATTTAAGTTTAATTTCACGGTGTATTAAGTATATATTTTTTACTCACTTCAGTATATCGACGCTGGCGTGTGACATGGTATATTTGAGGTGGTGCGTGTACGAAGCGCGACTCGCGAAGGTCTTGTCACAAACAGCGCACGACAGCCTCTCTCTAGGCGCGTGTATCCGCTCGTGGACTTTCAGTAAGTCTACGCGGACCATTTTGCCGCATTCCTTGCATTGCGAGCGAGGGAGAGGGCCGGAGTGGAGTCTGAAATGTAGAAAGAATTGTTACCGCGTAAAAACAGCCTCCGTGGTCGAATGGTCGAAAGCTCGCCTGAAGTTACGGAGGTTCCGGGTTCGAATCCCGGTGGAGATTCATCGAACAAATATCACTTTGTGAGACTTTCCCCAGTTTGGTTAGGACATTGCAGACTGAATCACCTGATTGTCCGAAAAGAAAGATGATTCTATTCTGTGCTTCGGAAGGCATGTAAAGCCGTTGGTCCCGGTTACTATCTACGTACGGATGTAAACGTTACATGAGCCACGTCAGAAGCCATAGGCGGCTCTATGATTCTGACACCAGGGTTTGTGAGGTAGGTTAACCTCGAAACCTAAAGAAAGAAAGAAGACGCGTAAAATAAAGTTAATCAATAAGAATTAATTGTTTAAAAATGTACAGAATCCCGCACATACGGTTGGACATTCGCATTACGAATTTCATCCCTACCGCTACGGAATACGGGCGCATTCAAGGTCAACATGTGCTGCCTACTGTACCTACGCTACACAAAAACGCAGTTCGTCTTTTGGTTGAAATAGTGACGATGAAAGATTGAGTTCTCTTAATCACTGACACACACAATCTGTAAAGGCACCTACACCCACCAACTTGCATATTTAATACTTGCTGTCCGCCCGCGGCTACGCTCGCGTTATTTTTTTACTTTTCCGTGCAGAGTTCTGTATTATTTTTCCGCGGTAAAAACTATACTTAGGGATAACCCACAATAACCATTTTCCCGTGCGAAGCCGGGGCGGGTCGCTAGTGATGAATAATATATTTAGTGTTTGACGTGTCTCACAGTTCGTGTCTGGCGAGGCTGTGTCTGAATGCGAACCGCTTCCCGCAGGCGTGGCAGCGGAACCCCTCGCGGTGGAAACGCTGGATGTGCTTCCAGCGCTGGTTTTTGTTGCTGCAATATTTCATCGATTACACTCAGCCGCAAAGATAAAGGGTAGCTTATAAAATCTTCGATATCTTCAAAGGTACCTAACCTAGCTTTATGAAATACTAGCTTTCCGCCGCGGCTCCGCCCGGGAATCGCCCGGGAATTAGGCATTTTCCCGCAGTAAAAATTAGCCTCAGGGTGAATGTTGAAAGCTTTCTAATGATGAAAGAGTTTTTGAAATCGGTTCACTTATTTTTGAGTTTATTCATTACAACATATACACAAAAATACTAATCTTTCCTCTTTATAAAATTAGTATGATGACTAGTATGACAAGTATGAAAAACTAAATGTAGGTATATTTAAAGTGTTTAAACTAAATGAAAAAAAAATCTTTTCTTCAAGCTAGGTCAGGTACTTTTGAAGATAAAGATCCTTTTTCTTTGCGGCCTAGGTATCAAAAAGTATTGAACACTATATAGAGACGTAATACATGCAAATCTTAAAGAAACAAATTCTGTCTTCTAGCTGAGGTGCGGGGGTTGTCTCGGGGCTGTGATTGCTGCGAAGGGCATGCAGCTTGCTATTGGTCGAAACTGACGGAAAACAAAGATATCTCAGTGACAAATCCCTGATATGTTGACAGTGGGAACTAATAAACTAACTCTAAACAAATAAACTAACTAACTCATTTGCCAAACTCTATGTAGTTGTTCTGTTTCTGTAGTTGGATTCGGTATTTTTTTAATGCTTCCGTCGTCGGCTGTGGTGCAAGCATTGTTACCTAAAAGGATAATTATTACCTGAAGGGTATTCACTACCAGAAATGCACAGTTGCTTGAAGGGTAATTATTACCAGAAGGGTATTCGAGATTTGGTAAAAGTGAATATGTTGTACTTACTCGAAATACTTAGTACATTCTGTACATTGGAACCCGTGCTGGGTGCGTTGGTCCGTCGAGGCTTGACGGCGCATCTTCGGCCCACCGTTGGGCAGCGTCGAAGTCTTGGGAATACCCTGAAACATCAGCAGTAATTCTTTAGTTCCTTTACAGGTCACGTTAATTTAGATCCTTGTCGGTCTGTAAAGCGAAGTGGGAACAATCTCTACGGCGTAGACCTTCCGTAGACCACTGCTACGGCGTAGCAATTACGTAGCAGGAGATGTAGTATCACTTGGTTATACAGTCCGTGGCGGATCTAAATGAGCGTGTCCTCGGGCGCTGCTCGCTATACAAGAGACTGGCAAACATATAGTGAGCAACACGCAAGGCGTTAGTTCCGACACAGGACACGGTCATTTAGTTAGATCCAGGTAAAGGCAAGCGAAAAACCTGCTATTATCTCTGGTTTAAAAATGATAGCTAATAAGTCTTTAAATATTTTTGAAATGATTTTTTAAAACATACCTTTTTCCTCTTCACAGTCACTCCTAATTTATTCAAGTCATGTTCAGTTTTGCTATGCGTCGATATATCTTCTAGTTTATACGCTACAAATTCGCAATATGTACACGTATATTGAATATAATGGTCGCTTCTATGTTGCGTGTATAATGTTTCTGGAATGTATGATAGACAAATATCGCAGGGTTTGTGGTCGGGTTTCTGAAATAAATACACAATAATGTTAAACCAAGTGGGCAGTGCCAATTCCAGCGTGGTTAGTAAAGCCTATTCACCCTGGTTTAGAGGTAGGATCGAGCCCTACGAGCGGGATATATATCACTACATAGTATAAAACAAAGTCGCTTTCTCTGTCCCTATGTCCCTCCCTTTGTACGCTTAAATCTTTAAAACTACGCAACGGATTTTGATGCGGTTTTTTTTAATAGATAGAGGGATTCAAGAGGAAGGTTTATATGTATAATACATGCATAATATACTTAAGAATAATCCACAATAACCATTTTCCCGTGCGGAGCCGGGGCGGGTCGCTAGTTAATGTTAAACCCTGTGGATTTTGCATTACTAGGAAGGAAAGCTTCCCGCTGTTTAGCCCTTATTATTATTTTTCGTAAGATTCGAAATATTTTCCTAAAGTAAAGTGGCATTTTATCGTAATCCATGCAGCTGTTTAGGCTTGGAAGCTTCTCACACAAACGGAAAGACATTAATGAATAATTATTTATTATAACATTAACAATGTTATAATATTTGTTTAAAATTAATTCTATGCTTACGAAGTTACTTACTTCTGTGTGTCTATTTAAATTATGTTCCTCCAACTCAACTTGACTTATGAAACTTTCTATACAAGACTCGCATTTCTTAGCAGCCTCAACAAAACCAACATCTGTTTTTCTACACTCCATACTATCATACATTTCTTTATCATTCATTACAACAATTTTATAAAATTCTTTATTCTTATATTTTTTCTTAATTACAGCTTTTTTTCTAGTAATTTTGCTGTCACATGTATCCTTATTAAGTTTTTTAGTAGATCTTAATTTGGTTTTGCTATTGGTTTGTATATTTTCTGTAATATCGTCTTGGTTTTCTGTTGAAGTGATGTCCTCTACGTGATTTTCGTGATCAGAGCTGTGAATGGTAAAAAGCGTTAGTTAGTTTCAGCTCATAAATATAAATATACGTCCCCACCGAGAGGTTTGAGCTTACCTTGAATTTAAGGTTTCGCTTATCGCGGGCCCCACACAACCTTTGAATTTCTTTACAGGCGTGTTTCAAAGTTCCCACACGATATTTTTCTTCACCGTTCAAAAATGAAAGAGCTATTCAGAACAATTTCTGCCGTCAGCGAAAAAAAAAACACATCGATAGAATTTCTCAAAATATAGGAAAAATCACCGTTGTACTGAGAAAACAATTCAGAACAAAACGGTGTACTTAGCTAAGTTTAAAAATTCAGAATATGCGCCTTTTTGCGTTACATAAGACGGCAGAATTTTTGACCCCAGGAAGAGACACCCAATCTATAATAATATCAATTCACCTGCATTCAGATTTATCTACGGCAGCATGTAATCGTTGCAACTCGGACAGTGGCATGTCTTCCAAATCGTCTGCCTCAATCTTCACTTCCACCGCATCACAGTCTATAAAGTTGTCCACCACTTGTGAAGACGACGTTATCATATCATCATAGGAGCTTTTGTAGTCCTTTGTTAAATGCGATAAGGACTGCAAGTTTCTTATCTGAAATTTTAGGTAACAGACTGATGAAATACTAAGAGGACACGCTCAGTCAAGGGTTTTGAGCATCTTACCCAAAAGAATCATATTTCGGAAACGAAATGTTAATTCTAAGGCTTCACCTAACTTGGAGCGGTAGGCTATCTCTACCCCAGAGTAGTCATGTACCAAAGCGTCTAGGGGCGGGAAGAGAGAGCCTCGAATCTCAACCTAGCACGTAGATACGGAAAAACATCGTGAAGGAGACGTCATGTCACCTGAGGTGCTCCATCTCTAGTTAGTAGTTACTATTTATAGGGTAATTATTACCAGAAGGGCATTTTGTAAAGTGTAATCTGAATTCTTTGGATCAGGCCTCATTGGCTAGAAGATTATATTCCTCCGGCCACATTGGCAACTGATATTCGCAACCAGTTGCCAAAGAAGAAAAGATGTTAATTTATGGCGGCTATTTCCTGGCACAATAATAGAGTACATATTTTTATTTTATACCTTCGGTGAGGCCAGTTGCCTCTGAGCAGCACAGGCCTGCAGCCGGAAGCAGACAACCCTCCGTATGAGCGCTCGGCATTCCCAGCACACATGGAGCCTGGTTGAGTCTTTGAAAAACCCCTCCTGGAAATACGTTACTATTTATTGTTAATAGAATATTCTTTATTTGTCTTATTTTAAAAGAAACACATACAACAACAACATTTGTTTAGCTCCATTAATTGTAGCATGCAAAGTAGTTAAACATTTTTAATTTATTCATTTTTTAATTTATTTATTTTTTAATTTATTTTTATTTTTTTTCTGGATGCGGGCAGCGCGGGATTTATCATTGTGGAGATCCTTGGGGGAGGCCTTTATCCAGCAGTGGACGTCTACAGGCTGAGATGATGATGATGAAGATCTGTTTGTTTATCCACTTTCACAAATGTCTCATAAGATAGTTTATAGAGGTGGAGTTAAAAAATCTTTCCATATCCAGTAGGTACTTAGTTCATAGTTCTTTTTTTTTTTAATATTTATTTTGATAAAATTAAAATAAATTATTGCATATGAAGGAAGTAAAGCTTTCAGAATATCAGAAGAATAAATCTGACCAGCTATAATAAGATCAATGACCCTTCAGCCCACACGAGACCTAAACTCAAAAACTATTTTAAAAAAGTACTTACATATATTTTTTATTCCACATGATATATATATAGCAGTATTGTGTGAAATTGTGTGATGTTACTTACCTTATAAGCTTCGGGGTCGTATGATAACAGGAAATACAAGTTATTCACGCCATCATTTATATTACAAAGTTTAATTAATTTGCGATCAACGCTGAGGCAAGTACAACATATTTTTGTTAACTCTAGCTCAGCATCGTCGTCCATTGTTTAAAGTTTCATAATTTTAATAAATAAAAGGCGAAACACTGTTCTGTTTGCAGACTTGCTTGTAATTAGTTTTATTTATAAAATCGTTAAAACCTGCAAAAAGAAAAATACATTAGAAAATCCTTCAGAATCAGCTGATTTGTTTGACAATTTACTTTTTTCTAAAAAGGCAAAGAAGAATCAATCCGAATCAAGAAGAAAGTGAGAATATGAAAACTGTATCCGAATTTTTTCTTCTACGTGTTTATGGTTGGTCGGTGATACCGTTTTTTTGGAACGTTATAAAACGCATGAAAGAGAAAACAGATGAATTATTTGTATAGCGTGTTCTCGTTTTATAACGCAAATGATAGGGAATAAATTCAAAACAAAGCTAATAAGATTCTACATTGTCTATTGTATAAATAATAATGGCTATGGCGGCTCTATGACGGACTATTATTTGCATATTTGCTGTGTTTGTCCATTTCACCCATGAAATCTCTAATTCCTTACGCTATTTTCTGTATTTTATGAGTTGTTAAATATGAATAACCATCCGCACGACGTGAAAATGGGTATGGACATGGGGCACCAACAACACGAAGTGAAAATGTCCGGGCTTCCTCACGAAACGCACGAAATGAAGATGATTATGGGTCAGCAGCACGACATTAAGATGAACCACCAACACGACCCTCTTCAGCACGACGTCCCGCCCATGACGCAGCCACATATGATAGAAATAAGCTTACAGCCACTGACACAAGCTCCGCAAGAGTTGACCAATTTAGAAATCAACAATGTCAACAACGTTCAAGAAAATCAACCACTACAGCAGCAACAAAACCAACAGCAGAAGACGACAGCACACGAAAAGAAAGTCAGAGCTGACAAGAAAAAGAAAGAAGCGATAGACGGTCAGGCTAGGGAGGTTATTTTTAAAGTGATAAAGTTCTTCGAAAGTGAAAAACAGAATCGCGGCTACGCTTTTCCGGTAGAAAATGTGGTGAAGCGAGCGTGTGCAGCTACGGGTTTGTCTGAAAGTACTATAAAGCGTATTAAAAGGGACGGTTTGCGCGCCGAAGCCACACAAACGAGAATGACTGGGCCTAAGAAGAAAAGAGTAAGGAAAACTAAAGTGCAATTAGACTACTTCCAACTCTGTGCTCTTAGAGGCATCGTCAACAGTTATTCTATGAGAAAAGAAGTGCCAACATTAGGCAAGATCTTAGCAGCAGCAAAACACGAACTGAACTACCGAGGAGGCAAAGAATCATTAAGATTAATCTTGTTAAATAAGCTCGGTATTAAATTCAAAAAGTGTGAAAAGAAAAATAAAAAGCCACCGGAACAAGAGTCACCACCTCAAGTTCCGCAGATGCAAAACGTGATGCCCCAGCAACCGATGCAACATATGAAAGTTATGGAAACCCAGTGTGTACCACATTACACTAACATGATACCGCCTGTGTCATATTGACAGTCATAATTTACGCTTCCTTGCTAAAAATCATATTGATAGTAGAGCAGCAGATGAAATATGATATGATATATTTTTGTTTCAAAACGGAATTTGCTAGAATCTATACAGACTGCATCTGTATCATAGCTAGGTCAAAGTAGTACTGTGAAAAATGCAGATCAAATTATGATTCAACAACATAAAAATGAATTTTACAATGACAAATGAGGTGGTTTACTTCCAAAGTACTAAAACTATTTGTTTTCAGTTCATCTAATCTCTTCTATTGACCTATACTTCTATTTATACCTACATGATGAAAAATTATATTGTGTAAATATTTTAAACGAAAATCATGGCATGAAAATGGGGAAATTGAATGAAATATATTTTCTTTCTACTACAACTCTAAAATCAAACAGATTGGGTACAAGGCCCTTTACACAAGCACACAAGAGTACAGACTCCTTTAGTTGGCAGGTATTGCCATAGCCATTTATAAAAAAGAACCCTGGAATGAAACTAGGGAAACCTACCTACTTTTTTGGAGATTTTGAATAGCACAACCCTGCATAGAACTTTTTGCTGCACAGAACAAAATAAGCTGCACAATAAAATAAAAATGTGGGGCAAGAATACTGGCTTGCATGAAAGAAAACTAAAAAATACTGAATTGTTATTGCAGAACCTGTAGGTGTAGCACATTGTGACAAGAGTATAATTTTGAAATTTTCTCCAACAGAATAAGGGACACAGCAAAACAATAAAGTCAAATGTGCAAAAACTTGTGCTACACCAACTGGTGTTGAACAATTTATTAGAACATTAATTATTTTTGTATCATTTGTTCTGGTTTAAGTAATCATAAAAAGTATTGGCTATAACACATAGCTTTATCAATTGTGAGAAAATTATGAATAATTTCAAAGTACATAGCAATATGATGTGTATTAGAGAAAAAAATCTGCCTCTAATTTTCACTAAATTATAGGTAACTGTAAAGCAATTTAGAATAATTTCTACATTATATTAATGATAAATTAAATTAAGAATATAATAAGGCTGAATATTACATTGTATGATAGTTATTTTTAATCAAATAAACAAATAAGTTATATAATTATTTTTATTTATGACTCTTAATTATGGCTGTCTACCTATCAGAGTACAAGGAGGGAAAATAAAAGAATTACACTGTTTTCATATAATATCTATATTAATTTATAGATACAATAAGTAAATCATTGCTTAGTTTTGACTAGGGTTTAAAATATATTGAGCGCACTGAGATAATGATGCTATAGTAACTGTTACCATATTGTAGTCACTATGTTTCTACTACCCTCTCAATGTCTCCATCAATGTCACTTTCTTCCTTGTAGCTTGTTCTGTGCTTGTATTGTTCACTTTGCTTCTGTTGTAGGTCAATTAGTTTTTCCTTTAGTCATTGTGATTCTGTACTTGTGTTGTTCACAATGTGTCTATAGTAGTCACTGTGTCTCCATTGTCGTCTCACTGTGTCTCCTTTGTTGTCTCACTGTGTTTTCTTTGTTGTCACCATGTCACCTTTTTTGTGACTGTGCTTGTGTTGTTTATTTACTATGTTTCTGTTGTAGTCACTGTGTCTCCTTTGTTGTCTCACTGTGTTTTCTTTGTTGCCACCATGTCACGTTTGTTGCGACTGTGCTTGTGTTGTTCACAATGTTTCTGTTCGTCTCACTGTGTCTCCTTTGTTGTCTCACTGTGTCTTCTTTGTTGTCTCACTGTGTCTCCTTTGTTGTCTCACTGTGTCTCCTTTGTTGCCACCATATCACGTTTGTTGCGAATGTGCTTGTGTTGTTCATAATGTTTCTGTTGGAGTCACCGTGTCTCCTTTGTTGCCACCATATCACGTTTGTTGCGAATGTGCTTGTGTTGTTCACAATGTTTCTGTTGTAGTCACTGTGTCTCCTTTGTTGTCTCACTGTGTTTTCTTTGTTGTCACCATGTCACGTTTTTTGAGACTGTGCTTGTGTTGTTCACAATGTTTCTGTTGTAGTCACCGTGAATTCTATGTCGTCTCACTGTGTCTCCTTTGTCGTCTCACTGTGTCTCCTTTGTTGTATCACTGTGTTTTCTTTGTTGCCACTATGTCACGTTTGTTGTGACTATGCTTTGTTAACAATGTTTCGTTTGTAGTCACCGTGTCTCCATTGTCGTCTCACTGTGTCTCCTTTGTTGTATCACTGTGTTTTCTTTGTTGCCACCATGTCACTTTTGTTGCGACTGCTTGTGTTGTTCCCAATGTTTCTTTTGTAGTCACTGTGTCTCCTTTGTTGTCTCACAGTGTCTTTGTTGCCACCATGTCACGTTTGTTGCGACTGTACTGGTGTTGTTCACAATGTTTCTGTTGTAGTCACTGTGTCTCCTTTGTTGTCTCACTGTGTTTTCTTTGTTGCCACCGTGTCACGTTTGTTGCGACTGTACTGGTGTTGTTCACAATGTTTCTGTTGTAGTCACTGTGTCTCCTTTGTTGTCTCACTGTGTCGCCTTTGTTGTCTCACTGTGTCTTCTTTGTTGCCACCGTGTCACGTTTGTTGCGACTGTGCTTGTGTTGTTCATTGCAACTGTCTCGGCTGTAGCTGTTAGCTCGCGTGTTTGTGTTGTGTGCGTGTGTGCGATTTGAGCGCGGACGACTGCGCGAAGGCGGCGGGGCAATGCGCACACTTGTACGGCCGCTCGCCTGTGTGGGTGCGGATGTGCTTTATTAGAACTGCGTTCGTCTGGAACAGAGGAAATTGATACTTAAAGTAGATAAATGTGACTTTAAAAGTGGTTTAGATTTTTTACTTGCTTTCATCAAGTATTCTGATGTATAATGAAAATAAATAGTTAAGATTTAGTGTCCCTTATATCCGGCCCTGCAATCTATCGAAAAATTTCTTTTTTTTTCCTTAATTCCTGTCAGAAAATACTATAGATTCGAAAGTAACTCTGTCTGTCTGCTTGTTACGCTTTCACCCCAAAACAAGTGAACCGATTTGGATCAAAATTGGCACAAAGATAAAATACACTGTTAGTGCTTCAGGTTTTGTGAATGTTTTTCAGGATTAGGGTGTCTTCAATGAGCCTTCTTATTTATAATAAACAACTGGTTTATTGCGAATTTACAATAGTAATTACCAAAAAAAAAAAAAAAGACGCAGTTGCGCAGCGAAAGAAATGGTCGTCGAAACCCAACGAATTATGAAAGAATGGACGATGGCCAGTTCCTCCTCCTCGGCCGCGTCCCTTCCTCAGCCCGCCATCGCCCTCGGCTGCCAGTGCGTTTTGTTGGTGCGTTAACATCACACCTTAGGGAAGGACATAGGCTCCTTTTATTGGGGAGAAATACCTCTTTCTAAAGGGAAAGAACTGAAAACGCAAGCGGAGCCGCGGAGCGGATAGATAGTTCATTATTAAAGCGTGTATAACTAGAAATAGAATGTAATACCTGGAAGGCCCTTCCACACAGGTCGCAGATCTTGTTCTTCGGCTGTCTGATCTTTTGGTGGACACCCTCGATGTGTTTCTTCATCGACCACGCAGACACTAAATACTGTAAACAAGACATTAAATTTAAAACCCCGCCGTTTGTGGCGTTACTTGATCCTTTCAGCAACTAGAAAAGGGCTGATAACCTTCTAATGGCTGAAGATATTTTCTTGGATCATAGCTAAGAACACTCTCGATTGTGACACCTTGCAAACAAAAAAAACTAGATCAAAATCGGCGCATCCGTTTTGGAGCTTTTGGAGCATACAGACAGACAGACAGAATGTATCGGGCTTATTCTGATTTTATAAAAATAGTTCAAAAATACAAAATTAAAGATGTTGCCTTGGCGTAAAATAGGCTGCCGCATGCTGCAAATATTTTTTATTTGTAGCATACCACAGGATTTCGTATGCAACAATTATATAGCATGCAATGCATGTTGTTGCGCATGAAACTTAAATCATTCATTATTTACACCTTGTGTATACAACTTGACACTGTCGCACTGCTTATGGTATAGCTCTGTCCCTGTCTTACTGCTGTGTATGGTATAGCTCTGTCCCTGTCTTACTGCTGTGTATGGTATATCTCTGTCCCTGTCTTGCTACTGTGTATGGCATAGCTCTGTGACTTGTCTTACTGCTGTGTATGGTATAGCCCTGTTCCTGTCTTACTGCTGTATATGGTATAGCTCTGTCCCTGTCTTACAGTACTTGTCTCGTCTTACAGGACAGCTTCATACAAATTGCCTACGTTTGTTTCCATCGCTCTTTGCTGGTCGCGGTCGCCGCCGCCGCCGCGCGAATCTGTGGCCAGGGGGTTACTGCAGTGTATGGTATAGCTGTCCCTGTCTGCCTGCTGTGCACGGTATAGCACTGACCTTGTCGCACTGTTCGCAGTAGTATTTGGTCTCCTTGGTGTGCACTTGCCGGCGATGGTTGTTCATGTAAGACTTGCGGGTGAACACTTTACCGCAGTCCGGACACGGCACCCTGGGGGAAATATAAAAATATAAAGCCTGACCAAAGAAATAAGAAGCCTGCTCTGGGGGCGCCACGTGTATATTTTTACGACTATGGCAACAATTTCCCTTATAAAATTAGTTCCATTGAAATTCCGCAATATGGCGAGGTTTCTTATTTCTTTGGTCGGGCTTTAAATAATAACAATAAATTAAAAAAAAATACCCCCCGACACAAAATCGTTACTTGATCCTTTCAACAAACGTTAGAAAAGAGCTGATAATCTTCAAATGGCTGAAGATATTTTAATTTTTTTTACTAGTTCACACCAGGGATGTTGCGAACATTCGCATCTGCATCCGCAAATGCGGAACATCCGCATTGATTTGGACATCTGCATCTGCTTCCGTATCCGCATTAATCAATGCGAATGTTCATGCGGATGCGAATATTATACAAGTAGCAACAAGAAAGAAATTGGGCGGGGCCGGTGATTGACGCGTGCCGGTCGCACGTGACAATAACCAATGGGAGCGAAGAAATTGGTGACAAGATTCGACACGTTTGTTTGTTCTAGCTAGTGCATCCTTTGTTTCTTGCAAGTGAATAAATATTACGTGTTTATTTGCGCTGTGAAGTTAAAGTGAACTACTTATCGTATCATAAAGATAGATAGGTATTTTTTTTAATGTTGTTGTGATACAGTGTGTAAATAAGAAGAGTTTACAAGAAAACTTTATATTATTGAAGACTAATATCCATAAGATCACAAGGTAAATTCTATTATATTACGCCGGTAATACGTTTTATTGTATGAAAAATTATCGTTTTATGACGAAATTCGTTATTTTTCCAGTGTGATTCCCGTTATTGATTGATAGTTTATCTAACTATTTAGTCAACAATGTCACCACCGATTTAATTCTTCATTAATAGACTTTATTTACATAATATCTTATACATCCGCATCCGCATCTGCATCCGCGGATGTGAGCCTGCTAAACTCCGCATCCGCATCCGCGGATGTGAAAATATCGGCATCTGCAACATCCCTGGTTCACACTGTAAACGTCAGATGGCGCCAGCATGCCTGTTAAATTAGTCAATCTCATGTGGCACTCACTAGTTCACACGGTAAACGTCAGATGGCGCCAGCATGCCTGTTAAGTTAGTCATTCTTATGTGACACTCAATAGTTCGCACAATAAACGTTAGATGGCGCCAGCATACCTGTTAAGTTAGTCAACCTTATGTGGCACTCACTAGTTCAGTCAGTAAACGTGAGATGGCGCCACCATACCTGTAAATTGTGTGCACTCACTTGTCTTTCCTGGCGGCGCCGCCCGCGGGGTTGTGCGCCACGGCGGTGCGCAGGTGCAGGCGGTACTTGGAGGCGCTGGGGAAGCGGCGGTCGCACTCCACGCAGTACGCGCTGTCGGGGTCAACGACCTGGGCGAGGGCGGCCGGGTGCGTGTCGTGCGTGTGGCGACGCAGGCCGTGGGCGTCCTTGTACTGCTTGCGGCAGATCGTGCAGATTGGGGGCAGGTGGCGGAGGCTGGAATAATCGTCTTTGATTATTGCACCTTAAACCAGTGACACAGAAGAAAATAATAGTACTAACCCGTACAGAAAGGACACTCACCCCCCCGCGCCAAAATGAGTTCCCCGCCCGATATAGCGCACCACGCCCCGCACTCCGCAGGCGCCGCGGGACTCCGCCGGTGGTGGAGGGGGTGTTTTACATAGCGCCTAGCGCCATTGACTTGTAGTTGATATTCAGTTGTTATTCAAAAACAAGTAGGTCTCTTTTATTCATATGGGAATCGAAAAGGATGGAGAGATGAATGAATGATATTTAAAATAAGCAGCGCAGCTGTCAAATTCAGCTTAATTTAGTCGGGATGTTTTTAAATTCCTGCTAAATTACGCGTAAAATCGATGTTTGACATGTCTAAATGTAGGTTGGCAATCACCTGTCCCTTTTCGTTCTTAAGAAAGTGAAAGAGACATGTAGAATTGAGACCAAAAGGCCTTTTAAAAAAAAATTGTACTATGGTTATAATCAAGCTTGACCGGACTTGGAAGCGGAAGGCACAGATGATTCTGTGCTTCGAAAGGCACGTAAAGCCGTTGGTCCCGGCTACTATCTACAGATGTAGTCGTTATAGGAGCCATATCGGAAGCCTAAGGTGGCACAACAATTTCGACACCAGGGTTTCTGAGCTAGGTTAACCTCAAAACCACTGGATAAGCAAGCAAGTTAGTATGATATACATGCGTATAGGCAGGCCTCCTTCACTCCATGTACTTGCGCGCTATAACTACCTATCGCCCGGCCGAGCGGTCTCGGGCCGCGTGCAGACCAATTCCCCATTCCCTAAACGTGTTAGTAGAGTGGCGCAATACAAGAGAGAGAGAGATGCAGCAACTTCGTCTTTTCGCCTAGCGCCGTGCGATCTGAATTGCACTTTATTATAATGGAGCTAGGGTTGCAATTTATATGAATTATGTCGCCTAGTGCAGCTTCTGTAGGGACTACTATTTGGTATTCTGTGGTATAAGTACCTACCTCATGTGATGTAGCAGTGCCTTCTTGGACTTGTGCCTCGTGCCGCAGTGGGCGCAGACGGCGCGCCGGTGCAGCGAGCGGTAGTGGTAGCCGAAGTCTTTGGACGACCTGCCGCACATACGTTTAGGTACAAAAGGAGGTTAGAATTGAAAAAACGCGCCAAAATATACGTGAAATATCTATAGCGGGGTATTACATTATAAAAGATATATGATCAAAGATCTTTGACGCAAAGATTAGAAAGGGACGCAGTTATGCGCAAGAGTGAGCGCGGTGTATTTGTATCTCATTCTAACGCATAACTGCGTCCCTTTCTAATCTTTGCGTCAAAGATCTTTGATCAAAGATCTTTTACAAAGTAATATCCCCCTAGGCGAGAGGTAAACAGGTTATTGGCGTGGCGAGCGGGCGTCGTCGGTCGCCGGTTTACTAAAGAAAACTATTCTCTAAGTATCATTAATAAAGTGTAAGTGTATGATACATCAAAAAGTTACATTTTCATACTCGTAACTTTACACCTTGAATATTTTCGTCGTGAAGATCTTTGGGCGAGGCCTTTGTCCAGCAGTCTACAGGCTGAAACGATGATGTTCTTTCTTTTTTAGGGCTCATTCTTCATTAGTGCGAGTCGAGAGCCAGCCTTGGTTTGAGCAAAACTTAATAACTTCATGAAAAATTGTCTATATGTCATTGTAAGTTGTATGTAATTGTGTAATTGTAAATATGTCTATATACATTTCTCACATTGCTACGGGTTGGATGGAAGAGATCTCTATTTGGAGATAAGCTCGCCCTTGTATACTTCCGCTTATATAATATGTATAATTTTTGCTTTTTGTGTACAATAAAAAACCTAATAAAATTAATTGGCGTCGTTTGTAAAATCTAACTTCGAATAAAAACCTTTTGACTTTTGTTGACTCACCGATAAGTAACTTTGAAGTCCGTACACAGTCGGCAAGTCCACAGATACTTGTGGGACGCAGCGTGGCCTCTCATGTAAGAGTTCCACAGTACCAGTTCTCCGCAAATCTTACATTTCACAGCGGTCCTGTGTTGGCTCCAGTGCGCTACCAATGAGGCCCGATCCGCACACGGCGCGCCACACTCCAGACAGGAGAATGGGCCCTGGGACTGGAAAAAATTGTTTGTTATTTAACAGCCCTTATTTGTCCCCACCAAGGGGCTCTAGAGTGTTAGCGACCTAATATGAGAAAGCCCTCTGGTGGGAAGTGCCGTCTCGCACGTCATTGAACACAAACAGAAATTCTGCTTATAGTGAGCAACTGATTTCAGAAAAAAACAATATTAAAAAGGGGCTTGAGACAACCTTGATTCCAAAAAAATATCTTCAGTCCTTTTAAGATTATAAGCTCATTTCTAGTTGTTGAAAGGATCAAGTAACTGTGGTAAGTAGTAGTAGGTTTTGTGGTGGGGGATTTATAATTCTTTAATTTATGACTACCCAGGCTGTGGGGCAAATTGAAATGCCTTGGCGGACTACTGGGATATGCCAACCTTTACGTAGGTAGAGCGGTTTAACGACGATGTAACTGACTTAAAACAATAACTGCCGCAAGTAATTATTATTATACCATGTAGTAAATAATTTCACAAAAAATCGGCAATCTTAAGAAAAAAAGCAAAGTACAAAGGCCAGCATTTGCGGTTGGACATTTGCACTATGAAAATCACCCCTACCGCTCCGGAATACGGGCGCTCTCAAAATCAACATGTCCAGCCGCATGTGCTGGCTAATGTACTATTTTAATCATGATAAAATTGGACTACAATTTACCTCTCCATTTAATATGTGGTAAAATGTTACATGTTGTCTCTTTATTGTAGTTGACCTGAACATCGTTTTACAATCCATGCAAGATCGTTTACTATACTTCTCCAGTTTTGTTTTTCTTGCCTTAATACTCTGCCCTAAATTTTTCATATCGCTTTCAGTCAGCGTAGAAGTGAAGCATGATTCAACATCATTCAAATCTACATCTGGATTCTTTGTTCTCTTTACTGTCTCTTTATAATATTTTAGGCATTTTTTCTTTTTACTGCCCTTCTTTTTAGTCGTTTTTGCATGTAATTCCGGTTCTATTTTAATTTCAACAGCAGACATCTCTACATTGTGATCATCATCAAAGCTTGCTATGTTGTAATGGTCATAATTTATTTCATTATCAAGGCTATCAGTAGATTCATAATTCTTTTGATTCAATACAATATTATTTATATCAGCTGTATCTATTTCGGTTTTTACCATTGGTAGTTTTGCATCTCCGTCTGTTATTAATTCTATGTAAGGACTAGACATGTTTGTAACATAATTAGCTGTACTATCTACATTCTCCAATTTAACAATACTTAAATTTGAAAGTGGTTTTATAGGTGTATCCTGAAACTAAACAAAATATTACTGACAAGAGAAAATTTGAAAGAAGGAAAGATTTGATTGTTTGTTTGCATTGTATAATAAACCAAATGAAACTTAGTACAAAGATAGAATAGACCTTGGGGAGTGAGAAAATTCGTCATTCCCACAGGAAAATCTGTAAACGCAGGCGGTGCCACGGAACGGAATGCTAGTGTAGCAATTAAAACCAAAACTCGATATACCTGAGATATCATATCTTGTAATACTGTCTGTGCGTATTGCACCTGAAACTGGAACCTGCCCATCCTCCTAAGCACAGCAGCACACTCCCAGCATGCCATCATTCTCTCCTGGTCCTGCAAAATAGTAGTTATTTATGACATAAAATAAAACCAATTTTTACTATAAAGGTTGTTTGCCAGAGCCAGAAACAATAAAGTTCACATCTACAGGCTGATAAAGTTACTAGAGTTAGGATCGCAGCGCAGAATAATAGAGTACCTAATCAAACAATTTTCGGTCAGAGAGTCAATTGTTTCAAGCTGTAATACTTGCCATAACTAATCCTTGGTCGCCTACAAGGTGCATAAACAAGTCAACCGACTTGCCCAGCGGCAAAATGGCGCGGTCCTGGCTCATACATGAACAGCAGACGTTGGTTGCTACGCTTTCGTGCTTCAACTTAACCAAATTCACTTCCACTTCCATAATTTCAAGTACCTAATTTGGAGGACCCTAAAGAGGTCCTAATATGTGATCTGAAAATTACGTATTTCCCCCACGCCAGGAATTCAAGGTACCTATTTCGGTATTGTTTAGCGTTCGCGATTAACGCTTTTATTATCAATATTATTTTGGTTTAATAGATTTTTTTACAATAATTAAACGAAAAAACTGCAAAATACCTACAAACAAAGAGAAAAAATAATTAATTACGGGGGGCCACGGAACACTATTACTTCCTAGGGGGGCCTACAAATTCCACTGACATTTTTTTTTTTAGTTTCTTTCTCCCTTATGGGAAAGGCAAAGGGATCTAAGCCCATACAGCCTAGTCTTTAGTAGTTTCTTGCATTATCCAAGTTTAATGTCTTCATTTTAGTCATTATTTCTTCAGTTTCATTTCGTCGTCTGTAGTCATGTCTTACATCCATGTTAAACGTCTTCAGTAGTTTCATTTCTTATTACGTGATCATTGAAATGCAAGGGTGGTTCTTACATTCCAATGATACTGAAGTTTAACGCGGGGTATCAAACCAGAAACAGCTAACCACTCATTATTTCTCACTTTCATTGAATAGTTCTTCTTTAACGGCACATTATCGCACTAATTCCACCATATTAACACCACAATAACCATGAAAAACTAATTTTAAAAAGGACGAAACAATGAACCCGCCATTTCCTCTCGATTCCCGCGTAAAACTCATTCCACTGACAAATTCAACTTCTTTTTTTTTTCTTAATTATTGTTGACTTTCCACAAAAAAGGCAAAAGATCTAAATCATACAGCCTTATCAATAGCCACATTTTTTACTGGGTCAACAACACACACACAGAGTTATCTCTCTGCACACACACAACAAAGGACAAATGTTTTTTTTTTGTGGACTGTATGCTTATTTAGACTATTAATACACTACGTTTAATGTTTTGAAAATATGACTTTGGGTCAAGGCGTTCTATCTATGGTTCTAACGTATTAAACATTAGTAAATTATTTCTTTTATCTCATCCATCATGATAAATACAAAAACATTTCATAGGCTTACTTAGATTTAAGAATAAAAACAATTACTGGCAGTAAAAAAACTTTATTAAGTTTCATCATCTCAGTAACATAAGTGTTTAATTAATATTTGACATATCTAACTAATGTTTAATAACATTCTGTTGAGTTTCATTTATTATTCTTCGATTTTTTATTAATGTTCCAGTAACAATCAATGGTGTTTCATTATTAATAATTCATTAACATACTGGGTTGTTTTAATATTCTTAGATTTATTATTAATGTTTCAATAACATTCTGTGGCGTTTCATAATTTGCATTCGTATTTTAATAACATTCTGTGGCGTTTCATAATTTTATTCGTATTTTAATAACATTCTGTGGTGTTTCATATTTTTTAATTTGTGTTTTAATATCATTATGTAGTGTTTTATAATTCTTTGATGTTTTATTCATGTTTCAGTGTGATTGTGTGGCGCGATGTCCCGATACTTGAGCGGCGGTTGGTCCTTATGTTTGTACTTCGCGTGCGAGATGAGCGAGCTCTTCAGCGCCGCCTTGTGGTCGCAGTACGGACAGTGGTACGGCCGCGCGCCGGTGTGCGTCAACTGGTGGATCGACAATGAGATCATACTCTAAAAACAAAAAAGAAATTATCTAAAGGCAGGCCTCCGCAGTGTTGGGCGTAATTAATTACTTTTGTAATTCAATGAGGGATTTTCATTTTGACAGTTCTAAAAACAAAAAAAGGTTCATTATGGAAATAAGAGATGGCGCTGCACTAACTCTTACGTCAAATAAAAAGACGTGCTTGGAGGTAGGAAAAGAAGTCACATTTTGTCGCAAATAGGTCACTGGCAAAACGAATCAAAAATTTAAACGCAAATAAGCACGCAAAAACACGAAACGAAATTAAATCACAATAAAATGCGTGACGATTGACGTGACAACAACAGTGTTGCCAGTTTTTTAGCTGCCCTTATTGGTTTGACAAGCTCGTTTTTGACATTTTATCCGACATGCACGCCATCTATTTGAGTCAATAGAACCTTTTTTTTTCTTAAATGCCATCTTGAAAATCCCTCATTACTGTTGAAATTACAAGTAATTCAATTACTTTGTAATTTCAATTACAAGTAATTGAATTACTGTAGTTTATCCCACGCTCTCAAATTACTTTAATTGGTAATTCAATTACTCAATTACTTTTCCGTGCAGTAGGGCAGGCAGAAGAGACTGCACCGGTTTCACATGGTTGGAGTCAGATGGGAAAGATTTAGAGGGGAGGGCGAAGGAGGGGGGGGGGGGGGGGAGGACGAGACCCTCATTTTAGAATTGGAAAAAAATGCCGCCATTTTGAACTTTTTTGTTTCTGAACGGCTTGCTTTCAAAATCGATATCTAGGGTACCACCCCCCCCCCTGTGGTGTCCAATGACGAATCTGAGTTCAAAATTTGAAAAATTGGCCGCCATTTCGAACTTTTTTGTTTCTGAACGGATTGCTTTCAAAATTGATATCTAGGGTCCCCAGTGGTGTCCAATGACGAATCTAAAGTCAAAATTGGAAAAATTGGCCGCATTTTGAACTTTTTTGGTTATTAAAGGATTGCTTTCAAAATCGATATCTAGGGTCCCCAGTGGTGTCCGATGACGACTCTCAGGTTAATATTTAAAAAATTGGCTTCCATTTTGAACTTGTTTCTGAACGGATTGCTTTCAAAATTGATATCTAGGGTCCCCGGTGGTGTCCAATGACGAATAAAAGGTATTTTTTATAACCTATTATTTATAATACCTCATATAACCAAGTGATACATGTCGTAGCTTCTGCTACGTAATAGCTACGCCGTAGCAGTGGTCTACGGAAGGTCCGCATTTTCCAACAGATTCTTGTTCAGAACAATGGTTTACCTATATTTATTTGAGTTCGTTTTGTTTGTGTAGTCTGTAGTACTCACAGCGTATGCCTTCCCGCACTGGCTGCACATATAATTATTTGGGGGCGGCGCTGCGCGGGAGTGTTTTTTCGCAACGTGTTTGCGAAGGCCGCGATTGCTGGCGTAAGACTGTGAACATTTAAATGAATTTATTTCTAACTTTTTGGTAGGGTTTGTTACAGTAATAATATTATAAAGAAGACCCGTATTATAATAATATATTATTTATCTCATGTCATGACATAAAATAATAAAAAAAATTTTTTTGGTCAATTTTCAAATTACGAAAATTATCCTAAATTCTGCTGTACGCATCAAAGTTCATTGGACGCCGCGCCGCGCGCACAAACGACGCGTAGTGAACTAGTGAACGACGCGACATTGGCAAAACCAACGCGCGTGCTGTGGGGTGAAGCAACATGCCGCGCAGACCACAATTTAATAAAATATATTTATACTTTTCTTACACCCTATATACACGTGGCTAGTTTTTTTTAAATTTCTACTCATGTCACAGAATATATTATAGTACTAGGTACAGAAGGCGCACTCTCTGATAGCAAACGTGCGAATTTAATTCTAGCTACCACGCCACTAACGTTCAAATTACATTGAACGCGTCGAACGTGACCCTGGCTATAATAGCCTACCGTTTGTCGTTGCGCTAGCATTAAACCAAAATGCACCTTAAGACAGCGCCGCGAGAGTCCGTATTACCCTAGACTAAATAATAGCGTCTTCACAAGCGCGCGCGTTGTTCCTACTAAATGGCCGCGAAATCGGGACCGCCCGCCCTGACGTCAAAAAATGATTTGTGAAATCTTACTTTGAATAAACACTATTTGACTTTGACTTTGACTTTGACTTAGGTACTTTCTGGAGCTCTGGCGCGGAGTGCGCCGGGCCTGCTCATGTTTTAGTTATTATTATTGATATGATGTGCTACTCACCATTCCGCATTGTTCGCATCTCACCGGCTCTTTACCCAAGTGCCCTGTCATTATGTGGTCAGCCAGGGATTGCTTAGCTGTATACTGGTTTCCACAATAATCACACTCGAACCTGAAAAGAAATACACGGCTCTAATATAGTTCATATGTGGGGGAACTCGTTTTGGTGCGGGGAGGTTCCCTTCAGTGGGAGTAAACTATAATTCGCGTCTTAAGCAAGAGCACTGCGCGGTCACTCTATACGGAAAACGCATTTTGACAACCTACTTCTTTTTGAATATCAAGTACTTGTGAATGGCGCTAGGCGCTATGTATGCACACCCCCTCCACCCCCTCCACAGTCCCTTGCGCCTGCGGGGTGCGGGGCGTGGGGCGCTATATCGGGCGGGGGGAGTGCCAAGGTGGGGGGGGAGTGTCCTGCAGGGTAGGGTTACTACTATTATATCCTCCGACGTAATTCGAAGCTTTTATAGACAGATATGAGAGTAGCATTCTTCATCTTCGCTGTGGCAACACCAGAATCGAATATCCATCCCCCTCTGTCTCTTCTGTCGTCTCGCTCTGACCCTACCATCTTTGACTCAGTTCACCAGGTAGTTATAAGCGCGCAAATTCGCCGCGCGCCTCATTGGCGTTTTGAACTTCGTGCTGTGCACATCAGTTTTGACAAAAACGTTGTTGACGTTCGAAAATTACAACATTCTTGTTATTTTAAATTTAACGGTTTTTCGTTTTTCGGACGAAGACTCTAGTTCGTCCAGCTCATCGTCTGATTCGAGTGAAGAGGATCCACCATCCCCGGCTACCGCTGCGGTTCCCGCGTCGGTTCCCGTTGCAGTTCCGGAAAACGACGAAAGAAGAGTAGGTAACGGTAAGGCAATAAAACGCCTTACTCAACAAGTAAGTGAACTCCAAGAATTTACTTACTTTCTTTCAACTAAGGTCTATTCACCCTGATTCGGGGTAATAGCCTGAGCAGAATAGGAAAATTAGAGGAACTAACCTATGTAGTTCCAAAAGTTTTAGGATTGTGTAGGGGTAGGACCCCTGAACAAAGTCTAATAAATTCCTCTCGATAACACGCGCCGCCGGGGGTGGGGGGGGGGTTAAAGGTCCCTTTTTTCTGTTTTTGACTCGTAACTCGAAAACGGTGCGCATTAGCGACCTTACTTCTAAGAAGCAATTAAAGCTTATTAAATTTCCTACAATTATGGTCATATTCTTAATTACGAAAAAATGCATGGTTAAGAATGTAATGTAATGTATGTAATTTAAGAAAAATCTATAATTTGTCACTTTTTTCTCCAAACTTGACTATCTAGGTCCTCGCTCGTTTGTTTTACAGACTTATCATCTAAAAAAAGTTGTTGACCATTAACTTTTCTTTAAAAATATAAATAAATTTAATGGTCAACAACTTTTTTTAGATGATAAGTCTGTAAAACAAACGAGCGAGGACCTAGATAGTCAAGTTTGGAGAAAAAAGTGACAAATTATAGATTTTTCTTAAATTACATACATACTTTGTATAGGTTATATCTTAAAAACCATGCATTTTTTCGTAATTAAGAATATGACCAAAATTGTAGGAAATTTAATAAGCTTTAATTGCTTCTTAGAAGTAAGGTCGCTAATGCGCACCGTTTTCGAGTTACGAGTCAAAAACAGAAAAAAGGGACCTTTAACCCCCCCCCCACCCCCGGTGGCGCGTGTTATCGAGAGGAATTTATTAGACTTTGTTCAGGGGACCTACCCCTACACAATCCTAAAACTTTTGGAACTACATAGGTTAGTTCTCCTATTTTCCCCTTTTTGGTTCAGTCTGCTCGGGCTACAAGTTCGAGCCCATCGGGACGTCTTGGTCTGTTAACGATAACAGTTTAAAAAACGGGCTCAATTCTGCCGTGGCCGCTAAAATCTCTAAATTTAAGTTGTTGGTCTCTTTCATTCATATGGGAATCGAAAAGGATGGGGAGATGAATGAATGATATCTAAAATAAGCAGTACAGCTGTCAAATTCAGCTTAATTTAGTCGGGATGTTTTTAAATTCCTGCTAAATTACGCGTAAAAGCGATGTTTGACGTGTCTAAATGTAGGTTGGCAATCACCTGTCCCTTTTCGTCCTTAGGGCTAGGCTACAGCTTCGCGCGGCGGCGGCGGCGACCAGCGGAATGTTGCCAGTCAGTGACCCATAGTCAAGATTAACATGAGAGAACTAAAAAAAAATTTCATTTCTAAAAACCCGCTAGAAAAATATACCACCGAAATCAAGAAATTGTTTTAAAGGCGTGAATATACTCAACTTTTACAAAAAACGTTCAATTTTCATGCAAAAAGTAACATTTATCTTATTTTACTTAGAAAACGACTTCAACACTGAAAATATAGCACAAATAAGATTCAAAATACGTAAAAGTAACGTTTTACGTCATGTGACGCAAAGTTCTCCAAAATGTCGTAAAACGTTATAATAATACTAACGTTCTGATAAGTTTTGCGCCGCAGGTCGCCGCCGCCGCCGCGCGAAGCTGTGGCCAGGGGAGTAAGAACGTGAAAGAAACATAACGACTTAAATTTTGATATTTTAGCGGCCACGCAGAATTGAGGCTAATATGTAAATATAATATTAAACATCACCGGACTGGGCTCACCTCTTTATGGAATGTATCTTGACTTTTTTCAAATGTGTTCTGTAGCGGAGCTGGCTGCTAAAGAACTTGTCGCACTCCTTGCAATAATACGTCGTATGGTCAACTTGTTGGTTGTGTAGTTTCTGGTGAAACTGTATTGATCGAGAGGAAAACATTTTTTTACAAATCCAACATTTTACTGCCTTGTTCTTTCCGTGGATATTTCTGAAAAAAATACGTTAACACAAATTACCCTAATTATTGTACTAACTGCTATATAATATAACTATGACTAAAGTATGTTACAGTCCGTAGCGGATCTAAATGAGCGTGTCCTCGGGCGCTGCTCGCTATACAAGAGACTGGCAAACATATAGTGAGCAACACGCAAGGCGTTAAGGTACAGTTACACATGCTCATTAGTAGCACGAAAGCATGCCACTATTGAGCAGTTGCTACCTAGTAGCATGTGTATCGAAGCATTGCTAATTATGAGCATGCTAATTTCGAGTTTGCTCAAAAATCGACAGTCGTGCGATTTTTGGGCATGCTACCTGCAGCGCGGGTGGAAGGGGGGGTGCTTTTAGCACGTGTGAACAGGTTTGCTTATTGAGCATGCTAGTATCGATCAATCGTTTGCATCAAGCTTTTGGACACACTGTATTGCAATCAAAATGGTTACTATTAAATTTTCTGGAGAGGCCCACTTGGATTTCCATTTTTCACGCACTGACACTGACATAGAACTTGCTACAATGTCGATACCGAAGCCTAGCCCGTGCTCAATTAGCATGTGTGTTCAATCGTTTGCTTTGAGCATGCTTATTTAAAAGTTTGCTTAAAAGAAGCATGCTAAACATAAGCAAATGTGTCAGTTCAAAGAGCATGCTCGCTTTAAGCATGCTAATAAGCATGACGTTTTATTAGCATGTGTAACTGTACCTTTAGTTCCGACACAGGACACGTTCATTCAGATCCTTGGCGGTCTGTAAAGCGAAGTAGGAAGTATCTCTACCGCGTAGACCTGTCGTAGACTACAGCTACGGCGAAGCAGTTACGTAGCAGGAGCTACGAAATGTAATATCATTTGGTTATACAGTCCGTCAGTCTAAGTCTAATTAGTAGTAAAGAAAGATGATTCCGTGCTTCGGAACGAGCGTAAAGCCGTTGCTCCCGGCTACTATCTGCGGAAGTGGTCGTTGTCGGAAGCCTAAGGCGGTTCTATAATTCCGGTTTGTGAGGTAGGTTGTACATCTTTCAATTACTACAAATTTGACAGCTGCGCTCTAATTTTAAATAATATGATTAGTTCAAAATTACATCCAATATCTCCTGTCCTTTTCGGTTTCCATATAAACGAAATATAATACTAACCTGATGTGTGTTCGCAGTGTTTTGATATTTTTAAATGTTTTGTTACAAGTTTGACATGTCAGCCAATTCGAATGTACCTTCGCATGGGACAACAAACGTTCCTTGGAGCTGGAAATTAATAAAAAACACTTTTCGTAGTCAAAGTCAAAGTTAATAATAATAATAATGATTTAAAGTCTTTTCTTCTTCTTCTTTCTCAGCCCGTTTCAACCCACTGCTGGTATAGGCCTCTCCTCTGTTGCGCCACTCCTCACGGTCCTGTGCCATCCGTATCCAGCAAGATCCAGCCGACTTGGCAATATCGTCGGACCATCGGGCTGGTGGTCTGCCTAAAGCCTTTTACAGAACAATAATAATACTTGTTCTAATGGATTGGCTTGTTAAGTAGGAACAGAGTAAAAGTAAATCCCTGACTTTCATGCTAGGTAAGCCTGTGTTATGAAAGTCAGTGACACGGTGCAAAGACAATGGGCCCGACCGATTCTACATTTTACACTCTAACTTAAATTTAAAAACCATATATCCCTTTCAGGTTCTTAAGAACGAAAAGGGACAGGTGATTGCCAACCTACTTTGAATTTTAGAGACGTCAAACATCGATTTTACGCGTAATTTAGCAAGAATTTAAAAACATCCCGACTAAATTAAGCTGAATTTGACAACTGCGTAGCGAATGATATTTAAAATAAGCAGCAGCAAACCCTAAATCCCGTTAAAATCGTCAGCTTCTTCAAAACTGTAGGCTGCAGCTCTGGAAGAGGGTATCTAGTATCTAGACAACGAGGGCTGACTGTAATAAACGAAGTGCTCTTTGGGCACTGGGCGGTCACTCCATACAGAAAACGCGTTTTGACAAGCTACTTCTTTTTGAATAACAACTGAATATCAACTACAATTCAATGGCGTTAGGCGCTATGTAAAACACCCCCGAACACCACCGGCGGAGTCCCGCGGCGCCGCCTGCGGGGTGCGGGGCGTGGGGCGCTATATCGGGCGGGGAACTCATTTTGGCGCGGGAGGGTGAGTCTCCTTTCTGTACGTGTTAGTGCTATTATTTTCTTCTGTACTTTGGGAGGATCTTTTGCCCAATCGCTCTCCCACAAATCATAATCATACTGTGCCTTTAGGCATCTCGTAATGTAAGATATTTACCAGGAAAGTCCCGGTGAAGAACCTCACCGATTTTGGAACACAAACAAACAAAAAAAAATACATAAAGAGTTTGTCAACAGTACCACGGAAGTAAAGCCTGACCAAGGATTAAAACCTGCTCTGGGGGCGCCACGTGTACATTTTTACGACTGCGGCAACAATTTTCCTTATAAAATTAGTCCGCAACATGGCAAGGTTTTTTATTCCTCTGGTCGGGCTTTATATAATATGTAGTATTACCCGTACGTCTGCTGCTAAGCTGTCTTAAGATGCATTTTGTTTTAATACGAGCGCAGCGACACACGGTATGCTATTATAGCCAAGGTCACGTTCGACGCGTTCAAAGTAATTTAAACGTTAGTTGTGGGGTAGCTAGAATTACATTCACACGTTTGCTATCAGAGAGTGCGCCTTCTGTACCTAGTACTATTATTTATTCTGTGCCTTAAGACTATTATTAAACTAAGTATTATACAATTTCGAATAGTGTTGGTTTTTTGGAGTAACTCGCCTGTGACAGGGCAATAAAATAACATAAAGATGCACTTACATAAAATGTGACTCTCTATGCTTGTCGAGTGCCTCTTTATCTTTAAACCGCAGCTCGCACACACTGCACACTTCTTCTCCGTAACACTCATCATGCTGTTTCATGTGAGCGTTGAACTGACTCTCCGCTTTGAACCCAAATATACAGCGATCACACTTGAAGTTAGCATTCAAATACGACGGGTCATTACCATCATCCTGTCTCAGTTTAGCCAATTGTTCTTCTGTTATATTTCTGGCTGTTGTTTCATTGAAAATTCTAAAGGTATCTTTAGAATAATATGTTGCTGATCTGTCCATTTTAATGTGTTTATTTTCTGTAGTATCTAGTACATTGAGTTTTCTTTTTGTATTTATTTTGATTTCATCTTCAGTATAATCTTCTATAGGTATATTAACTGTTCTAGCGAAGCTATCCATGATATGCCCGTAATTAGTGAAATCCATTATGGGGATATCAACATCTGTAAAATTATTTTCCATTCGTGTCAAATTTTCATCATTATCTTCGAAACTTATATTTGTATCAGATGATTCCAGTTCGTTTATATTTTCTCTTATATCTATTTTATCTTGACTCTGTTTTACTACTTCAGGTGGTTTATGAATTGAAATTTTATCACTTTGCTGGCCAATGTTCTTTACAGATTGCAAAGGAGAAGCAATAACGTTCACAGGTACCTGTAGTCCCCTCATTTGTATATTAATATCTGGAAAATTTGATTCTTTTACCTTTTTCTCTTCAATTTTCTTTAGTAACAATAGCGGAATGCCAGATTTAGCTTGAGTTACAGTTGCGCTACAGAATTTTGTAGGAGGATTAACAATTAGAGCTTGCTTATTATTCAATTGTTGTATGACATGTGTAGTTTTTAGATTTTCATACCTTAATTTTAAATTTTTATCAATCTTTTTAAGACTGTTCATTTTTATACATGTAGGATCATCTATACCTGATAGTGGTTCATGAATTTTATTTTGTATTTTTACAAATGTATCTACAAATGGAGCAATGTCTACTTGTGCTTTAAGAACTTGAGTTTTTAAACTTGATAGCGAATTTAGGTTACATGTTTTTTCCTGAAAGAAAAAATAATAATATTAAATGTAATGTCAATGTTTTAATTTTGAATTTTTTAAGATAATTTTGTGATATATAAGCAGACCAGAAAAATTAATAAGTGTGGGGCCCAACATATTTTTTAAAATGTTTTGGCAATAATTGTCATTTATAAATGATTGAATTTATGAAATATGGCAAGTTTTTTTATTTTTCTGATCAGACTTTCAATTTTCACATTGTTTTAAAAAAAAATATGTCTAAAGATACATAACAGTTGGGTGTTTACCTTTTTTTTTAACTCTAAATCAAAATATTTCAGGATATACTTATTCCTCTACAATATTTGCCAAGTTTCAGGTCATAAAACTAAATTATTGCAATTATTGAAATGTTTGACTAATTTTTAAATTTTAATTTAATTTCATTTTATTTATAATTATGTGCTAAACTTTCAGATTAAATTGCTTGTTATGTACAAAAAAATACAATTCGGGTTATTTATTATTATAAATTATAATACTTAAGCTTTTAATCACAGTCTCACAAAATTGCGTAGCAGTTTGTCTGTAGGATCTAATAGGAGTTGCCTTACTTTAATCTATTTTCCCATATAAAAATGTCAGAACGAAAAAAGGACAAAAAGAAACTTACACCATTAATGACTATTTGTTTTGCCACATGAATCAATTTCTTACAAGCGTCTTTGACTTGTTTATGGAACATCCAAACATTTTTGAGTTTCTTGTGGCACTCCCAGCACAGATTTTCTGCTTGCATGTTTTTCTGTAATCAAGTGATATAAATAAAGTATAAAGTAAGTAAAGAAAATGGATCCTTTTTAAATATTAAATTGTGATCTAAATTTGCCTGGTAGAAATTGCTACTTTAGCAACAAGGCCGCCTATTTGTACATGTATATTGTTGTAACTGTATTGTTTGTAATTAATTACTGGTGTGCAATAAACTATATTCTATTCTATATTAAATGTGAGATTTTTTGTATTAAAGTTTATACATATCATAGCTTTTTTTGAAGATCTCATGGTGAAGGATGATATTGTAAGTAAAACTGAATCAAAAAAATTAATTTCGCAACCTGTCGCGCCGCAAAGAAATTCAAAGGTTGAAATAATTGAATTGAAATAATTTATTTCCGTAATTACTAATACATGCATGTGTGATAAAAGTAATTTGATTACAAACTTAAGCTTATCAATAGATACATGTCTGAGAGAAACAGCGGACCCTGCAATTAGTGACAGTTGTATTGTACTATGTGAACTCCACCTACGCTTTGGGCCACTACAGAACCGTTAGTTAGACTAATGTGGTCGACGAAGCCCTATCCACCTGATTCAGAGATAGATATACTAATACAAAGGGAACGTGTATCTAAATAGAAAAAAGACAACATACCTTAGGAAAGAACTTGGGACACAGAAAAGACACTTGGTTTACTAACACCGGATCGTGAACAAATTGTCTTTCACCGGATAGGCAAACCGCGCAAACGTTGGTTTTTAGTATCAGTATCACTTGATCTATTCTTGATCCCATTTTATAACACAAACAAACAAGTTTTAACAGAATTTCAATAAATAACCTCAATATCAAACACTGTCAAACACGAAGTAGTAGAGGTGAGCGTTTCAAACCATAAACAGTTTCAATAAAGCTTTATCGGCGCAATACCTAAAACACGGTATTAGTACATGGAAATCGTACCATAAAAGGGGTCTTCACTTGCATCAAATCGGGCAGTTCTGATTTTTTTATATGTTGTATGTAATGAGGTGGTAATGACAAATATAATTTTTCCACCTCGAAAGCCTTCCGGAACATTGTAAAATTCATGAAAAGCCATAAAATTTTTGATAATTTTTCAGTTTTTGCCATTTTTTACCACCAAGGACCTGTTTTACGGTAGAAGTCACTATGAATTCTTTTAAAGTAGACTAAATTTGCAACAAAATGAGAATAGTTGGGACTCGATAAGCTGAATAGTTTCAAAGATACAGCTGTTCAAATGTTTGCAAAATTTCTTAAATAATACAATTTAGAGTTTAGGGTGTCTGTCAAAAATATTTTTCTACTAAAGGTGTGCTTTTTATTAAAAACTTATAATAAAACTCACGTGACGACCTCAACTTCAACCTCCACATGCAAAGATAAGATAATTTCCCGTGGTAAAAGTTAGCCTGTGTTCTTCCACATGGTCTATTCTATCTTTGTGCCAACTACGCCCGCTTTAACTATTTTTCCCGTGGGAATGAGAAATTTTCCCGCGGTAAATCGTATCCTATGTTCTTTCCCAAGGTCAATTCTATCTTTATGCCAAGTTTCACCAAAATCGGTTCAGTAGTTTCGGAGCCTATTCAATTTATTAGGTATATTTTAGGATTTTTTTTTTACATCTTGGGTTACATTATTGAAGTTTTAGTAAGGATCCCTAATTTTTTTTAACATAAAATAAAGCCTATGTTACTCAGGGATCATGCAGCTTCTCAACAGTGATAGAATTTTTGAAATTGGTTTAGTAGTGTCGCAGCCAATTCAATTTATTAGGTATATCTTAGGATTTTTTTTACATCTTGGGTTACATTATTGAAGTTTTAGTAAGGATCCCTAATTTTTTTTAACATAAAATAAAGCCTATGTTACTCAGGGATCATGCAGCTTCTCAACAGTGATAGAATTTTTGAAATTGGTTCAGTAGTTTCGGAGCCTATTCAATTTATTAGGTATATTTTAGGATTTTTTTTACACCTAGGGTTACACTATTGAAGTTTTACTAAGGATCCCACATTTTTTTAAATAAATAAAATATAGCCTATCTTACTCAGGGATCATGTAGCTACTCAACAGTGAAAGAATTTTTGAAATCGGTTCAGTAGTTTCGGAGCCTATTCGATGCAAACAAACAATCGAACCTTTCCTCTTTATAATATTAGTATAGATAATGCTTATTTCATAAGTCGTATTTCATGTTGTTTAGTCACCTCAGCAACTTTGAACAGATGTAGCTAAGGAACTATTAGATCTTAATTGATTTATGCCGTTATAGGTCAATAATTGACCACATTGACAAGATCTTGTAAACACTCGCAAAATTTTTTTTTTTTGAAATTTTGCAAACATTTGAACTGCTGTATCGTTGAAACTATTCAGCTTATCGAGACCCAACTATTCTCATTTTGTTGCAAATTTAGTCTACTTTAAAAGAATTCATAGTGACTTCTACCGTAAAACAGGTCCTTGGTGGTAAAAAATGGCAAAAACGGAAAAATGATCAAAAATTTTATGGCTTTTCATGAATTTTACAATGTTCCGGAAGGCTTTCGAGGTGGAAAAATTATATTTGTCATTACCACCTCATTACATACAACATATAAAAAAATCAGAACTACCCCATTTGATGCAAACCAAAATGTACCAATTCCATGGACTATATTGGGTTTTGCAAAAACTGTTTATCGGATGAAACTATGTATCGGCGCAACAGACGAGTGAGCGAGCCAGCAACGTAACCAAACCGAAGGAAGGAAACATGGTATTGATGGTATCGATGGTATCGAATCGAACCGAATCACACCGAGAGTAAAAGTAGTAGTAGTAACGGCACGCTCACTGAGCATATTATTTAAATAGGCTGCCGCACTACGGTTATTTCCCGCTAAACAGCCGCGGATTTTAACCGCCTGATTTTGTGAGTAAAAGCCGCACTACACTCTCCACAAAACTAGACGAGACATGGCCAATACGAGGGACGCAGTTATGCGCAAGAATGAGCGCGGTGTATTTGCATCTTATTCTAACGCATAACCGCGTCTCTTTCGGCTCTCGGGTTTCGTCGAGAGTGTAGAGCCCGCTTAAAGGAAACTAATGAAACCGGCCGCACTGACGGTTTTTTTCCGCGACTGATTTTAAAACCGCGTTTTGTTAACTTTTGTTACAGAATGGCTAGCGGGAAATAGCCGCGCCAAAATTTGTAATCCATAGAACTTATATTGGCGCGCACACATTTGACGCGGTAACCGCGAGCGGTTCTGTCATTGTTCGGCACATCATCGTCTTGAAGAGTCGTTGTGTTTTGGTTGTCGTGTCGTCTCGTCATTATGTCGTCGACTGAATCGGAGTATGTTTGAAATGAACCAGATTATGAAAGTTTATCCTCAAAAATCATAGTAGAGGTACAGAAAATACCAGTGTTATCATACTTTGCGTTAATATAGTGACAGGAATGAATTGATGACGTTTTCTTTTTATGCTTCTTAGTATCAAAGCAACAATACAAACAGCTCTCTTGAAATCCGTCTTCAAACTGTGAAAATCGTGGCCATTTTCGCGGTTTTTAACCGTAGTGTGTGCGTCTCGGGCGGCTTTGCGGTTTTACGGTTTACCGCTTGCGGAAAAAAACCGTAGTGCGGCCCAAGCCATATGGCTGGTTTGTTGTGAAGCAGTCGCTCAGTCCAATAATGTGCAGCTGGAAGTGGATCCCAAAGAAAAACAACGGAGGTTGGTTCAATCAATGTGCAGACTATATTTGGTCATCAAATATCTTCACATTATACAAATATTATTTAAAAATGATTAAAATACAAGATTTACGTCTTGACAGCGTGAATGTCAGAAACCGGAAGGGTCTAGAGCCAAGTCCGAGTTAAGCAATTTATTGCCATGTCAAAAAAATATAATTAGGCTGACTTCACACCAATAAGGGTAGCCGTAGACTATCCAACACTTCCCCTCTAGGGCACCCTGTATTGGTTTTAAAATAATATGCAGAGTCAATTACACATAGCAGCAAAACACATAATAAGATTATAAGCTCTACATTAAACTCTTATAAATTTGCAATAATAAAGAGAATTAAATTCATATAAATTTGAATTGACACTGCATTTACAAATATTTAGATATGCTATAAATAAAAACATTACAGCTCTACATCAGCAAGCTATACAATTAAAAGTTATGGTGAGTAATATTATATAAACTACCTATTACAAATTATTAATATTACATTCTGTCATGATCTAGTTAGCAAAAAGTTTAATAAACATTCATTTTCTTTACAAAGTCATTATGTTTTATTTTACCTAAAGGTTTTGTTAACACATCAGCTATCATTTTGTCTGTGGGTAAATACTTTACATTAATAAAATTACTAGAAATCAAGTCCTTCACAAAATGATACCTGAGGTCTATATGTTTAGTGCGTTTGTGACAGTATTCCTTAGTTTGCAAAAGTTTCTGTGCACTTTGGTTATCATTATAAATAGTACAATCCATTTTTCCAGGCATGATCTCTGATAACAAGTTTTTAATAAATGAAATATCTTTACAGACATCACCTATAGCTAAGTATTCAGCTTCTGTGCTTGATAAAGCTACGCATCTTTGTTTTCGAGATTCCCAGTTAACTGTACCATTTCCTAACTGAATGACATAACCAGTATAGGATTTCCTATCTGTCACATCATTGGCCCAGTCTGCGTCTGTATAAGCATTCAAAAACCAATCCCTACTTTTATGAAAACATAGAGAGTAGTGAATTGTACCTGCTAAGTAACGCAAAATACGCTTTGCTGCGAGCCAATGCGTCCTATCGAAACAGTTATTAAACTGACTAAGCTGACTACATGCATAAGATATATCTGGCCTAGTACATACAGACAGATACATCAAGCTACCTAACAGCTGACGATAGTTAAAGACATCATCCTGTAAACAGTCACTATTTTCAGATTTAATTAGTTTACAGTTAACCTCCATAGGTGTGGACACAGCTTTACATTTTTCCATACCAAAACGTACAAGCAATTTCTTAATATATTGAGCCTGGTCTAGTTTTAAGAAACCTTTAGACTTGTCTCTTGTTACATTGATACCTAGGCAGCTCTTAAGTGTACCTAAATTTTTCACATTAAATTTATTTTCCAAAATATTTAATAATTTACACTTATGCGAGCTATTGGCGCTATAAAATACATAAAAGTCATCTACGTACAAGGCTAATATAATTAAATTATTTTGATCACCCTTTATATACACACAGGGTTCACATTTAGACTGAACAAAACCATGATCACATAAGAGACTATGTACTTTATAGTTCCACATACGGCTTGCCTGTTTTAGACCATAAATGCTTTTTCTTAATAAACAAACTTTATTGTTATTATTACAAAAACCTGTAGGTTGTTCCATGTAAATGGTTTCATTTAAATCTCCATTCAAAAATGCCGTCGCGACATCCAAATGATCTATGTTTAAGTCAAACTGATTAGCAATACAAAATAATATTCTCATTGTTGAATGTCGTACGACTGGAGAGAACGTTTCGTTATAATCTATACCTTCACGTTGTGTAAAACCTCTAGCAACTAAACGCGCTTTAAAACGGTCGAATTTACCTGAAGCGTCATATTTAGTTTTATAAACCCATTTACATTTAATGACATTTTTATTGATGGGTCTGTCTACCAATTCCCATACATTATTACTAACTAGAGCATTGTACTCACATTGCATGGCGTCCTGCCATTGCTTGCTGTTGGAGCAACTAACTGCTTCCTCGTAGGTTTGTGGTTCGTCTATTAAAGGTGAGAGACCTTGAGCGAGCAAAGACAAATCGTAATCTAAAAATCTCGCAGGGAGTACATTACGTGTAGTGCGACGAGGACGATCACCATCCATAGAGACGGTCTCAGGACGAGTCTCCTGGCGCTCACAAGCTGATGCAGACGGCGAGATCAAGGGCTGCAGGCCCCGCTCTTCCACTGACGAATCAGCTGAGCTGGTTTCATCGTCGCTTCCGGTTCGGTACTCGTCAGACTCTCCTCCTGAAGAAGACAAAACATCATTAACATTATTAGTATAAAATTCATGATTTAATTGGGATTCATTATTAATATTATTATTGGAATTATTCGAATTATTTAAAATATTATTCATTTCATTACTATTATTATCACAGATTTGTTTGTTATCACAGCTGTCAATATAAATAAAATCATTGTTCGACATTTCACATAGGGGCTTTGAATTAGGATTAAAGAATCTATTTTCAATAAATGCAACATTACGCGACTTTATGACCTTTGTGGGATTAATGGGGTCAGCCAAACGATAACCTTTAGAAGTATCACAATAACCCACAAATATATATTCCTTCCCCTTAGCGTCTAGCTTATCTCGCTCATGCGCAGGTACGAGGGAAAAAGCAGTGCAGCCAAACACCTTGAGATGACTAAGGTCCACTTTAGACCCGGTCCAAACCTCTTCAGGTATGCGCCCTGCCAAAAACGACGTGGGAGATCTATTTTTTAAATGCAAAGCTGCCATAACAGCTTCTCCCCAAAAACGTTTGCAAAGGCCAGAATGCTGCAACATGCATCGTACCTTTTCGAACAAGGTTCGATTTAAGCGCTCTGCGACTCCATTTTGAGCAGGTGAATAAGGAATAGTGGTCTGGTGAATAATACCATGTTCTCTCAAGTATGGAGTGAACCTTTTACTACAATATTCACCACCATTATCAGTCCGTAAGCATTTAATTGGCAAGCCTTTTTGTTTTTCAACCATAGCTTTAAATTGAATAAAACAATCAATTACCTGAGATTTGTTCTTCATAAGGTATCCAAAACTCTTTCTAGTATTGTCGTCAGTGAAGGTGACAAGGTATTTCGCTCCTCCCCAGCTAGCCTCCGGTAAAGGTCCACACACATCACTGTGTATCAGCTGCAGCGGTTGTGTTGTACGGCTGGTGCTGGCCTTCGGGAAAGGTTCGGCCGATAGCTTCCCCTGAAGACAGGCCTCGCAGCTATTCATATCTTCTTCCTGAAATGACACACCACATGCAAGCTTCTTTAAGGTACACATACCTGATTTATTAAGTAAGGCAAAAAGTAAAATTCATCACCTAAAAGAACAGGAGATTGTTGTAACTAGGCTACAGCCAACGGCTAAAATGGAGGTTGTATTAGCGGGGAGTAAGATAACCGACCACTCTGAAATGCACAAGAGTTTTTGCGAAAATGATAGTACAAATAGTCCTAAAACATCGAAAGTAGTGACGTCTACGCTGCCACCATCAACAGCAACACCTACTAGAAATATAATTGATCAGCAAACCGCACTAAACAAGACATTGATGGAGATTAGTAACTTGGAAACATCGGACTTACATTGTGATGACTCGATTACTCAGGAAAACGGGATAAAAGAGGACCAAGAGGATATAACAATTAATGTGCCCACTAAAAACTCGTTTGATTCATTACCTATAGAATCAGCTTTATCGCAAGAAATCTTAAATGAACACGTCGAATCTACACAAGATGAACATCAAACCTTGAGCCCTATCCTCAATAAGAAAATCACACGAAAGCTTACGTCATGCTCTCAACTATACAACACTAAATGCAATATTAAGCATCAGAGCTTACCCGAAGTGTTATTGGACGTTAACGAAATAACCAACTTGCAAGAAGAATTGGAGAAATTGAAAATAGAGCTAGCAAAAGCGAATGACATGATAGAGGATTTAAGCTTGGAAAATATTGCTCTGACTAAGAAAAATAGTCGCTATGAAAAAATTATAAAGAACTTTAAAACAGTTGGAGTAGATATTACTACTCAAAACACATTCCTCTCACCAAAATATAAAAATCTCAATTTGATGACAGCTGAAAAGAGTACAAACTATGCATACTCAGGTAGTCTCAATCAAGAAACTTATCAAGATCATGTCCTGACATCTTCTCCCATACAAAATTGTAGTAAAACATGTGACATAAATCCACTTAGTACACTAAAAAAGAATTTTAACGAAATAACTCGGATACGAGTTGAGACTCCTGAAGGTACTTCTAAGTCTAGTTCATGGGAGAGTCGAGTCGTAATCTATGCAGGTGAAAACGGAAGAAATATGAGAACATTATTACAGCGTTTTCTAGGTGACAATTTCTGTGTGACGGCTGTGCTTAAACCTTATTCGTCTTTGTGCAACATGTTAAAAGACTGTAGTAGTGAGTGTAAAAAATTTACAAAAAAGGACTTTGTTATTATTTTACCTGGTACGAATGACACTGACATTTCAAGTTTTGAAGCAACTCTATGGGAGCATACTAGAGCTCTTATTAACACAAATGTATGCGTTGGAGGGGTCTTTTACAATGTAAATGGACTGACGGCCCGTTTAAATAATGTGGTGAAGTCTTTGTGTTCGCAAATGATGGATTTGAGTTATTTTGAGGTATTTGAATCACTTTTTGATTTGCGCAAGTTTAGTAAACTAGAAACATGTAGGTCAATTTGGAGAGCCATTATCCATGCCAAAACTGTGTCTAGCAAACATTTTTTTCGTGCAAAATAATTTTATTAATACCGATGTCATTGACTGCAGATCATCCGCGTCTATAGACACTGTTACAAATATCACTCGGACAAAAATCAATAGCTTAAATGCTGCACGTAGCAATATTAACAATCTCACGGAGAAAAAAGCAAGTATAAATGTATTTCATCAAAATATTTGTGGTATTAACACCAAAACTCAAGAGTTGGAATTGTATTTAGAAAATAGTGCTTATGATTTTGACTTTGTATGTTTAACCGAACATTTTTTAAATAAAGATGCTATTGGTGTTTTTTCTATGGATAACTATTACATAGCATCACATAATGTTAGAGACGGAATGAAAAGAGGTGGCAGTCTTATTATGGCCAGTAACGGACGTGAGTGTGATAGACTTGAAATATGTGACAAATTATACAAACGGGAATGTTTTGAAATATGTGGTGTGAGAGATCTGCTAACGAATGTAAATATTTGTTGCTGTTACAGAAACACTAATAACAAAAATTTTGACCAAGGTAACTTCAAATCATTTTTAGAAAATTTAGAAAAAATCTTAGAGCACTTTTTCAGTAGGAAGTGTGTTATATGCGGAGACTTTAATATCGATTTATTAAAAGATAGTATGGAACGTGATGATTTCTTAACTCTGCTTAGGTGTTACAATTTTAGGCACTTAATACAAACGGGAACATATCAGTGTCCTAGAAATGAAACGATTACATGTCTAGATAACATTTTAACTAACATATTGAGCGAGAATATTACCAATAAGTTAGTGGACTTTAATGATTTAGCAGACGGACATGCGGCAATCTCTATGCAAGCTGCTTTGGATGTATCTATCCGACGAAATGAGCAATGTTATTACACAGAATCCAGGTCTCTAAGTAAGAAAAATGTTATCTCTTTTCGGGAACAAGTCAAAAAGGAAAACTGGGTAAATATGGGTATAAATCAGTTTATAAAGCGTATCACTGACATTTATAGGTCTAACTTTAGAAAGTATAGAAAAAAAATATATAAAAATAAAATGGCAAAATTAAATTGGGCCACAAGAGGTATTAAAACCTCGAGCTTGATGAAACGGGTTTTGGGAGGAAAAAGAGCATCTCATCATAGTATTAACTCTTATCGTGAGCAATACATTAGGTTATACCGTAGAATCATTAGGCATGCTAAAAAGATAACAGTTCAAGCGGATATAATGAATGTTAGAAATGGGTCGAAAGGTATCTGGCAAGTGGTTCAGAAAAAAAACAATCAAAAGGCACGAAAACTATGCGATGAAATAGTACTAAAAGTAAATGATAGTATTACTAAAGATCCCCTCCTTATAGCAGAAACTTTCGCCAAACAATTTAGCACTTGTAGTCCAAAGACAACTGACATAAATGCTGAAGAGGCAGGAAAATATTTAAAGACTTGTACTGATAGAGTAGAAAAAGATATGATTTTTCAGAAGACAAATCCTCAGGAGGTAAGAAAAATAGTAAAGTCCATGCAAGCAAAGAAGTCTTGTGGTTATGATGAAATGTCTTTTAAAATTATCAAAGAAAATATTGATATACTTGCTCAACCTATAGCACATTTTATAAACAAATGTATTCAAAAGAAAATATTCCCTGATCAGCTTAAAATTGCGCGTATTGTTCCGGTACATAAAAAAAATGACAAGACAAATCCTCAAAATTATAGGCCAATCTCTCTCTTGCCTGTACTATCGAAGATCTACGAAAAAATTATAAAACATCGACTTAATACTCACCTGGTTGCAAACAATATCATTCACCCGAGGCAGTTCGGATATCAGCGAGGTGTTAGTACTGGGGATGCAATAGATGCTCTTGTAAATGCTGTCACAGAAGGCCTTAATAATAAAAAGAAGCTGGCAGCTTTATTTCTGGATTCGAGTTCTGCGTTTGATAGTGTTGATCACAGAATTTTGCTACACAAGCTAGAACACTATGGCGTGAGGGACATATCCTTGAACATATTAGAGTCTTATTTAAGTAACAGAAAACAGTTTGTAGAAGTAACATCTATGCAAAATAATGTAGTACAAAGGAGTTCCTCTCGGCTTATGACAGTTTTTCGTGGTGTTCCACAGGGCTCAATCCTGGGGCCTATTCTCTTCAACATATTTATAAACGACCTTATATACTATTTAAGAAACACGGTACCCGGGGCTGAGTTAGTTGTATTTGCTGATGACACAAATGCTGTAGTAGGAGCAAATAGCATAGATGAGCTTAACTGCGAGGTAAATGGTACTCTCAAGGCCTTTCAAACATGGTTTGAGGCAAACAACCTTGAATTGAACGCTGGCAAGACTAACGTAGTTCTTTTTAAAACAACCGCACGAGCTAAAGAAAATCTGGACATTAAACTAAACGGCAATAAAATCAATACCACTGATAGCGTAAAGTTTCTGGGTATCTACTTGGATTCTCTACTAAATTGGAAACATGAAGTCAACCGCATCGAAAAGAAAATTAGCTCAGCTTGTTATGCTTTAAGGTCACTCAGAGAGGAACTAACTGAAAAACAGCTTCTTACGGTTTATTATGCCTTAGTAGAATCACATCTAAGATATAGTATAGCACTATGGGGAAACAGCTATCAGTACAATATGCAAAAAGCATTTTTAATACAGAAAAGGGCCATACGTACTATTGTTAAAATTCCTCAATGGGAATCATGTAGATTGCACTTTGTCAGATTAGGTATACTGACAGCGCCTTGTCTGTACATTTTTGTGATTCTCATAAATTTTAAAAGAAAACTTTTAGTAAAGGAGACTGAGAAGGACAGAGAAATGCGAGTCAGTACGCGCAGACGCGATGTTGACGATGAAGCGGTGCCCGCGCGGCTCGGCGTGGTGCGACATGGCACGCGCTATAATGAGGTGCGTCTCTTCAATGCGTTACCTATTGAGTTCAAAGGGAACCTCACGCTGTCCTGTTTTAAGTCAAAGCTTAGGGACTTCCTGCTGGAGAAGTGTTTTTATTCGATAGCCGATTTCTTTAATTATAAGCAAACTTTGACATAGTTAATTTAAATTATCAAAAATGTAAATTTTAGTATATAATTAGTAATTTTGACGTATTTATTGAATGATTTTAATTAATGTATAAATTTAAATGTATAAATTGAATTTATTATGAATGTATCCTGTATTTCTAATTCTATTTTCTATTGTATTTTTAATAATTCTGTAATTAGTGATTAAGTTTCGAACACAATTTTATTGTTTACGAATAAATAAATATGAATATGAATATAAATATGAATATGAAGGTGACCAAGCCGATAATGCCATAAGTCCATTGAAGATGGGGCAGAGGCAGCAACTGCAGCACTCGGTGGCTCTTGCCTAGTTCGCATGAGCAAAGAATGCATCCTACTATGCGAATACCTACCCTTATCACTGACAGACCCATCTAATTTATAGATACCATTTGTACATTTAGCTATAGCTAATAAGTTGCCAGATATTTTACAATCCTTACTATAAATAAAACACCCTAGTTTATTAAAATATACAGAATAACCATCATGACAAAGCTTTGACACTGATAGGAGATTAGCGGATAGATTTGGGACTAACATAACATTTTTAAATGTTCTTACCTCTTTATTAAAACTGAGATTTAATTGTCCTATTTTATTGCTTGAAAGTCTCTCATTATTGGCAATTGATATTGACTGTGTACTTGTGTTCTGAATATTCTCCAACATGTCCTCACTGTTCACCAGGTGAGATGATGCTCCACTGTCTACGAAAATGTCCACTGGATTGCGAGTAAAGAAAGCACTGACAGGTTCAGTTTCCTTTTTCTTCTTCTGTTGTTTATCCTTTTTGAACTTAAAGCACTTGGGCTTGATATGCCCCATTCTGTGGCAGTAAGTGCACTTTATGTTTCGGGATACAAATGCAGTATTATTAACATTCCCTGTCTTCCTGTGTTCTTCTTGAATAAGACGAGCTCTCACTAAATCGCTTTGAAGTTTCGATGAAATGCAGTAGGTTTCTAAGTTTGAGACGAGTGTGTCAAAATCAGCCGGCAGACCACTTAATAGAATTTCAGCAATTTCATCATCCTCTATTTTCTTGCCGATGTCTCCAAGCTGATGCACTAAAGACATAACATGCTCAATGTATTGTGACATGTCACTAAACTTTATGTATTCAACACGGTGCAGTTGTCGCAGCAATAGTACACGTCTATAGAGACCAGTATCTTCATAAATACTTGATAGATTTTTCCATGCGTCCTTGGCCGTCTTGGCTTCTCGGACATATTGATATAAGGACGATTTAATGTGAAGACAAACGCGAGCCAGCGCACGTTGATCACGCGCGGCATCAGCGGTACTCAAATCCTCAGTTCGCTCGATTAAATCCCATAATCCTTCCGCAAGTAACAACATCTTCATTGAGAATTTCCAACTATGATAATTGGATCCATCCAATTTCTCCACAGTGCTTGCTCCGCCAAAAAGCACATGGGGCGCATTGTGCAATGGTGCACCTTGATTTGTCATGATGAAATAATGCACAAAGATATTTGTAAAATCCAAGATGAAAATGGATTGATGCTGAGATTGATCTACCTCGTGTTCTCGTGTAGTCGGTGATCCTTTGTGTCTGGGGCCGTGACCTGTTGTGAAGCAGTCGCTCAGTCCAATAATGTGCAGCTGGAAGTGGATCCCAAAGAAAAACAACGGAGGTTGGTTCAATCAATGTGCAGACTATATTTGGTCATCAAATATCTTCACATTATACAAATATTATTTAAAAATGATTAAAATACAAGATTTACGTCTTGACAGCGTGAATGTCAGAAACCGGAAGGGTCTAGAGCCAAGTCCGAGTTAAGCAATTTATTGCCATGTCAAAAAAATATAATTAGGCTGACTTCACAACAATAAGGGTAGCCGTAGACTATCCAACATGGTTTACACGTATTAAGTTGTTAAGTAGTTAACTAAATTTTTAGTTAAAATTAACTTTATTTTAAGTAACCGATCGTTTACACGCTTGTCTAACTTATGCACTCTTTAGTTCACTGTACTACTTAAGTACTTCACTAAATTGTTGAGTTCACACGTAACTAAATGACAGTTTAGTAGAAAGCCACGCCTACCGGGGAATGCAAGCGGTGCGGGAGGCGCGGCTACTTAATCAAAAATAGACTAGATTCTATTTCACTTGTTCACTTAACCACTAAATCGTTTACTTACCACTTGTGACTAAGGGTGAGGCCACACGAGCGTAATTTTGTGAGTCGTGAGCGGCAGAAATTCGGTCGCGCAAATTCTGCCGCGTTCGGTTTCATACAAAACCCCTGTTTCATTCACACGGACTCAAATTTTCAGTCGTCTGCCGGCTCACACACGTTATGACCGGCAGAATTCTGCCGGTCGGGTGGAGCGGGCAGAGGGGGGCGAGGGAATAGACTAGTGTTGCCAATATCGATATTTTTTTTATCGATGGCTTGGGTTTAGTTTTTTTTTAGTTATCTTATACGAAATCTCGTGGTAGATATAGAATTTTTTTGTTTCTGGTCCGATTGCTTTCAAAATCGATATCTGGGGTCCCCAATGGACTCCAATGACGAATCTGACATCTGATTTTCAAAAAATGGCCGCCATTTTGAACTTTCTTGTTTCTGGTCCGATTGCTTCCAAAATCGATATCTGGGGTCCCCAGTGGACTACAATGACGAATCTGACGTCTGAATTGCAAAAAATGGCCGCCATTTTGAACTTTTTTGTTTCTGGTCCGATTGAAATTCTCATGTCAGATTCGTCATTGGAGTTCACTGGGGACCCCAGATATCGATTTTGGAAGCAATCGGACCAGAAACAAAAAAGTTCAAAATGGCGGCCATTTTTTGCAATTCAGACGTCAGATTCGTCATTGGAGTCCACTGGGGACCCCATATATCGATTTTGGAAGCAATCGGACCAGAAACAAAAAAGTTCAAAATGGTGGCCATTTTTTCCAATTTTGATGTCAGATTCGTCATCGGAGTCCACTGGGGACCCCAGATATCGATTTTGGAAGCAATCGGACCAGAAACAAAAAAGTTCAAAATGGCGGCCATTTTTTGCAATTCTCATGTCAGATTCGTCATCGGAGTCCACTGGGGACCCCAGATATCGATTTTGGAAGCAATCGGACCAGAAACAGAAAAGTTCAAAATGGCGGCCATTTTTTCCAATTTTGATGTCAGATTCGTCATCGGAGTCCACTGGGGACCCCAGATATCGATTTTGGAAGCAATCGGACCAGAAACAAAAAAGTTCAAAATGGCGGCCATTTTTTCCAATTTTGATGTCAGATTCGTCATCGGAGTTCACTGGGGACCCCAGATATCGATTTTGGGGGCACAACACGCTCTTTTCCAAAATAAATAAGATTTTTAGCCCAATTTACGCCGGGGCAACAACATGCAACAGTTGTCGCATGCCACATAATTAATAAACAAATATTTTAGCAAAAGCCAGGGCAACACGCCGGGCCAACACTTTTCTCAAGTTAAATCTGATGATATTATTATGATGATATGCTACAAATTTTATTTTTATGTTACTTGCGGCATTTGTTGCATGCGGCAGTCTATTTTACGCCGAGGCAACATCGTGGCTAAATAAATTGTAAAGCATAATAGTGCAATATTTCCCGCGGATCGTTATCGATATTGTTTACTATACAATCACCCCCTATAATCGACCGAAAAAATTGAGCTCGTGTGGCGGTCCCGACTGAATTTCTGCCGGCAGAATTTGCGCGACTGAATTTCGGCGGCTCACGACTCACAAAATTACGCTCGTGTGGCCTCACCCTAAAGAGCTCTTAAGTGGTTGTTTACACGCAAGAATTAAGTTAAAATCAAGTTAAAATTTAGTTAATTACTTCGTCACTTAATACGTGTAAACCAGCCAATAATCACAACGCATTTTTTTTTTAGTTTCTTTCTCCCTTATGGGAAAGACAAAGGTATCTAAGCCCATACAGCCTAGTCAATAACGCAAAATCGAACACAAACAAACACACACACACAGATAGTAGTTATAGATTCGCCACCGTGCGACCGGGCGTAAGAGAAAGACATACATTGAGTCTATCTATGAAGTGTGCCTATAACCCGACAATAAATTAACTAGTATACTTGTAGTATACTATATGAAGCCGGGTCCACAGCTCCATGTTTTCGTGTTTATAACACGCTAACATGTTAAGGCACCTATTTCACTTGCGACAGAAGACAAAAGACGAAAGAGACGCAGTTATGCGCAAGAGTGAACGCGGTGTATTTGTATCTCATTCTAACGCATAACTGCGTCCCTTTCCTCTTTTGTCTTCTGTCGCCAGTGAAATAGGTGCCTTAACATGTTAGAGTGTTCAAAACACGAAAACACGGAGCTGTGGACCCGGCTTGATATGAAGTGTGCCTATAACCCGACAATGAAAAAATGCTCGGTCGGTGATAGAGACAAAACATGATGCATCTTTTCTATTTCCCCTTTTAGGAATCGCAATAAGACTATCTTTTTCTGTCAAAGTGTGTCAGGCCCTTGACACACAGTGAAAAATAACCTTTTTTTTTTTTAGTTTCTTTCTCCCTTGTGGGAAAGGCAAAGGGATCTAAGCCCATACAGCCTAGTCTATAGTAGTTTCTTGCATTATCCAAGTTTAATGTCTTCAGTCATTATTTCTTCAGTTTCATTTCGTCGTCTTTAGCCATTTCTTGGTAGTTTCATTTCTTGTTACGGGATCATTGAAATGCAAGGGTGGTTCTTACATTCCAATGATACTGAAGTTTAACGCGGGGTATCAAACCAGAAACAGCTAACCACTCATTATTTCTCACTTTCATTGAATAGTTCTTCTTTAACGGCACATTATCGCACTAATTCCACCATATTAACACCACAATTACCATGAAAAACTAATTTTAAAAAGGACGAAACAATGAACCCGCCATTTCCTCTCGATTCCCGCGTAAAACTCCGTGAAAAATAACCGTCCGTCCCTGTCCGTGTCGTCCGTCTCTCACGTCAGCAGCCCATAGATCAACAATATACAGGATGGAATTTTCAGAGCGCTCCTCCAGGGGAAGTACCCTAAATAATGAAGTTAGCAAATTTTACTCAAAGGAAACATTCAATTATTTTTAAAATAAAGGAAAACTGCATTTAAAGATTTTTGAAAATATGCCTGCAACATCCGGGAATCGAACCGGCTAAAATCAGAAAAAATAACTGCCTGCATTTTTATAGCATCAATCGATAGGGTCAATCGTGAGGACCAAATTTGTCTAACAAACATACTTAGTCAAATTAAAGGAAATGCAAGAAAAGACGCTGTTACGTATTTAATTGTTGAAGTTTGTGATTCAATAAGAAATATTCACCACAACATGCTGTTAAAAGCCTTACTACATGAGTTCCTCAGAAGAATAAATTTATGCATTGATCAGAATGGTGCTCATTTCGAACAACTAATAAGTTAGTGTTCCCTTCTTTTCCATACATTTATCATTAGACAATAAAAATAACTTCATCAAAATATGGTTTTTCTTTTTTTTCTTTTTATCCTTTCATTTAATTTAGTATGTTTGTTAGACAAATTTGGTCCTCACGATTAAACCTATCGATTGATGCCATAAAAATACAGGGTGTTATTTTTTCGGATTTTAACCGGTTCGATTCCCGGATGTTGTAGGCATATTTTCAAAAATCTTTGAATGCAGTTTTCCTTTATTTTAAAAATAATCGAATGTTTCCTTTGAGTAAAATTTGCTAACTTCATTATTTATGGTACTTGCCCTGGAGGAGCGCTTTGAAAATTCCACCCTGTATACACAGGGTCAGCAGCCAAGCGACATTGGCGACAAGCAAAGACAAAGTCGTGCAAAAACGAAAGGGACGCAGTTATGCGCAATGCGCAATAGTGAGCGCGGTGTATTTGTATCTCATTCTAACTATAGATGGGCAATAGTTTTTGCCCGTTTCATTCCGCCCGGGTTATAACTAGGTTAATTAAAACCATTAAAACCCAAACGTTCCAGTAATAACTAATTTTTTGGTGGGCAAAAAAAACTCAGAAATATTAAAATGAAGAAAAAAACAATCGGATTTGTTTTGTTTATGATAATTAGTCACACATACAAATTCGGCATCAGTTTAGCGCCGCCGCTTCAAATTGGAAAAGTTCAATGTTAAAATTCGGAATAAATTTCATTATTTTCGTTTATGGGCGTAAATAATGATAAATGATACTCAAATACTCAATGATACTCAAATCAGGGCTAAGTTACTTCGATGAAACTTGGTATAGAGATAGATTAGACCTTGGGAAAGGACAAAGGCTAACTTTTACTGCGGGAAAATAGCTAATTCCCACGGGAAAAGCGAAGCTGAGGGGCGAAAAACTTTTGATGAAACTTGGCAATAAGATAGAATATATCCTGGGGATGGAAGGCAGGAAAAAAACATTCCCACGGGAAAAATAGTGGCGCACTTCAAAAGTTCTGATGACACTTGGCACAGAGATAGCTAATATAGACCTTCGGGATGGATACAGGCTACCTTATACCGCTTATAAATACCTTATTCCTCCGCAATTAATATTCCGCGAACGGAGAGTTTTTATGATACATGGCACAAAAATAGAATAGACCTTACGGAAGAACATAGGCTACCTTTTACCGCGGGAAAAACTTCATTCCCAAAGAAAGGTAGCGCTTTGGAAAAGTTATGATTGTCACAGAACAATTAATTACTAAGGTAACAATTAATTACTAAACATGGCCGACATTTTAATTTTTTTTTGAACCGATTGCTTTCAAAATTAATATCTAGGGTTCTTCCCAGTGATGTCCAATGACGAAATTGAGATCAAAATTAGAATAAAAAATGGCCGCACATTTTGATTTTTTTGTTTCTGAACGGATTGCTTTCGAAATTGATATCTAGGGTTCTTCCCAGTGATGTCCAATGACGAAATTGAGGTCAAAATTAGAATAAAAAATGGCCGCACATTTTGATTTTTTTGTTTCTGAACGGATTGCTTTCGAAATTGATATCTAGGGTTGGCCTAAAGGTCTTGAAACCAGGCCATAAATTAAACAAAAAAAAAAATTTATCTAGGGCCTCTAGAAAAAAATTGGCTTCCTTATAGGAGTCGTCATGTTCGCCAACAAACAAATAATCCATGACAATGACCCTGGTGAAATACACACACAATGCCTATTAATAATTCATTAGTATACTGAGTTGTTTTAATATTCTTAGATTTATTATTAATGTTTCAATAACATTCTGTGGCGTTTCATAATTTGTATTCGTATTTTAATAACATTCTGTGGTGTTTCATAATTTTTATTCGTATTTTAATAACATTGTGTGGTGTTTCATATTTTTTAATTTGTGTTTTAATATCATTATGTAGTCTTTTATAATTCTTTGATGTTTTATTCATGTTTAAGTGTGATTGTGCGGCGCGATGTCCCGATACTTGAGCGGCGGTCGGTCCTTGTGTTTGACCTTCGCGTGCGAGATGAGCGTGCCCTTCAGCGCCGCCTTGTAGTCGCAGTACGGACAGGGGTACGGCCGCACGCCGGTGTGCGTCAACTGGTGTAACGACAAATTGAGCATACACTAAAAACAAAAAAGAAATTATCAAAACATCGCCGTCTAAAGGCAGGCCTCCGCAGTGTTGTAGATCTAAGGTCAAAATTGGAAAAATTGGCAACCATTTTGAACTTTTTTGTTTCTGAACGGATTGCTTTCAAAATTGATATCTAAGATCCCCAGGGTCGCGTTCCGTCGCTTCGTTCGAGTGCACTCGAGCGCGCTCTAACCGTTCCGTGGCTTGGTGAAATTTTACCCTGACAGCTGTCAGAGCGTAGTTTCACCCGTTCTGTGGCTCAGAGCGAAACAACCAAACAACCGTCTAATAAGATGGTTAATTTTGTTTCGTAGTTACTTTATAATAATTTTGTTAAATTTGTATATCACAGACGTCTAATACGTCTGTAATGTATATAAAAGTGGAAAAAATTGAAACAGGAGAAGAATTTTCTCTCGTTAAATATTTGAGTTTATATAAACAACTCGATCGTTCAGTGGCTCGGTTGCAACTCAAACGGGTTAAATTTCAACCACAACTACGCTCGAAGCGACGGAACGGAACCCAATGGTGTCCAATGACGAATTTAAGGTCAAAATTGGAAAAATTGGCCGCCATTTTGAACTTTTTTGGTTCTTAACGGATTGCTTTCAAAATCGATATCTAGGGTCCCCAGTGGTGTCCGATGACGACTCTGAGGTTAAAATTGAAAAAAAAAACGGCTTCCATTTTGAACTTGTTTCTGAACGGATTGCTTTCAAAATTGATATCTAGGGTCCCCAGTGGTGTCATGACGAATATAAGGTATTATTTATAACCTATTATTTATAATACCTTACATAACCAAGTGATACATGTCGTAGCTCCTGCTACGTAATAGCTACGCCGTAGCAGTGGTCTACGGAAGGTCCGCATTTTCCAACAGATTCTTGTTCAGAACAATGGTTTATCTATATTTATTTGTGTTCGTTTTGTTTGTGTTGTCTGTAGTACTCACAGTGAATGCCTTCCCGCACTGGCTGCATATAAACTTAGGGGGCGGCGCTGCGCGGGAGTGTTTTTTCGCAACGTGTTTGCGAAGGCCGCGATTGCAGGCGTAAGACTGTGAACAATTAAATGAATTTAGATAATTTATTTCTAACTTTTTGGCAGGATTTGTTGTAATAATTAATAATATTATAAAGAAGACTCGTATTATACTCGTATATATATTTAAAAAAATAGTGACGTACATAACTTAAATACTAGAAATAAAGACAAATTGGCTTCTTATGATAGTAGACTGCAGAAAATTAAAAATTCTTTCAAGGGCAACTGTATACGCTTTTACAATAGGGTCCCAACTGATATACAAAATTTAACACTAGAGAAATTCAAAATTATTATTAAGGAGAAATTGATTAAGAAAGCCTATTATAAAATAACAGATTACTTAGAGGATAAACATCCATGGGAATAGTTGCTTGGGTGACAGGCTTTTTCAATCGTACTTTACAAAACATTGTTATTAGTAATTATTATCATAATAACTGTAAAAATGTTTAAAAGATGCAACGCCTGTGGAGTTTCTTCGGCGAGCTCTTCTCCACAGAAGACAGCCAAATTTTTGAACTCGCCAGAAAAGATAATTTAAATGACATAACTAAGTGATGTAACATCCAAAAGTTAAAAAATAAATTCTTTGAACTCTTTGAACGGTCAGTAAAGAAATGTAGTAGTGCGTGAGCGGGAGCCTAAGCGATTTCTTCAGAAACTTATTCAGAGTGCTTAGGGATAAAACATACTAAAAGTCCTGACGTCTAGGAGGTGAGCTGGAGGGGGGAGGGGGGGTCAAAGGTCTCATTTTTAAGTTTTTCGCCAATATTACAGAAACGGTGCATTATAGCAAAATATGATCTAAGAAGAAATGAAAGCTTATAAAATTCTCTACAACTTTTATTCTTTACCAATTTTTCATATTTCTAACCGTTTTTGAACTACACGCTCCTGAAATGTAGAAAGTATTGTTTAGTAGGGTATTTATTGCAATCTTTATAAGGGAAACATTTTTTATTGGACGAGTCGACGAAACTTGGCATGGTTGTAGAATAGGTGATCCTGAGTAGAAATCAACCGGGACCCATGACTTGTACTCCCCCCGAAGCCGGGGGGAGGGGGGTGAAGTTGGATTTTGCCGCCCTTCTTGTTGACGCTATATCTCTAAAACCGCAAGTACTATTGTCGCGCTTAGCGCGATTCGCCACAGTAAAATCGGTAAGTGTCAACATTCTTACAGTAAATTTATTTTTGTATTGTGGTAACACTGCTTATGTTGGCAATGACTATTTTCTGAATGTTGGCACTATGGTTTTTAAGATGGGTGGTAGAAAGCAAAAAGCGTGTGAAAAAAGTAATCAAGTAAGATCGAGGCGCGAACACGACACGAGTTGGTGGTGAGATCTGCTGCTGAAAGGTAAAACCTGTGAAGTCCAGCTGATTCTCTGGGTGAGTGTTCACTGTATATTGAGTTGACCTTAAATGCCATGAACGTGGAAAGATGAGGGTACCAAGTAACGTAGGTTTCCTAAAAGGTGTCCATATAATGCGAGTACAATGTATGTTATGAACAATGATATTATATTGGACAGGAGCGAGGCGTGCTCGCCCATGAAGTGTGATTAGTAAGCACACTGGCAAGGTCGACTTGTTGGAGCAATGTGGCAGGACTATGGGGAAGGTGGAGGTCCTCTTGGGGGCAAAGCCCCCAAGTCCGGCGGGTGATCTTAAGTAACGAAGTCACCAGGCAGTAGATTCCGCGATGGAAGCTAATGCCTTGACCGGAGCTGTCGATCTATAAACCAAGTAAAATCTATATGAAATAATAGAACAAGTAATAAGTAAATGGCATAGCCATAGCGTTTTGTAAGTGAATGGCAAAGCCATACCTATCTAGAATGTCTTTCTTATATTAGTTACCTACCAAATAAAATGAATATGTATTGCGAAAACATGTTCAACAGAAGTAGAGGTTAACGTGGCGAGCCTAGGAAATTGTACGTCAACGAACATTTGACCTTATCAAATAAAAAACTGTTTCGTGAAGCTAGATCTGCTGCTAGTAAAAATAACTACCGCTACGTGTGGGTTAAACACGGTACAATTTTGGTTCGCGAAAATGACACTTCTACTGTTGTTGCAATTCGTTCTCTCAGTGATCTTTCAAAAATTACTTCTAAGCCCGCTTAAGTCTGCAGTGCTCATAGTGCTAATTTTAATTATGTTCCATTTTTTCACTTTTTTACATAATAATATCATAATTTATGTCCATACAATTCAAGCTCCTACATCTGCTTTAGTTCGCTTCTGTTCACAACATTACTCTGCCTCACTTGCTCCTACCCGCCACTCATCGCATAACAATTACAAAAGTAATTTTAATAGCTGTTACCATAAAATCGCACATGTTTTAAGCAATATCACTCGAATAAAGCCAATTGAGCCCAAATATCTTCCTATTAAAACTATGCCTATTACTATTAACACTATTACTAACCTAAAATTCAATTTTGCATATATCGCTCACCCACCAAACTACCGACAAATATTTTGTCGATATCGTATTTACGATATCTTGAAATTAATTGTATGTACATCCGCGTTACTTGATCTTTTTCCAGCTAATAATAATTATACTGCTTTAATAAAAAATGTGTTATGTTCACTATATTTTACCCGTACCCAGACTCGCACGTATTCTCACACAGATTTGATCGTAAACAACCTATTTATGCTACTCATTATTTCACTACATATAAATAATATACTCGTATTAATATTAAACATTCATTTTCTTCAAGCCTTCATATTTTTACACTATATAAATGTATCCTGATAAACATAATAACAACTTAGTAATTTACTACCAGAACTGTGGGGGAATGCGTACGAAACTAAACACTTTATACATGAATATATTATCACAGACATATGATGTTATAATACTAACAGAAACCTATACCTTCTATTAATGATAGCGAATTTATAGATAATAGATACGTGGTTTTATAATAATAAATAATAATAACTCATCTTTCTACTTTCATATTCTACTTTGATATTCTAATTATATTGTTGTCCTATATCTGTATGCTGAACCAGGCCTTGACTCGATATATACAGTAACGGGGCGACAACTATGACAAGTTTGGTATCATTTTCGAATAACTCGTTAACGTAGAATTTGTTTTCGGAATTATAAAATAGGGTGAACATACAAAAAACTAAATTTTAGGACAAAATTCGCAAAACACAGATTAAATCTTTCCACATAAATGTCGTTTACTTTTCCTATGGAAAAAGTATCCATACAAAAAAAAATATGGTCGGGTACCAGCATTCACGGGCTTTACAAATATATAACTTTTATGGCACTTACTTGATAAAAAATGGGTTTAAAAAAAAAATTGCATGTGCGGCAGACAAAGGTAATAAACATGGAACTAGTTCCAAGACCAAATTTGTCCCAAAATAGTAGTATTAAGGGTTGATAATATATGGCAGAAATGTTGTGGATGTTACAAAACCTTCCAAACATATAGGAAATGTAGAAAATCAGGTTAGAATGGAAAGTTAGAGCGGCCGGAAGAAACGGTAGGAGTTAATCTCCTAGTTGTTTTTTTTTATCAAGTATGTGCCATATAAGTTATATATTTATAAAGCCCGTGAATGCTGCTACCCGACCATATATTTTTTGTATCGATACCATTCCCATGGGAAAAGTAAACGACATTTATGTGGAAAGATTTAATCTGTGTTTTGCGAATTTTGTCCTAAAATTTAGTTTTTTTGTATGGTTACCCTATTTTATAATTCCGAAAACAAATTCTACGTTAACGAGTTATTCGAAAATGATACCAAACTTGTCATAGTACTTACGGTTTTAGAGATATAGCGTCAACAAGAAGGGCGGCAAAATCCAACTTCACCCCCCTCCCCCCAGCTTCGGAGGAAGTACGAGTCATGGGTCCCGGTGGATTTCTACTCAGGATCACCTATTCTACAACCATGCCAAGTTTCGTCGACTCGTCCAATAAAAAATGTTTCCCATACAAAGATTGCAATAAATCCCCTACTAAACAATACTTTCTACATTTCAGGAGCGTGTAGTTCAAAAACGGTTAGGAATATGAAAAATTGGTAAATAATAAAAGTTGTAGAGAATTTTATAAGCTTTCATTTCTTCTTAGATCATATTTTGCTATAATGCACCGTTTCTGTAATATTGGCGAAAAACTTAAAAATGAGACCTTTGACCCCTCCCCCCTCCAGCTCACCTCCTAGACGTCAGGACTTTTAGTATGTTTTATCCCTAGCACTCTGAATAAGTTTCTGAAGAAATCGCTTAGGCTCCCGCTCACGCACTCTACACCCCCCTTTGAGCCATTCGTTGACTGGACTATAATATATTATTTACCTCATGACATTAAATAAAAAAAATTTTTTGGACAATTTTCAAATTACGAAAATTTTACAAAGTTCATTGGACGCCGCGCCGCGCGCACAAACAGTCGCGTGGCAGCGACGCGCAGTGAACTAGTGAACGACGCGACATTGCCAAAACCAACGCGCGTGTGTGGGGTCAAGCAACATGCCGCGTAGACCACAATTTAATAAAATAAAAATATATTTATACTTTTCTTACACCCTATAATACACGTGGCTAGGTTTTATTAAAATTTCTACTCATGTCACAGAATATATAACAGTACTAGGTACAGAAGGCGCACTCTCTGATAGCAAACGTGCGAATTTAATTCTAGCTACCACGCCGCCACTAACGTTCAAATTACATTGAACGCGTCGAACGTGACCCTGGCTATAATAGCCTACCGTTTGTCGTTGCGCTAGCATTAAAACAAAATGCACCTTAAGACCGCGCCGCGAGAGTCCGTATTACCCTACTAGACTAAGTGATAGCGTCTTCACAAGCGCGCGCGTTGTTCCTACTAAATGGCCGCGAAATCGAGACCGCCCGGCGTAGGTACTTTCTGGAGCTCTGGCGCGGAGTGCGCCGGGCCTGCTCATGTTTTAGTTATTATTATTGATATGATGTGCTACTCACCATTCCGCATTGTTCGCATCTCACCGGCTCTTTACCCAAGTGCCCTGTCATTATGTGGTCAGCCAGGGATTGCTTAGCTGTATACTGGTTTCCACAATAATCACACTCGAACCTGAAATAGTATATTTCATTACAAGTGCGGAAAGGCTGTCATTGCAAAGAGTTCCGACAAATGTGTACCCGAGCCGAGGCGCAGCCGAAGGCGAGGGTAGACAGTCGGAACGAGTTGGAATGACGGTTCCGCACGTGTACTGAACGACTATTTTTAATACAGTTGCGAAAAAATGAAGCAATTTAATAAAATATAAAATAATAAAAACATTAACATCAACTAACTTTTTTTCTTCACCCATTCTGGTATGCAAAGAGCACTAAAAAAAATTTCATTTCTAAAAACCCGCTAGAAAAATGTACCACCGAAATCAAGAAATTGTTTTAAAGGCGTGAAATTACCCAACTTTTACAAAAAACGTTCAATTTTCATGCAAAAAGTAACGTTTATCTTATTTTACTTAGAAAACGACTTCAACACTGTAATGTAGCACAAATAAGATTCAAATTACGTAAAAGTAACGATTTACGTCATGTGACGCAAAGTTCTCGAACGTTCTGATAAGTTTTGCGCCGCAGGTCGCCGCCGCCGCCGCGCGAAGCTGTGGCCAGGGGAGTAAGAACGTGAAAGAAACATAACAACTTAAATTTTGATATTTTAGCGGCCACGCAGAATTGATCCCAATATGTAAATATAATATTAAACATCACCGGACTGAAAATGAAAATAAAATATGTTTTATTCGAAGTAAGATTTTACAATCACTTTTCGACGTCGACTGGGCTCACCTCGTTGTGGAATGTATCTTGACTACTTGCAAATGCTGCTTGTAGCGGATCTGGCTGCTAAAGAACTTGTCGCACTCCTTACAATAATACGTCGTATCGTCAACTTGTTGGTTGTGTAGTTTCTGGTGAATCTGCATTGCTCGAGAGGAAATCATTTTTTTACAAATCCAACATTTTATTTTATCCGGATTCTGGGCGGCAAACATATAGTTCGATTTGTCATCGACTCGTAAAGAAGAACATTTTATTGCCTTGTTCTTTTTGTGGATATTTCTGAAAAAAAAATACGTTAACACAAATTACCCTAATTATTGTACTAACTGCTATATAATATAGCTAGGAAAGTATATTGTAATATACTACACTACTACTACTACTACTTGTGTTTGTAGTACTGTAGTCCATCAAGGATCTAAATAAGCGTGTCCTCGGGCGCTGCTCGCTATACAAGAGACTGGCAAACATATAGTGAGCAACACGCAAGGCGTTAGTTCCGACACAGGACACGTTCATTTAGATCCTTGGCGGTCTGTAAAGCGAAGTAGGAAGTATCTCTACCGCGTAGACCTGTCGTAGACTACAGCTACGGCGAAGCAGTTACGTAGCAGGAGCTACGAAATGTAATATCATTTGGTTATACAGTCCGTCAGTCTAAGTCTAATTAGTAGTAAAGAAAGATGATTCCGTGCTTCGGAACGAGCGTAAAGCCGTTGCTCCCGGCTACTATCTGCGGAAGTGGTCGTTGTCGGAAGCCTAAGGCGGTTCTATAATTCCGGTTTGTGAGGTAGGTTGTACATCTTTCAATTACTACAAATTTGACAGCTGCGCTCTAATTTTAAATAATATGATTAGTTCAAAATTAGATCCAATATCTCCTGTCCTTTTCGGTTTCCATATAAACGAAAAATAATACTAACCTGATGTGTGTTCGCAGTGTTTTGAGATTTTTGAATGATATGTTACAAGTCTGACATGTCAGCCAATTCGAATGTATCTTCGCATGGGACAACAAACGTTTCTTGGAGCTGGAAATTAATGAAAAAAAAACACTTTTCGTAGTCAAAGTCAAAGTTAATAATAATAATAAAGATTTAAAGTCTTTTCTTCTTCTTCTTTCTCAGCCCGTTTCAACCCACTGCTGGTATAGGCCTCTCCTCTGTTGCGCCACTCCTCACGGTCCTGTGCCATCCGTATCCAGCAAGATCCAGCCGACTTGGCAATATCGTCGGACCATCGGGCTGGTGGTCTGCCTAAAGCCTTTTACAGAACAATAATAATACTTGTTCTAATGGATTGGCTTGTTAAGTAGGAACATAGTAAAAGTAAATCCCTGACTTTCATGCTAGGTAAGCCTGTGTTATGAAAGTCAGTGACGCGGTGCAAAGACAATGGGCCCAATTCTACATATTACGCTCTAACTTAAATTTAAAAACCATATGTCCCTTTCACGTTCTTAAGAACGAAAAGGGACAGGTAATTGGCAACCTACAGTTAGAGACGTCAAACATCGATTTTACTTGTAATTTAGCAGGAATTCAAAAACATCCCAACTTCATCCCGCCTAGATTAAGCTGAATTTGACAGCTGCGCTGCTTATTTTGAATATCATTCATTCAAAATTAAATTCATTCATCTCCCATCCTTTTCTATTCTCTTATTTATGAATGAAAGACACCAAAGCAGAATTGAGCCCATTATGACTATATTTAACATTTGGCAAATTGCCTAATTGGTGAGACATTCTGTACCGAGGTAATAATAATAACAAAAGGAAAGTGAATAAATGTGAGTGAGTGTACGAATGAGTGTATGTGCGTGTGTGTGTGTATGTAAGTGTATGTATTTTTGTAATTTAATAAACTCAAAAACTACTGAACCGATTTCAAAAATTCTTTTACTATTAGAAAGCTACATTCACCCTGAGTACTCGTACGAGTAACATAGGCTTTTAGTCTCGTAATAATTACGTGATGCTTGAACAAACACCCAGACAGAAAAATAAAAATGATATCAGAACTGGGATGAATCTAGATGCCAGATATCTGAAAATCTACTGCGCTGACGACGAGACAATCCGTGTTTGGGACTATCGTCACCAAATTTTCTCCTACAAATCTTAGTTATAGGTGCTATAATCTTACTTACTCGAAGACGGCTTCGCATGTGTCGCAGTAGTGGCCTGTCACTGCCGGCCTGTGCTGCTGGTTGTAATGAGCCGCCACCGACTGCAGGAAACGGCTGCCGAAGTCACACTTCCAGCAGAAAAACGCGCTGCGAACAACACGTATATTTGTTTTAAAAAACCTGTTATGGTTTGTTTCATATTAATCCGGACAAAAGAACATTGACTCCTGCATAGTTGCATACAATAAAAAAGAACTTTTGTCAGGATTTATATGAAACAGACCATAGAGTTGGGTACTGGGAGCGCATAAGCTTGCTCTCGAGGAAACCCGAACCCTAAATCCCGTTCAAATCGTCAGCTTCTTCAAAGCTGTAGGTTGCAGGTCTGGAAGAGGGTACCTATCTAGACAATGAGGGCTGACTATAATAAATCCTTTCGAGACGAAGAGCTCTTTGGGCACTGGTCTGTCACTCCATACAGAAAACGCGTTTTGACAAGCTACTTCTTTTTGAATAACAACTGAATATCAACTACTTTGGTTGCTGTTATCGTATTAATAAATGGGTAGTAATTAAACGAGTGACTGTAAATTACAGTTTTAAGTGTCAAAATTAATTAATTTGGGTTATAGAATTACTAAGTGAGCGACAGACTGCGAGCGACGACGAGAAATCAACAGAACAGCAACTTACAAACATTAATTTGAGTAACTTAAAATATAAAATGAGCAGCTTCATAATATTTGAGCGACCTAATATTTGTTTGAGTGTCAACGTTATACGTCCTGCATTTTTTTCAATATTTGGCAAATGTATTTTTATACTGAGCGTCATTTTATCTTAAATGAAGTGTTTCGAATACAAAAACAACTTTGAAAAAATTAAAACTCCGGCGGTCCCCGGCCGCTGCCGCGGCACGCTCGCTCCGCTCGCTCGGCTCCCTCCGCTCTGTTATTGACATCAGTCTAACCTAACCTGTTACACCCGCGGCTCGTCTAACTCCTGAACGAGCCTGCGGTGCAACTACGTTTATGAAGAAGGTATAAGAAGAAGTATGGCCGACACACGCACCGAATTTAGTTTACTAGGATGGCAAATAAGAAGTAAAAGACTTTTAAAACTTTCACTAGTATAATATTGAACAAAAACACAAACACATTTGATAAGGGTGAAAACACAGATGTTACCATAACAAAAGTTGGAGATGGAATGAATAATAAAAAATGGATGATTGACGGATGATTTTGAATGAATTCCAAAATTAAATATATTTGAATTTAGATGAAAATGGTAAATGAGATGAGAAATGAAGTAGAAAATGTGGCAACGAGGTAGCACGCAATGCACCTCGTTACAAACCTAACCAACCGATTTGATTCTGGGTAGATTTGGTTTATTTTTTAACGGGGGGCTGTGCCCCCGAGCACCCCCTATGGTGGGGGGCCGCGCCCCCCGTCCCCGCGCTCCGTTTAACGCCCTGACTACTATTATCAAAGCCAGTGACCTTCGTGTTGCCAGTTGCCCTCTCTGTATTTCCAGTCGCTCACTTGGTAATGTAGTCGCTCACTTGGTAATTTAGTCGCTCACTTGGTAATTTTAATATCTGAAATGGATTATTGACAATGCACTTTTTGTAAGCTCGTTCTGGATTTTATTAGTTGGACCAGTGCCCCGGACTGTATTCGTCGTTAGTTTAGTTAATCTTTCGCTTACTCAAATTCATGCCGCTCAAGTTATTAAAACAGTATGTCATCATCAGTCGCAAAGTTGTTTTTTTATTCGCTCGTTTTATAATTCCCCTTAAAAATGTTTATTTTATGTATCATAATATTATGTAAGTAATACTTAAAACCAATACCTATATTAATATGTTTATATTCATCTGTACAGCATCTGACTTACTTTTGACATCCTAAAACACCTCCTAAATACTTAATTACACTCATACACACACACACACACACACACACACACACACACACACACACACACACACACACACACACACAAATACATGCATAACACTCACACTGTTAAATTGTCATTATTCGTTCGTTTCTGTGTCGCCTACCGCTAGCTCACTAGGTTCCTGGCAGAATCATCAGCGTAAACAGCTTGCTGTGACAATATGCTGAGCCAGCGCCTTTTCACTGTCACACACAGTACACACTACAACATAGTTGTCTCATTCATATTACGCACTCTCAGTACTACCATATTACTTTTGTGCTTTCAGTCATATTTTAGCTGTGAATCATAATCTGTAAGAGTTTGTAATGACTTTATGAACTTTACCTAGTTAGTTGTATTATTACTTGTTGTCTGCTGTGTATTGTATGTTTACACAGTGAATAAATGAGTTTTCTATTCTATTCTATCTACAAGTCAATGGCGCTAGGCGCTATGTAAAACACCCCCTCCACCACCGGCGGAGTCCCGCGGCGCCTGCGGGGTGCGGGGCGTGGGGTGCTATATCGGGCGGAGAACTCATGCCGGGGCGGGGAACTCATGCCGGCGCGGGGGGGTAAGTGTCCTTTCTGTACTGGTCAGTACTATTATTTTCTTCTGTACTTTGGGAGGATCTTTTGCCCAATCCCTCTCCCACAAATCATAATCATACTGTGCCTTTAGGCATCTCGTACCGTAAGATATTTTTACCAGGAAAGGCAAGTCCCGGTGAAGGACCTCACCGATTTTGTAACACAAACAAATAAGAAAAAAATACATAAAGAGTTTGTCAACAGTACCACGGAAGTAAAGCCTGACCAAGGAAATAAAAAACCTGCTCTGGGGGCGCCACGTGTACATTTTTACGACTATACTTTGAGGCCAGTTAGTAGGAAACACCCGCGCGCGAGTGACGACGACGCTATCATTTATTCTGTGGTATGGTAACACGGATTCTTGCAGCGCTGTCTTTAGGTGCATTTTGTTTTGATACGAGCGCAGCCACAAAAGGTATAGTCAAGGTCACGTTCGACGCGTTCAAAGTAATTTGAACGTTAGTGGCCGGGTAGCTAGAATTAAATTCACACGTTTGCTATCAGAGAGTGCGCCTTCTGTACCTAGTACTATTATTTATTCTGTGCCTTAAGACTATTATTAAACTAAGTATTATTAGTAGGGTACTTAGTGCAAATGAATGTATGGGAACCATGAAAAATTGGACCAGTGGATGAAACTTGGCATGGTGTTAGAATAGGTAGACTTGAGTAGAAATCCACCGGGACCCATGACTGGTACCCCCTCTGAAGCCGGGGGGAGGGGGGTGAAGGTGGGTTTTGCCGCACTTCTTGTTGACGCTTATATCTCTAAAACCGTATGTACTATGACAAGTTTGGTATCATTTTCGGACAACTCGTTAACGTAGAATTCATTTTTGGAATTATAAAATAGGGTTGCCATATAAAAAAACTAAATTATAGGACAAAATTCGCAAAACACGAATGAAATTTTTCCACATAAACGTCGTTTTCTTTTCCCATGGGAATGGTATCGATATAAAAAAAATATGGTCGGGTAGCAACATTCACGGGCTTTACAAATATATAACTTTTATGACACTTACTTGGTAAAAAATGGGTAAAAAAAATAAAATTACATGCGTGGCAGACAAAGGTATACACATGGAACTAGCTGCAAGACCAAATTAGTCCTAAAACAGTGGTATTAAGGGGTGATAATGTATGGCAGAAATGTTGTGGGTATTACAAAACCTTCCAAACAAATAAGAGATGTAGAACATCAGGTCAGAATGGAAAGTTAGAGCGGCCGGAACAAACGGTAGGAGATTAAGAGGTGGCGCCGTAGTAAAACTTATTGGAAACCTTGGTCAGACTTTAAAACGAAAAAATCAGACCAAGATGGCTGACTTCAAAACCTGGCAACCGCTGGCAACCCAGCAAATATAGCAAAGCGGGGGCAGATAATATTTCTGTCGATCAGTAATAGAACCAAAAACCCATTTCGTTTTCTTGGCTACTGGTTTATAACCCCTGTTTATTTTCTGCTTAGATTCCACGCCTTTGGGGCAAAATCGAAAGCTGTTGCACTGTTGAAATTCAGAAAGCCTTGAGATGATCTCAAAAGTTACCTGCCGATATTTTTACTGTGTCATTCTAACCAATTGCTGCAAATACTATGCTAGTCAGCATCATCCATCAGGCAGATGGATCAGCCACCGTAAGGCTAACTAAGCGTAAGCAAGAGTTCGAGGTAGAAGACCATAATAAGGGTTGAAGGTTGGGGAAGTTGGTGAACAGTTGGGAAGTAGGGTCGTTGGCGATTTCAAGCAATCGTTTTATGTGCATTTTTCCCTTCTAATCGAATTAACTCGGCAAGACCAGTACTTTGCCACACATGAAGCGCTATCCGTGGTCTCTAGAAAGATCCTTACGCATGCAGGTGGTAGGGTAGGCTCGACAAGTCATAGGAGTGTCATCGTTGAAAAAGACACATCACGCTAGCAAGTCCCATCCGAGCTGTAGCTTCACCGGAACGTGTCTGTTTCGGCTGACTTGAGTCCGGAGTATGTTCAAATATGTCAATTTGGCCAAGGCAGATCATGTCCAAGCGTACTTAAACCACAGAATGTATGACACTGACGCTGTGGGGTATCTCGTTTATTCTATTTAATTGTCTTACTTACCTACTTACTTCATCTATAGACATTAAATGTGTTGAGGAACCAGCACGTGGTGGTGTAGGGGATGTTTGCTGTCGGTCTCTTCATTAGCCATGCCCAGAGAGTTGGTCACGTCTCTACGAACCTTCTGATTAAAGCCAAAAACTTTTATTTAGAGCCAAATTTAGCCCCATAGCTGCGCGTGTGCTCACAGAATCCAAACCGAAGCTGCTAGTATAATTGTCTGCCGTAAAAATGTGATCCACTTCGACTAATCGATGAACTGGTGAAAAGTTTTACCATTTGGTGGACGTAGGTCGGCACAGTAGGTTGTTGCTTAAGCAGCGTTGCCTATAAAAGAACGATTTATCCAAGGTATCTTGAAAGATTGCTGGATTCCGAAGGTGCAACAAAGGATCGTCAAATGTTCCAGTTTCAAGACATTATGTTAGCAACTAAGTATTTACAGTACATAAGTTAAATTCCTAACCACAGCTTCAAAGGCCTGCGCTTGGTAAGTTAATACTAAATACACGTCGCAGATCTCTTTCAATCAGAGTTATGTAATGTGTGAGGTTCAAGATTTGGTTACAGCTGAGCAGGACTTTTCTGTCCAGATTGTAGCTCAGCTCCAGATTGTAGAAGACTTTTGGACTGCGAGGATGTCAGCATCCTTTGTCACCCAAGCATTATTTCCAGTATTTTTAAGCATGAATGACACAGTACCGACTGGTACCGACCGAGAATAGCTTTTGAGGTCATCAAATGGTTGTCTGAGTTTCAGCAGTGCAACAGTTTTATCCACGCAAAAATTATACAGTAGTTAAAAATCCAAAAAATCTTGATTCTATATTTACTGGTTAACAGAAATGTTGTCTGCACCTGTTAAGCTACATTTGGCTACATTGCCAGCGTTTGCCAGGTTTTAGAAGTCAGCCATCTTGGTTTTTTTTTTCGTTTTAAAGTCTGACCAAGGTCAATAAGTTTTACTACGGCGCCACCTCTTAATCTCCTACCGTTTGTTCCGGCCGCTCTAACTTTCCATTCTGACCTGATGTTCTACATCTCTTATTTGTTTGGAAAGTTTTGTAATACCCACAACATTTCTGCCATACATTATCACCCCTTAATACCACTGTTTTGGGACTAATTTGGTCTTGCAGCTAGTTCCATGTGTATACCTTTGTCTGCCATGCATGCAATTTTATTTTTTTTAACCCATTTTTTATCAAGTAAGTGTCATAAAAGTTATATATTTGTAAAGCCCGTGAATGCTGCTACCCGACCATATTTTTTTTATATCGATACCATTCCTATGGGAAAAGAAAACGACGTTTATGTGGAAAAATTTCATTCGTGTTTTGCGAATTTTGTCCTATAATTTAGTTTTTTTATACGGCAAGCCTATTTTATAATTCCAAAAATGAATTCTACGTTAACGAGTTATCCGAAAATGATACCAAACTTGTCATAGTACATACGGTTTTAGAGATATAAGCGTCAACAAGAAGTGCGGCAAAACCCACCTTCACCCCCCTCCCCCCGGCTTCAGAGGGGGTACCAGTCATGGGTCCCGGTGGATTTCTACTCAGGACTACCTATTCTACAACCATGCCAAGTTTCATTAACTGGTCCAATTTCAACTGTTTTTTGCACTAAATACTCTACTATATACAATTTCGAATAGTGTTGGTTTTTTGGAGTAACTCGCCTGTGACAGGGCAATAAAATAACATAAAGATGCACTTACATAAAATGTGACTCTTTATGCTTGTCGAGTGCCTCTTTATGTTTGAACCGCAGCTCGCACACACTGCACACTTCTTCTCCGTAACACTCATCATGCTGTTCCATGTGAGCGTTGAACTGACTCTCCGCTTTGAACCCAAATATACAGCGATCACACTTGAAGTTAGCATTCAAATACGACGGGTCATTACCATCATCCTGTCTCAGTTTAGCCAATTGTTCTTCTGTTATATTTCTAGCTGTTGTTTCATTGAAAATTCTAAATGTATCTTTATAATAATATGTTGCTGATCTGTCAATTTTAATGTGTTTTTTTTCTGTAGTATCTAGTACATTGAGTTTTCTTTTTGTATTTATTTTGATTTCATCTTTAGTATTATCTTCTATAGGTATATTAACTGTTTTAGCGAACCTATCCATAATATGCCCGTAATTAGTGAAATCCATTATGGGGATATCAACATCCGTAAAATTATTTTCCATTGGTGTCAAATTTTCATTATTATCTTCGAAACTTATATTTGTATCAGATGATTCCAGTTCGTTTATATTTGTTATGGACAATATCTCTTCATAGTCATGTGCATTTTTATTTTCTCTTATATCTATTTTATCTTGACACGGTTTTACTACATCAGGTGGTTTATGAATTGAATTTTTATCACTTTGCTGGCCAATGTTCTTTACAGATTGCAAAGGAGAAGCAATAACCTTCACAGGTACCTGTAGTCCCCTCATTTGCATATTAATATCTGGAAAATTTGATTCTTTTACCTTTTTCTCTTCAATTTTCTTTAGTAACAATAGCGGAATGCCAGATTTAGCTTGAGTTACAGTTGCGCTACAGAATTTTGTAGGAGGATTAACAATTAGAGCTTGCTTATTATTCAATTGTTGTATGACATGTCCAGTTTTTAGATTTTCATACTTTAAATTTAAAGTATCAATCTTTTTAAGACTGTCCATTTTTATACATGTAGGATCATCTGTACCTGATAGTAGTGGTTCATGAATTTTATTTTCTATTTTTACAAATGTATCTACAAATGGAGCAATGTCTACTTGTGCTTTAAGAACTTGAGTTTTTAAACTTGATAGCGAATTTAGATTACATGTTTTTTCCTGAAAGAAAGAAATAATAATATTAAATGTAATGTCAATATTTTAATTTTGATTTTTCTAAGATAATTTTGTGATATAAGCAGACCAGAAAAATAAACATAGGTAGGGTGCCACATAATTTTTTAAATGTTTTGGCAATACTTGTCATTTAAAAATCAATGAATTTATGAAATGTTTATGGCATGTTTTTTATTTCTCTGGTCAGGCTTTCAATTTTCACAGTATTGTTTTACCGTTAAAAAAATATATATCTCAGGATACATAACAGTTGGCTGTTTACCTTTTTTTTTTCTCTAAATCAAAATATTTCAGGATATACTTATTCCTCTACAATATTTGCCAAGTTTCAGGTCATAAAACTAAATTATTGCTATTATTGAAGTGTTTGACTAATTTTTAAAGGATAGTGGGCAAAAATGTATGGCCGGCACACCCACTTCCGCCACAGATTCGACTGCTTTAGTTTGAAAGGTATCATATTCATATTTCTTTGTGCCAATGCGCATCAAATTCTGCCCCGAGGTTCTATATTTATTTGAAGTTAAAAAAAGCACAATTACAAACATATTTTTGTTTATTGTTACTTTACAAGAAATCAAACAAACATTTTTTAACTATTATTCGTCAAAGAACGTTGATGGCCTAGTGACTAGGGCCAGCGCCGGTTCGATCCCCGCCACGTACCAATGTATTTTCGAATTTCGAATTTAAATGTACATTTATTCGACGCTCTTACAGTGAAGGGAAACATCGTGATGAAACCTGTACTGACCACGAAGGAATTAATTTAATTATTATTATCTATCATAACTGAGTCTAAGAAAAGAGCCGGTCGGTTCATAGATGTTTTCTTCGTGTTTTGCCAGGCTCAAAAACCAAATAATGACCATGACATGGGCGCAGCAACCCAAAGTGCGGTTGCCTATTTTGCGCTAGGGGTAAGGCCTATTCGTGGGCGCATTCGAAATCAGACTCAGCGCTGTCAGCGATCAGAAACGCAAAAAAAAAAAAAAGGATAGCTGACAATGATTTCGGTGACGGTGTGGGGAAGTGCGGGGCATTTTATGGTCGCCCAGCTTTTTCTCCATTATATTATATCATTAAGATTCACATTATTAGAGTTATTAATAATTATAAAAAATAATGGTAACTAGAGAATAAAAATATTTTATTTATTAAGTATGTATAGATAGTTTTATGTGATGATCTGTCCAAGTGTCCGGTGAAGCTTGATTAGTCGTACCTTTCCCACACAAGCATAGGTCAATTAAAAAAAACTGTCGGATATTTTACCATGGTGTTATAATAAAAAATGTGTGATATGAAGGCGGAGCTGGGTGTATTATTTTGCCCACCATCTTTTTAATTTATTTTCAATTTATTTATAATTATGTGCTAAACTTTCACATTAAATTACTTGTTACGTACAAAAAAATAAACATACCCAATTCAGGTTATTTATAATTATAAATTATAAGTTATACTTAAGCTTTTAATCACAATCCTACAAAATTGCGTAGCAGTTTGTCTTTAGGATCTAATAGGAGTTGCTTTACTTTAATCTATTTTCCCATATAAAAATGTCAGAACGAAAAAAGGACAAAAAGAAACTTACACCATTAATGACTATTCGTTTTGCCACATGAATCAACTTCTTACAAGCATCTTCGACTTGTTTATGGAACTTCCAAACATTCTTGAGTTTCTTGTGGCACTCCCAGCACAGATTTTCTGCTTGCATGTTTTTCTGTAATATCAAGCGATATAAAGTATGAAGTTAGTAAAGAAAGTGGATCCTTTTTAAGTATGAAATTGTGATCTAAATGCGAGATTTTTTGTATTAAAGTTTTTACATATCATAGCCTTTTTCGAAGATCTTACTGTGAAGTATGATATTGTGAGTAAAACTGAATAAAAAGAATTATTTCAAAACCCGCCGCGCCGCAAAGAAATTCAAAGGTTGTGTGTGAAGTTGACCAACCCGCACTGGGCTAGCGTAGTCGACCAAGGCCTATGCACCCTGGTATCAAGGTATCAGGTATAGTCTGTGTCAACGTGTATCTAAATAGAAAACAAAAAGACAACGTACCTTAAGAAAAAACTTGGGACACAGAAATAACACTTGGTTTACTAACACCGGATCGTGAACAAATTGTCTTTCGCCGGATAGGCAGACCGCGCAAACGTTGGTTTTTAATATCAGTATCACTTGATCTATTCTCGATCCCATTTTAACACAAACAAACAAGTTAGCAGAATTTCATTAAAATAACCTCAAAATAACGCAAAATCGAACACACACACACACAACCGCACTCACACAACAGTGACTAACTAACACAAACACCACCGAACCACAACGTCGTATTCTCAGTTTATTGCTATTGGATACTAGATGGCAGCAACTTTTTTCTTTGGTTGGTTTGGTTTGGTTTTGTAACTTTTTGGTATTCTGTGAACTGTGTGTGTGTGAGTGTGACTGTGTGTGTGTGGTTGGAGGTTGTTGGAGAGGCAGAGCATGAAAAGTGTACACTATCAATCAGATTTTGGACGTATTCTATTCGTTCGTGCCGTGCCGTGCCGTTCGTGCGTGCGTTGCGTGCGTGCGTGCGTTCATTACAGAAATGAAATTTTACGCTTGACTAGGCTGTATGGGATTTGAACTCTTTGCCTTTCCCATAAGGGGGTTTTGGGTTCTCGCAAGGGGCGGGCTGTCAATCTGTCAATCATGTTATGTTCCTGTTTTGTCGTTTTGTCTGTGTCAATAGGTGTACTGTCAATCAAACAAAAACTTTTCTTTGTATTTATTTGCAAATTATTTTACATTATTTGAATTTAAGAATAAGTACTCTCGGATGTGTTTACCTACCTACCATTTCTATAATAATTTTCAAAGCTTCTAATGAATGTGCTAATGAGATCAAACTTGGCATCAAAATCTGCAACAGTTAGTTTGACTAGACTTTAGTATGGAAATACAAGAAATCAAAGTGGAATTCGATCTAAACGATCGTATACGATGCCGCACTTGCTTATGCGTGGGTCGCCAATTATTAGCTGTTGGAGAATATGCTGAAATTTATCGAAAATTCGCTTGTAACACGGAATCCTATGTAAGTCGTTATTTTACAAATAATTCTTACTATGCTCTTAATCTTTGCATCATTGTTTGTATCAATCATCTCAATTTGTACTGGCCTCGCTGTGTAGCCCGATGAGTTATTTTTTTAAAGCAGTCGATTTTAGCAAGAGCCACTATAAAAAAATATGAAAATATATATCTTGAATTTATTTTATTCTTTAAAATTTAAAGAATAAAATAAATTCAAGATATATATAGAAAATGCATATTTTTAAGTTGATCACCACCATTATTTCTACTAAAAGATGTTCAATGTCCACAGCTGGACAAAGGCCATTTTGAGTTAATAAAGAAGACATATCTTTTATTTTTCTAGGATATAGAATATTTAAAAGAGGTTTTGGTGTGTTGGGAATGTCAGGCGCTGCTGAAGAAAATAGCTCGGTTCCAACGAAGAGTATTATTAGCTAATGCAACATTGCAGTGTAATACTGTAAGTTTATAATACACTTCTCATCAAAAAAATCGAAACACCTTGCAAACAAACTTAGTACGGAAGTGTTTCGATTTTTTTGATGAGAAGTATAGTACCATTTAATTGAAAGAAAAATATTCTTCATTTATTGCTATGAATTTAATTGAAAACAAAGACTCGCCTCTGAAAATTAATTGCTTTGAGTATAGCAAGCAAATCCATACATTTTACTATATTTTTAATTTCATTCCTTCTTAGTAAGTATTTTATAGTGCATGTTATAAAGAGTATACCAAGCAATGCAATATTAGTTTTCTGCTCTGCGGCTCCTACTATGATAACAGGTTTTCCTGTGGGAAAGAAGTATTTCCCACCATTAAAATGCAGCCTATGTGTTATTCTGATGTATAAGCTGTATTATTGTTAAGTTTCATTAAAATCCAACCAGTCGTTCCAAAGATAAGCGTGTACAAACAGACAGACGAAATTTTTATTCAAGTCTTGTAATTTTGTGTTCAGCTACTCCCTTTATCACCCTCAATCAGTTTTTTTGAAAAACAAATCAATACACAGACACGCCAATTTTTCAGTTTTATTATTGTATACTAGATTTTACTTTTTTACCATCTCAATTACTTAAATATTTTTTTTTACCAGGCAAGTATCTACAGTTCCCTGTCAAGCTTAACATGTGTAAAAATTAATAATGATACAGACACAAATACCATTTACATTGATGTTGACAATCACTCTGAAACATTGGTAAAGAAAGAAACAGAAGATTTTAATGAAGCGGATTGCAAGGAATCCAGCATCGTTGAAGACTATGAAGATATAAGCAACGATGCTGTTAATGAAAATTATTCAACATACGAAAGAACTCTTCATTCAGATGCAAATACAGAAATAATTGATGTAAAAAAATCTAAATTACCAAAACAATTGAATCGGTGGGCAAGAAAGAGAGTGCTGCAAAATAAGAAACCAAAATTTAGAATTCTATCAAATAATGAAGTTGATAAAATATTCAGAATAGAAAAAATAGATTATTCAGAACTAGATATTTATTTACAATGTCGAAGATCTAGTGAATCTTATAAGTGTAAAGAATATAAATGTGAAACTTGTGTGATAGGATTCAAAACTAAAAAATCTCTTTCAAAACACAACAGCAAACTCCATAACCAGGTATGCAGTAGATTGTACGGTCTATTTATTATCATGATTTTTATGTATATTTAGTCCATTGAAATTCCACAATATGGCGAGGTTTCTTATTTCGTTGGTCGGGCTTTATTTTTATTTATTTACTATTCCAGAACACCGGCTCATATTCCTGCGACATTTGCGCCGCCATTTTGAAAAGTAAACGCCATCTAGCGGCGCACGTAAAGAACCACTACATCAAATATCTCTGTGCTGTGTGCGGCCACGTCGCTTGGAGTGCGAGGGAGAGGGACGATCATGCTTACTCACACGGGAAGGTGTTTCAGTGCCTCAAGTGTGATTTGATGTTTGGGTGAGTGAGTAAACAGCTTGTGACTCTCGGCACACTGGCACTGGGCAGTCACTCCATGCAGAAAACGCGTTTTGACAAGCTACTTCTTTTTGTATAACACTGAATATCAAGTACTTGTGAATGGCGCTAGGCGCTATGTATGCACACCCCCTCCACCCCCTCCACAGTCCCGCGGCGCCTGCGGGGTGCGGGGCGTGGGGCGCTATATCGGGCGGGGGGGAGTGCCCTTTCTGGCGGAGAGTCAAAGTATTCCCACCCACAGCATATTCGTCTCTATTGTTTCATGATTAAAGTACACATTTGCGCTATGCAAATATGAAGGCGCGCGCGGTTTTGCGTTCTTATTGTACTTTAATAATAGAGCAATAGAAATCAGAATGCCGTGGGTGGAAAAACATGACACGTCGCGTCGTCGCTTTGACTCTGCGCGAATGTGAGTTAAGTTAGTTGAGCCTTAGGCACGTGAATTAAAGGAATTGATGTTCGGGTGAGTAAAAAACTCTTCTTGTGTCGTATAACGTAAATAAAGGAATAAGTAGCAGCGTCCATCTGATCATCATCATCATCATCATCTCATCATCATCTCATCATCATCTCATCATCATCTCATATAACCAGGAACAGCAATCCCCAGCCCACTAACCAGGCAAGTGTAGGGATTTTCAGGTTTCGGCAGATTGTCATTAGCCGAAAGACGTCCACCATTACTGGACAAAGGAAGAGTGTAACGGTCGAAAATAGCTATCTTTCTAAACCTAATATTAGGTCCTTACATATGAAATTGCCGTTCAGTATCAAAAAAGTGAAACAAGTTTTTTTTAATGAAATTATTATTTAATCAATCGAAGTATGCGCCGTTGTTATCGATACACTTCCGCCATTTTATAGGCAGATCATTGATACCTTTGGAAAAAAATCCTGGGAGCGAGTCTATGAACTGTTTGAAGGCGGTTTTGACTGCCGTCATCAGATTTGAAATTTTTTCCTTGTAAAAAGTTATCCAAATTTTGAAAAAAGTGGTAATCGGTTGGGGCAAGATCTGCGTCACCCACCATACTCTCCAGAGGTATCAATTATCTGCCTATAAAATGGCGGAAGTGTATCGATAACAACGGCGCATACTTCGATTGATTAAATAATAATTTCATTAAAAAAAACTTGTTTCACTTTTTTGATACTGAACGGCAATTTCATATGTAAGGACCTAATATATTTTTGATGAAACATCTATAAGCAAGGGGTAAAACTGATTACCTATTATTGGCGTTGCGACCGTGGCGAGCGAACGTCGGTCGCTGCGTCGCAACGCAATATAGCAGATATCTGTAAAACTACTTGAAGCAAACACAAACCAACTTTATTTTCGATGTTTCACATCAGCCAATCGTCCGTTACGGCTCACCATTATTTGTTGTTGTATGTTGTGCAATAAGATACCAATAGTTTGAACTCAAACGGTTCAGTAGATCCGGAGGAAATAGGCACTGACACACAAGTGATCCAATAAGGGTCAAAAAGACTTCCTGTATTTTTATCTATGGATCCCTTAAAACCCCTTTCGTTTTTCCCATTTCTATTACTTACTGGCTTATTATTACGCAACGTAACTGTTTTTTTTTGTGATTGTCGTTAGGAGTCGTCGCGACTTTTACAGTCACTTCAAAGAATGGCACGAGAGGTTCGTGTGTGACCTCTGTGGAGTTTCCTTCAAGATGAGATACTGCATCAAACAACATATAAGGTATTCTAATAGGGTAACACGCTCAGTCTGGCGTCAGTTCAGTCCATCAGTCTGGACTGATGCCAGAATGATGGATGAAAAACACGGTAATAATATAACCATCAGTCCGTCAGTCAACCGGTTAGACGATGGTTTGGATATTAGTCGCGCAAAGCGATAATTCTCATATCTCTCGCGGATACTGCGGAATTTGGAAATGGGCAAGCAAATTAATATAATAAATAAAGAGTTGCGCCACATACCCACAAGCTTCAGTACAACAATATTTTTCGTGCAGTCTGTAGAATTGTTATCGACCGGTACATTTTATTTGAAATAGGGTTTTTTCAGCTATGACATTCTTTTTATACAATTGGAGCAGCGCCATCTATTGAATTAAGGTCAAACTACTTACTTAATTGAGCTACCACGATGATCAAAGAACGATAACATGCAATACAGCCTAACCTATATAAGTTATCAACTGCTAGCAGTGACGTCTCATAGATGTCGTGCTAACACTCGTCATTCTGTAGTCATTCTGAGGAGACTGATGGACTGAACTGACGCCAGACTGAGCGTGTAACCCTTGTCTAACTCTGTGCAGAATAACCAAGTGATACTTCATTTATTATCTCCTGCTACGTAATTGCTACGCCGTAGCAGTGCTCTACGGAAGGTCTACGCTGTATAAATTCTTCCCACTTCGCTTTACAGACCGACAAGGATCTAAATGAGCGTGTCCTGTGTCGGAACTAACGCCTTGCGTGTTGCTCACTATATGTTTGCCAGTCTCTTGTATAGCGAGCAGCGCCCGAGGACACGCTCATTTAGATCCGCCACGGACTGTATTATTTAACCGACTGTATAACCAAGTGATACTACATTTAGTAGCCTGTCTCTTATCTAAGGTACAAACTATTTCCATTTGTGAATTTAATGCAAGTCTGTTCTATAAATTGTTCAAGTTTTCTGGCACCATGTTGTAAATAGCATAATAGCTTGTTGTAGATATATGTATATCAGCTTTCTGACACCCAAGTACAGGCTCTGCCTAGTTTGAAGTCAGATGGCCGTGTGTGAGATGTCCACACATATTTATTTATTGATATTACCGATTTAAGGAAGCAGCATTCTGTTTTGGAATGCTTGCCTTGCAACAAGCGGTTCGCGCGCTACAACGGCCTGTGGCTGCACAACAAGACGCACCACACAGCGCCCTCTGGCGGCGGCTACTGCGTCGAGTGCGACAAACACTACCCCGACATCTATCGATACAGGTACTGAAACTAAACGTTTATTAATACCTCGGACACTCCATACAATCCTCGCTTCTCCGCCATCTTGAGTATGTAGCTGCACAATAAGATGCACGCACCAAACAGCGCCATCTAGCAGCACGTGCTGCGTACTAAACCTTATGGTTTGTTAACACAATTTGTCGAATAATACCTCGGACACTCCATACAATTTACAACACCTCCGCGGTCCGCCATCTTGACGGTCTGTGGTTGCTTAATAAGACGTGCCATACAGCGCCTTCTAGCGGCGGATATTGTGTTCCATTAATATTTCAAATTATTATAGCCTGATGAGGAGAAAAAAAGGGCTTATGGCATCAAATTGTACAATTAGTTCCGTTGAAATTCCGCAATATGGCGAGGTTTTTATTTTTCTGGTCCGGCTCTACATACATAGTACCCAGTAAGAGAAACGATCTACCCTCTTTGTTGGCCGGATTTCAAGAGTCTCGGTAAAAAATAATGTTATTCCTTGTTTCAGATGGCATTTGGCTAACAGCACGCGGCACAAACCGCGAAAAAAGGCTAGGTAATATCACTTATTATGTAATACATAGAATATAAGTATACGCTGTAAAATTTATCTGCTTGAAGAGTCTTGGAGGAATTAACTCTAAAATTGCTCTAAAAATATTTTTTATCAAGAAAAAATCCTTCTTTCAACCTAAGACTCTTTAACCAATAAAGTGTACCTCCATGTATAGTAACATATATTCAGGTTAAAAAGTTCTTAGGCTCGGTCACACACAGCTAATAATCTATGCGAGAAGGCAGCTCGTAGCGAGAACCCTCTTAAACACCCCCCACACTATCGTCTTCCGAGCGTCGTCTATGTGCGTCGCGCATACAATCATCCGCGTCCGTCTTTTGTTTCACTCGCCTTGCTGCCTATGATTGTATGCGCGTCGTCTATGTGCGTCGCGCATACAATCATCCGCGTCCGTCTTTTGTTTCACTCGCCTTGCTGCCTATGATTGTATGCGCGTCGTCTATGTGCGTCGCGCATACAATCATCCGCGTCCGTCTTTTGTTTCACTCGCCTTGCTGCCTACGATTGTATGCGCGTCGTCTATGTGCGTCGCGCATACAATCATCCGCGTCCGTCTTTTGTTTCACTCGCCTTGCTGCCTATGATTGTATGCGCGTCGTCTATGTGCGTCGCGCATACAATCATCCGCGTCCATCTTTTGTTTCACTCGCCTTGCTGCCTATGATTGTATGCGCGTCGTCTATGTGCGTCGCGCATACAATCATCCGCGTCCATCTTTTGTTTCACTCGCCTTGCTGCCTATGATTGTATGCGCGACGCACGACGACCACGCTCAAAAGACGCTAGTGTGGGGGTCTCTTAATGTGACTGACTATTCGTTGTGAATTTGCAATTAACCGTGTTTAATTGTATTCGCTGTGTGTCGAGGCTTAAGCTGCATTATACTGCCTACTAAAGCCTGACCAAAGAACTAAAAAACCTGCTCTGGTGGCGCCACGTGTATATTTTTACGACTATGGCAACATTCCGTTATAAAATTAGTTCCTTTGAAATTCCGCAATATGGCGCGGTATTTTATGGCTCAAGTTGGGCTTTAATATACATAAAAATAATGATAATAAATAAGCCATACAATCAACTGCATACTTGGTTATTTATGGAGTTTGCTGTTGTGTTTTGAAAGAGATTTATTACTTTTGTATCCTATCACACAAGTTTCACATTTATATTCTTTACACTTATAAGATTCACTCTAGATCTTCGACATTGTAAATAAATATCTAGCTCTGAATATTCTATTTTCTGTATTCTGAATATTTTGTCAACTTCATTGTTTGATAGAATTCTAAATTTTGGTTTCTTATTTTGCAGCGCTCTCTTTCTCGCCCACCGATTGAATGCTGCTACTGGCTGTGTTTTTGTTTTTTTTTATAATCCGTTGTGTTCCAGGATCCCTTGTCCGGGGTGCGACAAAGTGTTCTCCAAGAACATCTACATGAAGGATCATTATGACCTCGTGCATCTGAAGCGCTACAAGTATCGCTGTGAAGATTGTGATAAGGTAGGCTTTTTAAATATCTTTTATAATTTATAAACTTTTTGCTACCGGAGCAGTAAAGCCGCTTGTTGGCTGCTTGTATTGTATTAAAATATTTGTGTGTGTTTGTAATGAATAAACTCAAAAACTACTGAACCGATTTCAAAAATTATTTCACCATCAGAAAGCTATATTCACCCTGAGTAACATAGGCTACCTTTTACCGCGGGAGAATGCCTCATTACCGCGGGAAAAACTGTTAACACGGGCGGAGCCGCGGCGGAAAGCTGGTCTTTTATAATTTTTAATATTTTTGCTACCGGAGCAGTAAGGCCGCTTTTGGCTGCTTGTATTGTATTTCTTGTTCTCTGTAATGTTTTGTTGGTGTCAATAAAGTATTTTGTAAGGGTGGGGTAGAAATTGCTACCTTAGGTGTACAGAAGGCACCTGTGTTATAGAAGAAAATAATAGTACTAACTAACCCGTACCTGCAGGACACTCCCCCCCCCACCTTGGTACTCCCCCCCCGCCCGATATAGCGCCCCCCGCCCCGCACCCCGCAGGCGCAAGGGACTGTGGAGGGGGTGGAGGGGGTGTGCATACATAGCGCCTAGCGCCATTCACAAGTACTTGATATTCAGTTGTTATTCAAAAAGAAGTAGCTTGTCAAAACGCGTTTGCTGTATGGAGTGACCGACCAGTGACTGTGTTGTTGTAATTATGTTTTGTTGTATTCTCTTGTGTGTAATAAAGTATCATCATCATCATTAACAGCTCAAATATATCCCCACCGAGGGGCTCGAGCCTACCCTGAAAACAGGGTGCAATAAAGTATATTTTACTAGCGACCCGCCCCGGCTCCGCACGGTAAAAAGGTGTGGGTTATTCTTAAGGATATTATGCATGTATTATACCTACATATAAACCTTCCTCTTGAATCACTCTATCTATTAAAAAAAACCGCATCAAAATCCGTTGCGTAGTTTTAAAGATTTAAGCATACATAGGGACATAGGGACAGAGAAAGCGACTTTGTTTTTAACCCCCGACGAAAAAGAGGGGTGTTATAAGTTTGACGTGTGTGTCTGTCTGTCTGTGGCATCGTAGCTCCTAAACGGATGCGCCGATTTTGAACTAGTTTTTTTTGTTTGAAAGGTGTCACAATCGAGAGTGTTCTTAGCTATGATCCAAGAAAATATCTTCAGCCGTTTGAAGATTATCAGCTCTTTTCTTATAGTCGTTGAAAGGATCAAGTAACGGTTTTGTATCGGGGGTTATTAAATTTTTCAATTTAGTGTTATATGCTATGTAGTGATTGTATAGTATTGTATAGTGTGTTGTGTTGTAGAACTTCATTCGCAACGCGGACCTGGTGAAGCACAGGCGGAGAGTGCACGAGGGCATCCAGCCGCCCAGGAACAAGGTGTGCCACCTCTGCGGCCGCGGCTTCACCGTGAGTGCACACACCACACACTTAGGCAGTGCCCACTATATTGACACCTTAGAGAATAATATACATAAAGCACGCGCATCGCTCCGCTGCCTTTATGTCAAGCGTAAGCAGATGTTGTATGGGCGGTGAAATCAATAACATTTTTCTTTTTGGATTTGTTTCTCGAGTCATGATTGCAACTTATCAACACTGCACAATTCAAAATGTTCTCCTATTAAATTTCTTATTTTCACCGGGAAAAATTATCAGCTCCGATAACCATTTGATACTAAACGAACACGCTGAAGATATTCGGACTGTTCATATCCGTGCTTACGGTTTGTACGATTAGGTGTACTCTATCCCTCCCAGATTTTTTTTCTATTTATACTCTAAGGTTGACCTTGATTTTATCCTTATACCACAGAAGAAAATAATAGTAAAGTTTGCGTCATGTAAAAAGAACGCTGGAGAAAGTGGTGGAGGAATGCAAATCGCTTACTACGCGCGCGACTGCCAGCGTTCTTTTTACGTGACGCGAACAGAAAGGGCACTCACCCGCGCTGAATGAGTTCCCCGCCCGATTGCCCCATGCCCCGCACCCCGCAGGCGCCGCGGGTCTCTAACTGGGGTATTCAGGGGTGTTTTACATAGCGCGTCAGTGTTTGACTTGGAGTTGATATTCAGTTGTTATTTAAATTTTAGAAGTAGGTTGTCACACCGCGTTTGCTGTATGGAGTGTCCGACCAGTGTCTACACCCTCAACATTAAGTCGAAAACGAATGCATTTTATAAAGTTGTTTAGCCTTATAAAGGGTGCAACAACAGACAACAGTGTCGCATGCCATATCCTACTAATATTAAAGTTTGTGAGGATGGAAGTTTGTTACTCGTTCACGCAAAAACGACAGATTTTAATTAAGCTCTACAATTATATGGCTTATACATCAGATTAGCATACTTACTGCGGAAATATCCCTCATTTCCACAGGAAAACCGCGGGGCGAAATGTTCATTTTTTATACTCGTATAAAGTCTGAACAGAAAAATAAAAAACCTGCTCCGGGGGCGCCACGTTTTTTTTTTTTTTTTTTTTTTTTTTGTGCTTTTTCTTTTATCTGCCCTCGACCGTTTGGCCTTTATCAGATTTGTTGTTATACGTGTAGTCATTGTTAGGTGTTGATCCCTTGATCACCATGCCTATTTTTAGATTCTAGAGATCATTCTCTCTGATCCATTCGGGGGCGCCACGTGTTTATTTTTATGTTTATGACAACAATTTCCATTATAAAATTAGTTTCAAAGAAATTCCGCAATGAAGTGAGGTTTTTTATTTTTCTGTGAGTTTTGTTCACGAGTGTGACGCATAGATGGCGCTAACTCCACAGTTTGATGTAGAAGCGCTGTGCTCATAGAGGGCGCTAGATATATAGCTGGACTTGAGAGTACACTGTCGCGATGCACAGATGACGCTAAATTTAAAACCTTATAAATATTGTTTTCTTGGTTTGTTGTGTTATGGTTTAGGCTATACAGGACCTTTAATTTCAAATAATATTTTGGTAACCACGATACAGGCTTGCTTAGTGTGGTGACCATGTTTAAAGTAATTTTTGAGTTCTCATAATATATTTGTTTTAAGCTATGTATGTATATCTACCACCTGTTATATTTTCTCTGTAACATGCATGTTTTTTCTGTGAATAAATAAATAAATAAAAAATAAATGATATTGTGTGTTATGCAGACGAACAAGATCCTGAGCAACCACGTGCGCACGCACACCGGCGAGCGGCCCTTCCTGTGCGCGCTCTGCCCCGCGCGCTTCGCACAGAGCGCCGCGCTGGCCGGCCACACCAGGAACATACACGCCACCAACACATAGAGGGCGCTGAACACACTCATGGACCTGTCAATACCACTCGCGACGCATAGATGGCGCGAGGTACTCTATTGCTTGACGCATAGAAAAATTCATCATCGCGTCGTATAGATGGCGCTAGATACTATGCAGATTAATACACGAAGAAGGTTCACTATTTGTGACGAATAGATGACGCTAACTCTACAGCTTATTGAAAAAGCGCTTTGCTCATCGAGGGCGCTTAGATATATAGCTGGACTTGAGAATACACTGTCGCGACGCATAGATGGCGCTAAATACTTTACAGTTTAGCATACGTTTCTGTGCGCGCTGTACCCCACGTGCTTCGCACAGAGCTCCGCGCTAACAGTACACACCAGGAATACATAGAGGGCGCTAGATACGTAGCTGGATTTGAAAATACCGCCCGCGACACATAGATAGCGCTGACTACTCCATAGTTTGAGACGCACTTCGCATAGAGCGCCGCGCTGGCTGGACACCAGGAACATACACACCAAGAACAAATAACATAGGGGGCGCTAACTACGTAGCTGGACTTGAAAGATACCACTCGCGACGCCTAGATGGCGTTAATTACACAGCTGAACTTGAAGATACCGCTCGCGACACATAGATGACGTTAATTACACAGCTGGACTTAAGATACCGCTCGCGACACATAGATGACGTTAATTACACAGCTGGACTTAAGATACCGCTTGCGACGCATAGATGGCACTAAATACACCGCTGGACTTATAACATCCTTGTTCTCAGTATCAAATCACTGATGTGTTGACAGGATCGGATCCGAAAAAGTGATTTTCCTTACTTTATGTTCTAGCTTGACGCACAAAAACTACATTATCGATCGAGGCGCAAAGATTGTCGACACACGTTAACGTTAAAATTGTCCGATATAGTGAAATGAAGAATGATGTAAATACAATACCACATGTCATTTATAAATAAAATCCTACTCTTTATTTCTGATTGTCATTTCTCAGATAAAAATCCTTCTAGAGATTAATATGAATTAAACAGAGTTTTTGATGATAGCAGATAAAAAAATTGGGCCAGCGCATACCTGGAGAGGCGCGGCGCAGCAAATATATTGAAAAGGTAACAATGTTAAGTAAACCTATAAGTTTAAGTTAAATGGTTCAAAATAACTTGCTATGCTAACATCAAACGTAGCAAGCGGTTTCACGCCGCGCGCGCTGAATAAGGTAGAATAGAATAAAAAAATATTTGCAAGAACGAGTGGTACTAAATACCGAATAAAATACCATCCCTTGTTTCTGGTTTGATACCCCGCGTTAAACCCCGATGTCATTGGAATGTAAGGACCACCCTTGCATTTCAATGATCCCGTGACGTGACGAGACAACACTACTGAAGACGTTCAACAAGACAAGACTACTGAAGACGTAGGATACAAGAAATAATTATTAAAGACGACAAAATACAACTGAAGGAAGATATCCTATTATTACTATAGACTAGGCTGTATGGGCTTTGAACCCTTTGCCTTTCCCATAAGGGAGAAATAAATTAAATTTTTTACGCGGAAATCGAGAGGAAATGGCGGGTTCATTGAATTAGTTTTTCATGGTAATTGTGGTGTTAATATGGTGGAATGAATTAGTGCGATAATGTGCCGTTAAAGAAGAACTATTCAATGAAAGTGAGAAATAATGAGTGGTTAGCTGTTTCTGGTTTGATACCCCGCGTTAAACTTCAGTATCATTGGAATGTAAGAACCACCCTTGCATTTCAATGATCCCGTACGTAACAAGAAATTAAACTACTGAAGACGTGTAACATGGATGCAAGAAATGATAGACGACGAAATGAAACTGAAGAAATAATGACTGAAGATGAAGACATTAAACTTGGATAATGCAAGAAAGACTAGGCGTATGGGCTTAGATCCCTTTGCCTTTCCCATAAGGGAAAAGGAGGGGAGAAAGAAACTAAAAAAAAATGTGGAGTTTTACGCGGGAATCGAGAGGAAATGGCGGGTTCATTGTTCCGTCCTTTTTAAAATTAGATTTTCATGGTAATTGTGGTGTTAATATGGTGGAATTAGTGCGATAATGTGCCGTTAAAGAAGAACTATTCAATGAAAGTGAGAAATAATGAGTGGTTAGCTGTTTCTGGATTGATACCCCGCGTTAAACTTCAGTATCATTGGAATGTAAGAACCACCCTTGCATTTCAATGATCCCGTAACAAGAAATGAAACTACTGAAGACGTATAACATGGATGCAAGAAATGACTAAAGACGACGAAATGAAACTGAAGAAATAATGACTGAACATGAAGACATTAAACTTGGATAATGCGAGAAACTACTAAAGACTAGGCTGTATGGGCTTAGATCCCTTTGCCTTTCCCATAAGGGAGAAAAAAACTAAAAAAATAAAAAAAATAAAAAAAAATGTGTTTTTTTTTCTTGTGTTGACTTGACTGACTGACTTGTGTATTTTAGTTTTGAAATGAAATCGTACATAACTGAATAAAATGCAGGCTAATAAGCCTCCATTGGATTTGATACGGTTTATCAAACGTACAGTGTGCGCGATATGCCTGAGCCAGGGCAGGCGGTTCGTGCGGCACCCCGTATTGCTGGACCAGGTCATGTTCCACATTCCGCAGTTCGTTAAGGTTTGTATCACACCTGAAACAAATTACACTACCTTAGCACTAAGACCGCCGCGTCGTCCTTATTGTTAAGGTAATAATAAATCTTAAACAATATTCCTATTTTATGTAAAGATTTGAAATTTTTAAGTTAATATTTTAGGTAATTTTCTGAGGGCCATGTAGTAGGTACAGTAGGCAGCATTTGCGGCTGGACGTTGGCGTCTGTACCTACAAAATAAATGGTTTCCAGTGTAAATAGTTTTAAACTTTTTCAGGTCAGAGAGTCAACTTCAGTTTTTATAGTATAGTATTGGGCTCAATTCCGATGTGGCTGCTAAAATCTCTAAATTTAAGTTGTTAGTCTCTTTCATTCATCTGGGGATCGAAAAGGATTGGAGATGAATTAATTTAATTTTGAATGAATGATATTTAAAATAAGCAGTGCAGCTGTCAAATTTAGCTTAATTTAGTAGGGATGAGCACAAGTTATTAGTTCAGATCCACAGAGTACTTAAATCAACATTTTTTTTGTATTTACAGCTAAATCAAGCAGATAGTATATGTTGGGAATGCCACACAAAACTGAAGAAAGCACTAGAATTCCACATCCAGGCCAAGAATGCTTACACTGCAATGAACAACGCTTTGCTTAGAGTAATGGTACGTACAAAACAGTCAAGAGCAAACTCAGCTGAATCCACTGAATTGAAACAAATTAGAACAAGTTCAGATTAACTTGCAGATGACTGTACATTATAAAAAAAAATCTTTCTAAATAAAAATCCTTCTCATTAACTATGTGAACTCTTGTAGTTTTACAAAAAAATATTTTTTATATTTCCAAACTTTATCAAAAATAAAAATGTTTCATTCATATAAGGGCGAATATTGTACAAACCGCATTCCTGTCATGTGCCTAATTGTTTTGGTTGAGTAGTAAAATTACCAGAAAAATAAGGTACCTACAGAGCCCTTTTATCCTGAGCTCAATTTTGTATAACTCTCATATGCCTCCTCCAACGATTTCCATTGTTCTCTATCTCTCGTGACTCTTCTCTAAAAAGAACCAGCTGTGAGTTTCAGCTCACCTTCCCATCTCTTGTATTGCCTTCCTCTTTTTCTTTTGCCATCTCTAGGATACCAGTTGGTAAGGATTTTGCTCCACTTTTCTTCCGAGGAGCTTCTTACCATGTGACCAGTCCATCTCCACTTCAGTTGGTCTATCATTCATTAAATATTTCCTTTCACTTAATTTTAAATTTTTTTTCAATGTGTCAATTTTTTCCTTTGTCTATCTATTCATACATTTTAATTAGTATTAAAATTTTAGGAATCAAGTATTTCGCTACGATCATTGTCAACATTAAAAATAGAAAATCAAGTAGTCCATATAAATATTGAACCTTGTGGAACATCTTTAGACACTTTAGAAAACCAAGTGAATTCTGAAATATATAACAATGATGATATTATTAGGGATCCATTACTTATTAAAACAGAAGAACCGTTTGTTAAGACTGAACCAGAAGCTGATGAGGAAACACCGGTTAATTCTAGCAATAATGAAACTCAAATCAATTTCAATAAAGGTATTAATATGAAAATCAATAAAGTTTATTCTAAAAATGCTTCTACTTCATATAAAGGGCTAGAAAACTTATCATTATTAGAATCAGCTATTACTGGCCCTAAGAGATCGCTGCCAAGTGATACAAAAATAAAAACACCTGATAATAATGAATATAATTCAGAAACAACTGACGAAAAACAAACTGAAAGAGTATACAGCAATGATTCTGATGACAGTTCATTGGAAACAGATACTATAGCATATCTTGATGATAATAAAGACAGTTCAAGTAAATCACCACCTGTAAGAAAAGCAACAGCTACAACACAAAATTCAAAAATTCACGATACTGACGATGAAATAATATCCAAGAGAATAACTGAAAATGAATTGCATGCTGTGCGGGAAATGGACCGCAAAGACCCTGTATATTTGAATGCGAATTATAGATGTGACAAATGTATTCTTGGATTTAAAGAGGAGAGTTCCTACACTGCTCATTTAGAAAAGCATAATGAATCGTTCGGGTCAGAGATGTGCAGTATTTGTGAATTACGATTTAAATGTACCGAAGCATTGGACAGTCATAGAATTTCGCATTTCGTGTAAGTATTATATTTAGTGCATAAGATTATTTTCGTAACTCTGCTTTCTTGATAACATTGATGATATCAGATTCAAATTAATTCTACATCTGTAAAGAAAACAACCAAACCTTTGCAAATCATTTTCAATACTTTTTTAACTACTTACAAGCAAGTACTTGAGGCACATTAGTCACCGTTCTAAATGTGTATACCAAAGTTAGCCTGTAGCTTTTTTTAGCATTCAGTTCCTGGTGTGAACTGCGGTGCAACAAGCGAAGAGCGATGGTAACGAACGTAGACAAATCCCTATCCCTACTAATATTATAAATGCGAAAGTAACTCTGTCTGTCTGTCTGTCTGTCTGTTACGCTTTCACGTCAAAACCACTGAACCGATTTTGATGAAACTTGGTATGGAATGGAGATAGAATAGACCTTGGGGACGGACATAGGCTACTTTTTACCTCGGGAAAATACCTTATTCCCACGGGAATGACTAAGCGCGGGTAGAGCCGTGGGGCGGAAACTTGATGAAACTTGGTATCACCAATCTGAGCTTGGGGTATGATAGAATAGACCATTGAGATGCATATAAGCTACCTTTTACCGCGGGAAAACTCCTCATTCCTACGGGAAAAATGGCAGCGCGAGTGGATTTTTTTGACGAAACTTAGTACAGAGATAAAATAGACCCTGTGGATGTATAAAGGTCACCTTTTACCGCGGGAAAATCCTTTTTCCCAAGGGAAAAATAGTAGTACATATGAAAAGTTTTGATGAAGATTGGTACAGAGATATATTTAACCTAAAGAATATAGACTAACTTTTACCGCGGGAAAATACCTTATTCCCACGGGAAGAAGATAAGTCGCGCGGGAAGTTTTGGTGAAACTTGGTACAGATATAGAATATATCTTAGGGATGGATTAAGGCTAACTTATAGTGCGGTAAAATGCCTCATTCCCACGGGAAAATTTGAAGGGCGGGCGGAAATTTTCGATGAAACTTGGTACAGGGATATAAAAGATTTTGGGCATGGATAAAGGCTACCCTTTACCGGGGAAAATAACTTTATTCCCACGGGAAAAATGGTAGAGTGGGCAAAAAGTTACAGAGATAGAAATGGTACAGGGAAAAGTCGAAAACCAACGCGAGCGTAGCCGCGGGCGGGGCAGCTAGTGTATAAATAAAGCATGCCACAGCTACTGGCGGCGGCGCGAACTGCGGACTTAGCTCCGGGGCGGCGCGAAGAGCATCGAGCGAATAGCGACGGGGGGAGGGGCGCGGTGAAGGGGGGTTAGGCATTGAATTCGCGCGATTTGTGAATACCATCGCTTCGTCGTTCGCACCGACGAGCTCTTAGATCTTACTTAATAAATATTTATAAAATGATTTGACAACTTTCTAGGTTTCCTTTGTTCTAGAGCATACTTGTGTCCACTATGCGAGTACCGCAGTGCATATCCGACATCAGTGGAGGAACATTTCAGACTAAATCACCCGAAGATTTCGCCGACCTCTCCTAAATGCGACATTTGCTCCTTTGTTGCCTGGTAATAAAGTTTAAAATTGTCTAGCTTTACATCTTTATAATTCATTATAGTATGTATAGTATAGGTAACAAAAATAGTTTAATAATTGTTCTTTCTTTAATTAAAGGCAGTAATTAAAAAATACTGTATCCCAGTTCTGATATCATTTTTTTTTTTCAATAAGAAGAATAATTTTGGTTGTCTAGATATATTCACATACTTCTATATAAGTATCAGAGAGGCTCTAGCCTACACAGATGGTTAGAACCAGAGATGCTCTAAGAATCAGATTGCCTACATTGACAGGCCTTAGTCGTCCGTGCTGATGCTTGGATTTATTTCCAGTCCGGTGAAGCTTGATTTGTCGTACCTTTTCGACACAAGCATAGGTCAATTAAAAAAAAAAAATTGGATTTATTTGGAGGTGTGCATGCAAGTTTTTACTGTAATGAATAGAAGTATATATGAATCTGTACATTTAAATTTCGAATCTTTCTTCTTGAGTATTATCTAAATAATTTTAATAATTAAAACTCTTATTAACACTTACAGCAGCGAAGCAGAATTGATAACACACAAGGATATTTTCCACAGGTAAGCTTTTTAAAAGCACATTATCAAAAATTAAGTAATTCATATAAATGCTTGCTGCCCTAAAAGAGTTTTTTTATGAATTCCTAAGCTTATAAATAAACAACCTGTAACCTAGTATGCTCCTTATTGGTATTATAATTCATCGTTTCCAAATAAAAATTTGCACATAGTTTTTTACCGATTTCATAAATTATGGGATAAACTCTTTTATGTAATGTATTCTTGGCCAAATAAATAATTTCGTTCTCTTTTTGTGGTCGTGCTTTTAGTTTTTTAGTAGTTTCTTTGTTTATTGGTTAGAAGTATATTATATTGGGCTCAATTCTAGCGTGACCGCTAAAATCTCTAAATTTAAGTTGTTGATCCTTTTGACCCTGCCTCGTAAAGTTGCCAAGTTTGAAGAAGAGAAGATCCCACTGGGGGGCCGCCTCTGAACGCCCTGAAGCTTACAAGCAATATGATTATAGTCTAAGGACTGATTGCAGATAAAAAAAAGAAAAAAAAAGTTGTTGATCTCTTTCATTCTAATGGGAATCGAAAAGGATGGGAGATGAATGAATTTAATTTTGAATGAATGATATTTAAAATAAGCAGCGCAGCTGTCAAATTCAGCTCAATTTGAGTGGCATGTTTTCGTATGCCTGCTAAACTAGGAGTGCGTTCTGTGGCTTCGAGCGTAGTTGTTTGGGTAAAATTTAACCCGTTTGAGTTGCAACCGAGCCACTGAACGATCGAGTTGTTTTTATAACCTCAAATATTTGACGAGAGAAAATTCTTCTCCTGTCTCAATTGTTTTCTACTTTTATACACCGTGCTTTTTTAACCGTCTTACAAACGAAGCCCAATGTATATGCCCGTGATATAGAATATCTTGGCAATGTTTGTTTTTTTTTTTAAGAAAAAAAATCTAGGATTTTTTCAATAAAATAATCGATCGAGAGATCGAAAAATGTGTTTATCTCATATTTTTCTTTTGTTTTCCCATTATTTACGATTCTCACGCATGCGCAAATTGTTACTAAATTGTAAATATTATGTACAGGTTGATTCAAAAATATTTTGCATTATTTTATTTTACTTCACGGTTTTATTATTTTATTGATAAAAAAAAAATAACATTGCCAATATATTCTATATCACGGGCATATACATTGGGCTTCGTTTGTAAGACGGTTAAAAAAGCACGGTGTATACATTACAGACGTATTAGACGTCTGTGATATACAAATTTAACAAAATTATTCTAAAGTAACTACGAAACAAAATGGCGGGCTTTTTGAGTCTTTTGACTTTGACATAAATTGCAAGCTTTAAACGTCAAATAGCTGTCAGAGTAAAAATTAACCATCTCATTAGACGGTTGTTTGGTTGTTTCGCTCTGAGCCACGGAACGGGTGAAACTACGCTCTGACAGCTGTCAGGGTAAAATTTCACCGAGCCACGGAACGGTTAGAGCGCGCACCAGAGCGCGCTCGAGTGCACTCGTACGAAGCCACTGAACGCGCCCTAGTGCGAACTACGCGTAAAATCGACGTTTGACGTCTCTAAATTTAAGTTGACAATTACCTGTCCCTTTTCGTTCTTAAGGACGTGAAAGGGACATATCGTCGTTGCCAAAACAAGACCTCTTATGTGACGCCCTGGACGAAAATCACTTTTTTACACCATGTTGTAAAAAATCAAATTCTCCACCTTGTACAAAAACTCCCATGTCAATATCTTAAATATTCGCAGAGGTACAGGCGACGATAAAAATCTCCCATGTGGCACTCGAAAATAATTGACAATCAAAATATCTCATGTTGTGCAACTGTGCACATGAGATATTTTAAATATCGCTAAAATGATATTTTGTGCTAATGATAAACACTTGCGAGGTTTTGACTTGCATAGGTACTTTCTTATTCAAGTGCAAAAAAGATGCTCTATACTTATTAGGTGAGACAAATAACAACACAGATCAGTGAAGATGACAAAAACCTTGATAGTAATCTGAAATCTATAAATATTCCCCAGACGGGACAATCCCTACTATCCTTACTATTATTTAATATTATAGATGAAAAAGTTATTCTGTCTGTCTGTCTTTCTGTTACGTCCGCTTTCACGCCAAAACCATTGAACCGATTTTGATGAAATTTGGTACGGAGGTAAAATAGACCTTGAGGCCGGACATAGGCTACTTTCTATTGCGGGAAAATACCTCATTCCCACGGGAAAGACTGTAAGCGCGGGCGGAGTCCTGGGGCGGAAACTTGATGAAATTTGGTATCTTTACTAATCTGACCTTAAAGTATAATAGAATAGACCTTTAAGATGGATATAAGGTACCTTTTACCGCGGTTATACGTGGGGAACAATAAAAGTTTTGCACTTCTAGCTAATCGGAACTATTCAATGAATTTTTAATGTTATATTTTTGAAACGACTTGCAACCTTCATAGTAATAAAAAAAATTGGCGCGAAATCATGTTTTTTTATCACATTAAATTTCAACGTAGGTACGCAACGAAAATGGCCGAAAAGCCGTAAATATTTTAGAGCATGAAGGAAAAATAATAATAATTACGCGCCCAAAATAAAATAAAATTCTAAAACTTTTTCTTCTTTCATGTTTTAGAGCGATGATTTTTTATGATTTTAAAAGATCTCTCTCTCCGCAAGACTGTGCCTCTTGTCATTAAAATACTTTTGGGAGAGAAGCACCTTGTTTGAGCACCGTGAGGCGATGGTTTGTTGAATTTCAGTGAGGTCGGGTTTCTCTACATGACGAATTTCGTGAAGGGCAGCCTTCAACTGCCGTCAACGAAAATAATGTGGCTACTGTTAAGCGGCTAATTGAAGAAAACCCGCGGATTACCTATGAGACAATTCGAGGACTATTGGGGATTGGTGTGAGACAAATTCATAAAATTTTACACGAAGAATTAAAAGTTCGGAAACTTTGTTGTCGTTGGACCCCTTATGACACTGTCACAGGAGAGGAAACATGGATTTATTGTTTTGAATCCGAAAAAAAAACAGCCATCTTGTGTATAGGTGTTTGAAAATGAGAACAGGCCAACAAAAGTGAGGCAGGCGAGAAACGTTGGTATAAATTAGATCGCGTTTTTTTTCTCAGCTCGGGTCCCATCTGCACAATTCCACTTGAAGATCAAAAAAGGTGTTAATGCCAAGTGGTATTCTACCATTTATTTACCCAGGGTGTTAGAAAAAGTTCGCGAAAGACGACCAAAAAGCCGCGTTCTCTTCTTTACACACGGCCAACAAAACAAAGTCATTTTTAGCTTCCGAAAAAGTAGGTACAACTCGTCACCCATCCTGCACATAGCCCCGACCTAGGTTTCACTTTTACCAACTCCGAAGAGGCAGTGATAGCGTTCAATCAGCTCATAGAAAACATACCTTCAGATCTGTGGTCCTCCTGTTTTAAAGAATGGTTCGATCGCATGAAAATTTTTTTCAAATGTAAAGGAGAGTATTTTGAAAAGCAATAAACATAATACTTTGTTTATAACATGGTGTTTTTTAAAGTTACGTAAAATATTTAGTGTGACCTACCTACGTAGACCGACTATCATCCATTTTATTATTCTCTTATTTTTGTGCCTGGAATTTAAAACTGATTTGTGACTGAACTTCTTCTTTACTGAACAATTTCTTTTATATTTTGTATTTTTGAGAATGTCGACTTAAAATACGTGAGATTATAGAGGTTAATTTTATAGCAGTCTTTTATTTTTAGTTTCATAAAACCTCCTATGTTTCTAAAATTAGCAACCAAAACATCTTATGTGCAGTAGTCGTGAAAAAAAAAAAAAAAAATTGGATTAATGTCTCGGTATCGATACTGTAATATGTATAAAAATTGTCTGAAATATAGATACATATATAACAAAAATAAAATTGACATGCCTCCATACATTTTTTTTTCACGGAGAAGTTTTTTTCGATTTTCTCAAAAGTACCATCTGTGCACATACAAGGTCTTGTTTTGGCAACGACGATATGGTTTTTAAATTTAAGTTAGAGCGTAATATGTAGAATCGGGCCCAATGTGTTGTATTGTATTGTTTAAGTGGAGACTTGTCATTTATTAGCATTGTAGTATTGATTGAGTTTTATTTTGTTGTAATTTAGCTGTAAGTCTTCCAAAGATAAAATAAATAAAATACTAAAATAAATATAAAATTTACGATTATAGGAGCGTGGTGAACAGAAGCAACGCTTCCGAGTGTCCGGTTTGCGGTATAAAGCTGCGGTCACAGTACAGACTCAACTCGCACCTCAAATACAGCCATATGGACCAACTCAAGAAGTTTGTATTTTTTTTATTGACTTATGCTTGTGTCTCAAAGGTACGAACAATCGAGCTTCACCGGACTTGCGGGGGAGCGGAAGGCTCTACCCGTGGTCCAAGAAAACAAGGTCTTACAATTAGACCACGTGACTGACACAAGCCTACGTCATTTTGCGCTGTCCATTCTTGTCTATTACACGCATTCGACAAAGATGAATAGGCAAAATGACGCAGCTCGTGTCAGTCACGTGGTCTAATTGTAAGACTGTTTTCTTGGACCTTGGCTCTACCCCAGAGTAGTCATGTACCAACGCGTCTAGGGGCGGGGATAACTTCCGCTTTTATAATATTAAAATGAAGTGTGATATGATAATCTGTTATGGTACCCGTTAAAATATATCTTATCTTTATTAGGTATCCAGAATGGCTCCCGACGGGTATACAACTAGGTCGTTATAAGATACCAACATGTCAGTACTGCGGCAAGACATTCGAGCTCCCCGACCGTCTTAAGTACCACATACAGTAAGCACACTAAATAATACAACACATAAAAAAGGGAAAAAGTAGGTTGCTACAGTTGTTTTATCCCACGAGTGCGGACGAGCCTTACTTGTAGTTGTGTGCGTATAGACACGCGCTCTTGTGTGCGTACTACTAAACTGAGCGCTACGCACACAAACACAATGTGCACACACAACACAAGTATGTATGGATTGGATGAATATTTGAATGATAAGAAAGCTTGGTGTGTAGAGACTTCAGCTCGACACGAGAAACGCTGTGCTTAATCTAAGGTAATATTATTACTAAAATTTGTTTGTAAAAACCTACGTAATTGTGCAACATTGTAGTGCGGTCGACTATGAAATTGGGAAGGCATTAATTAGATTGTCGTGATAACATCTGGCTGACTGAGTATTCATGCTCACTAAAGTGTCCTGACTTGCGGTGGCGTGTGGGCCGGGTCGTTGGGTTCCCTCTAATATGGTTGAGCCCGGCGATGGCTGTCCCATACGTCAAACCCGTGAACGTGGTGCTGCTTGGGGGGACTGGTCTGCTCTAGTCGATTGCCGATTGTTTTATTGTTCATATAGTTTAGTTTTTCTACTTTGACTGGTTGCCTTCCTTTAATTTCATATTTCGTCTGCACTCTTTGTTATATTAATCAAATTGTATAAAATAATAATTACCTATGTAAAAATATTTTGAAAAGATGCAACGCCTGTGGAGTTTCTTCCGGCGGGTTCTTCTCCACAGAAGACAGCCAAATTGTGAACCCGCCTCGACGTCAAAAAATGATTTGTGAAATCTTACTTTGAATAAACACTATTTGACTTTGACTTTGACTTTGACTTTGACTTTGACTTTGACTTTGACTTTGACTTTGTATGGCTCGCCTGCAAGAGTGAGATCAAACATCTGTAAAGCCTGACCAAAGAAATAAGAAACCTGCTCTGGGGGCGCCACGTGTATATTTTTAGGACTATGGCAATAATTTCCCTTATAAAATTAGTTCCATTAAAATTCCGCAATATGGCGAGGTTTCTTATTTCTTTGGTCGGGCTTTACAACATTTATAACCTAGCGGACTAAATTCTGCTAAATTACACTATAAATTTAAAGTCCTTGATCTTTGGGAATCGAAAAGAATAGGAGATGAATGAATATATGGCGTAATTTTTAATTGGGATGTTTTCGCATGCCTTCCTAAACTAGTGCGAACTACGCGTGAAATTGTTAAATGTCATCTTTAAATTTAAATTGACAATCACCTCTCTTTTAATTCTTAGGGGCGTAAAAAGGACATATCGTAGTAGTTGGTAGCAGTGGTCTACGGAAGTTCTACGCCGTAGAGATTGTTCCCACTTCGCTTTACAGACCGACAAGGATCTAAATGAGCGTGTCCTGTGTCGGAACTAACGCCTTGCGTGTTGCTCACTATATGTTTGCCAGTCTCTTGTATAGCGAGCAGCGCCCGAGGACACGCTCATTTAGATCCGCCACGGACTGTATAACCAAGTGATACTACATTTCGTAGTTCCTGCTACGTAATTGCTACGCCGTAGCAGTGGTCTACGAAAGGTCTACGCCGTAAAAATTTTTCCCACTTCGCTTTACAGACCGACAAGGGCCTAAATGAACGTGTCCTGTGTCGGAACTAACGCCTTGCGTGTTGCTCACTATATGTTTGCCAGTCTCTTGTATAGCTAGCAGCGCCCGAGGACACGCTCATTTAGATCCTTGATGGAGTGTAACATACGAAGACTTTAGTCCTAGTTGATTTTTATGGCAGTTAGTTCAATAATTAGAGTAATTGTTGTTAACGTATTTTTTTCAGAAAGGTCCACGAAAAGAACAAGGCAATAAAATGTTCGGTTTGTAATAAACAGTTTACCACTAAAAAAGCAATGCAATTTCACCAGAAACTCCACAACCAACAAGTTGACGATACGACGACGTATTATTGTAAGGAGTGTGACAAGTTCTTTAACAGCCAGCTGTGCTATAGAGCACATTTGAAAATAGTCAAGATACATTCTACAACGAGGTGAGTCAAGTCCATTGATGTTTGATATTTAATTTACATCTATTAATTTTGGCAGAATGGCATAAATTGAATAAAAAAATACAAATATTGAACAATAAGTTTTGAATCTACAGCTATGCAAAGTAAGCTCGTAATGCAACTTTGAAACGCTACGATGCTATGTCTAAAACCTCCGAAAAGCACTATGAGCAACTTGTTACAAGATTTGCCTCTCACCTCAAAAACTAGCGCGATATTTTAATTTCTTTCCTAGTCTATTACACGTAGCTAACATAATTTTTAGTTTGAGCAGAAAAATCCAAAAGAGAAAACCAATCGACAGGAAAGAGACAAAACCGAAAAATAAAGATTAAATTAAATTAAAATCAATAAACAATTAAAATGCTTATGCAACAAACTCTTAACTTCTTTTAAGAATGAAAGGAGTGAAACATTAAAAATGTCTACTACCCTACAAATAACACAGACACTACGCAGCAATGGCCCAGGTACGGACAGTCATACCTGCTCGCAAGGATGCCCCGGATGCCGTTTGCGCTCTCACTCTGCGCACCAGAGACGCACCTCTTACGCATCGTTGCGTAGAAGCAGTCTACTCGCGCTTCCGAAAACATCCCCGATAATGGTGCACCCACATCTAGCTTGACTGCGCGCGCGTGCGTGACGGGCGGACGTCGCCGGCCGTTCAGCTGCTGCTACAAGGTCTAATTTCTCTTGAAAATTTTAAAATTCGTTTCGATCCGATGCCGTGCCGGCCGGTGGATGTGGTTGCACCTTAAACGTACATATTAGAAAATCGAAAACACGTTGGTAAGTCCTAACCACTTGGCGATCGACGCCACTCTTCTTGAAAACTACCACAGAAGTATGCAGCGTCTTAATCAGTAAGAGTGCGCACAATTACCAAGCTTTTTTGCAGCCAAGAGCGCACCCATTCCAAACAGTGCGAAAGCAACTTAGACAATCGAAGCGGCAAAAATATCTTTGTGTTGCAAAGTTGTTTTTGCTGCCGCTTCACGACCACAATGTATTGTAAAAGGAGTACAACAAGCGCAAATAAATTTGTAATCGTATGCACTTGAGACGCGGATTATATAATAGTTCTACTCGTAATGAAGGGAACCTCCCCGCACCAAAACGAGTTCCCCCACATAATATGAACTATATTAGAACCGTGTATATTTTTTTCAGGTTCGAGTGTGATTATTGTGGAAAACAGTATTCGGTTAAGCCACCCCTGGCGGTGCATATAATGAGGGTGCACTTGGGTAAAGAGCTGGCGAGATGCCAAGAATGCGGGAAGGTGAGTAGCACGTTGTACATAATTAATAACTAGCTTTCCGAGCGTTAACTGTTTTTCCCGTGGGGATGTGGAATCTTCCCGCGGTAAAAGGCAGCCTATGTTACTCCCCAAGGTCTTTTCTATCATTATATCAAGTTTCACTAAAATCGGTTGAGTAGTTTCGGAGCCTATTCAATGCAAACAAACAAACCCTGCCAAAAAGTAAGAAATAAATTATTTAAATTGTTCACAGTCTTACCTCAGCAATCACGGCCTTCGCGTACACGTGACGCAAAAACACTCCCGCGCAGCGCCGCCGGCGCCCCCGAAGAAGTATATATGCAGCCAGTGCGGGAAGGCATACTGTGTGAGTACTACAGACTACACAAAGCGAACTCAACTATAAATATAAAAAAATTCTGCAAGAATCTGTTGAGAAGTAGACCGCTGCTACGGCGTAGCAATTACGTAGCAGGAGCTACGAAATTTAGTATCACACTATTATTTATTCTGTAGTATCACTTTGACTTTGACTTTGACTTTAGATCCTTGTCGGTCTGTAAAGTGAAGTGGGAACATTCTCTATGGCGTAGAGTAGACCTTCCGTAGACTACTACTACGGCGTAGAAATTACGTAGCAGGAGCTACGAAATATAGTATCACTTGGTTATACAGTCTGTGGCGGATATAAATGATCGTGTCCTAGCGCGTGCTCGCTATCCATTTTATTTTTACTTTTTAACAGATACCGTCTGTTAGCTTATTTTTACTATTTGTAAATCGAAGCGAAAAATGAAAACATTGAGATTAGGAATTTGAACACGCATCTCCTTGGCTATCCGGGCCATACAGCACACTACCAATTGTACCACCAAGTCTCCATACAAGCTCAACGAAATTATTTAACGTTTCTTACTATGGTCTGTTTCATATAAATCCAGACAAAAGTTCATTGACCTCTTTATTTTCTAGAAAGTTTGATAATTTTTTTATTTTCAGAGTATGCGCATATTGTCGATTCACCAGTTGACGCACAGCGGCCTGCGGCCGTACCACTGTCCGCATTGCGACTACAAGGCGACGCAGAAGGGCGCGCTCGTTACTCACGCCAAGTACAAACACAAGGCCCAACCGCCGCTCAAGTATCAGGACATCGCGCCACACAATCGCACTGAAACATGAATAATACATTAAAGAATGTTACTGACACACGAATAAATAAATCAAAGAATTATGAAACACCACAAAATGTTATTGAAACACAAATTAAAAAAAAAAGATATGAAACACCACGGAATGTTATTGAAATGAAACATTAATAAAAAAATCTAAGAATATTTAAACAATACAGTTAATGTTAAAAAATTATTAATAAAAAAAGAACAATTAATAATGAAACACCACAGATTTTATTGAAACATGATGTAAAATCAAATAAAGTTTTTTTACTGCAAGTTTTTGTTTTTATTTTTAAAATATAAGTAAGCTGTATTTTTGTTTTTATTATAATGGATGAGATAAAGAAATCTATGAAGAAAATTACAATTCATTAATGTTTAATATGAGATGAATATTTTCCATTCCCGTATTCACAAGTTTCATTATGTAAAACTTGAATCGTTTTTTATTTTATACCTTTTCTTTCTAGTTAGATTAGAAAAAAAAAAGTTTATGCCTGTTTGTTCCGAAACATATTAAAAGTTATTTCCGAGTCTTTTTTTTTGCCATTCAATAATCGACTTTATTCTAAAACAGTTAAGTATATAATCATCTAATCCTCAAATGACAGAACACGCCATGCTAAAGCATAAAGTGTATCTCGGAAAGCACACTTCCGTCCGTGACACTTGACTGCGATGATGACAGATGACATTTCATTTATTTTTTCATGTATTGTGGTGGGTGTGTTTTAATGAGTTTTGTAATCGTATGTGAATAAAATGCAGGATACTAAGCCTCCATTGAATTTGATACGGTATATCAAGCGTACAGTGTGCGCGATATGCCTGAGTCACGGTAGGCGGTTCGTGCGGCACCCCGTATTGCTGGACCAGGTCATGTTCCACATTCCGCAGTTCGTTAAGGTTTGTATCAATAGCACCTGAAACAAATTATTACCAAGGCACCAAGACCGCCGTCCTTATTGTTAAGGGCGTAATAAACCACTTCGATAAAGTCCTGTGTTGATAGCGTTTTCGCTTCCCATTCACATGTTTATAACTTCGTGTAGGTGTAGGTGTAGTGTAGTGTAGTAGGTAAAGTAGCCAGTGTACCTACTTTTCTAAGGGCTATGTAGGTAGTAGGTACTTGATTCATCCGTTCTTAGTTATGTTCGTTGATGACACGGTTTTGAGTGTAGTTTTAACCTTTTTCATGAACTTACCCATAACTTAATAAAAATATTAGAAAGTTGATATTCAATCATCTTATTTTAATAATTTTAACAATACGTTTTGGCTGAGTGCGCAACTGAACTACGACACATACTTCTGTGAAACACGGAACTGCGACAAATTCATTTCATGATTTGCCTCAATTCACCTTATTTGTCTAATAAATGACTCCGTTGTTATTTTTATTTAATTTTTTACTAGCTTTCGGTAAAAGGTAACCTTTGTTACTCAGGGTGAATGTAGTTTTCTAATGGTGAAAGAATTTTTTAAATTGGTTCAATGGTTTTTGAGTTTATTCATTACAAACATACACACACACGTAGATACAAATCTTTCCTCTTTGTAATATTAGTATGATGTGTAGCTGTAAGTTTGATAAATACCTACTTATTTAATCCATTGTGGGACGCTTTACCCATATTTAAACCTAATCACAGGTCATAAGTTCAGAGCCACTGAGTACTTAAATCAACATTTTTTGGTATTTACAGCTAAATCAAGCAGATAATATATGTTGGGAATGCCACACAAAACTGAAAAAAGCTCTAGAATTCCACATCCAGGCCAAGAATGCTTACACTGCAATGAACAACGCTATGCTTGGAGTAATGGTAAATATACATACAAAACAGTCAACAGCAATCTAAGCTGAATTCATTGAAATAAATAAGAAATGTAATTGCTATGCACAAGTTCAGTTTAACTTGCAAATGACAAAACACTATATAAAAAGTTTTTTTGAAAATAAAAATCCTTCTCATTAACCGTGCGACTGACAGTGGACACTTGTAGTCTTACAATTTTTTTTTAATATGAATTCATTTACCTTATCAAAAATTAATTAAATGTTTCAGTCATATTGTTTATTTGGTTCTTAACCAAGTCACTATCTTGGTTTATCATCTTATTAAAGAATAATTTTTATGTATAGGTATAATGACCAGAATAATATGGTACCTACTCTGGGGGCATTACATGGATCTTTCTTTTTCCTTTGTCTATCTTATTCATACATTTTAATTAGTATAAATTTTAGGGGTCAAGTATTTCACTACGATCATTGTCAACTTTAAAAATAGAAAATCAAGTAGTCCATATAAATATTGAACCTTGTGGAACATCTTTAGACACTGTAGAAAACCAAGTGAATTCTGAAATATGTAACAATGATGATGCTTGGGATCCATTAGTTACTAAAACAGAAAAACCATTTGTCAAGATTGAACCAGGAGCTGATGAGGAAACACCGGTTAATTCTAGCAATAATGAAACTCAAATAGATTTAAACGAAGTTATTAATATGAAAATCAATAAAATATATACTGAAAATGCTTCTACTTCATATAAAGGGTTAGAGAACTCTTCATTATTACAATCAGCTATTATGGGCACTAATAGATCGCTGCCAAGTGATACAGAAATCAAAATAGAAATTTCACCTGAAAACACAATATATAAGTCAGAAACAACTGACGGAGATCAAACTGAAACTGTCTACAGCAATGATTCTGATGACAGTTCATTGGAAACAGATACTATTGCATATGTTGATGGTAATAAACACAGTTCAAGTAAATCGACACCTGTAAGAAAAGCAACAGCTACAACACAAAATTTAAAAATTTACGATATTGATGATGAAATAATATCAAAGAGAATAACTGAAAATGAATTGCATGCAGTGCGGGAAATGGACCGCAAAGACTCTGTATATTTGAATGCGAATTATAGATGTGACAAATGTATTTTTGGATTTAAAGAGGAGAGTTCCTACACTGCTCATTTAGAAAAGCATAATGAATCGTTCGGGTCAGAAATGTGCAGTATTTGTGAATTACGATTTAGAAGTACCGAAGCACTGGACAGTCATAGAATTTCGCATTTCGTGTAAGTATTATTTAGTGCATAAGACTATTTTATGATTATTACCATATTATTTTGATAACACTGATGTTATTTCAAAAAAATTTTGTAAAGGACTTTCATTCCCAGTAAGTTTTATTTTTAATTTATCTCTTTCTACCGGGGTGATGCCACATGAATGGAAGCGTTCACTAGTTGTACCTATACATAAGAGTGTGGAAGCAAACACAATGCTCGAAATTATCGCGGTGTAAAATTATCGTTACTACGCACCTAAAGTATTCGAACATTGTTCCCTTTGGTAAGGCCGAAGCTAATTGACCAGCGACATGGGTTCGTAAGGAAACGTTCCACGGAATCTGATTTGATCGAAGTCACGGATATAGTTTTTGAGGCTATGGAAAAAAGGTTGTCAGGAGGACGCCGTGTATACCGACTATTCGAAAGCATTTGATAAAATCTCCCATTCATTACTAATACGCAAACTCGAAAATGTTGGTATCGGTATACATGGTGATCTTCTGCATTGGCTTGAATCATATCTAAGAGATCATAGTCAAGCAAGTGAAAGGATTCACGTCTAGCTTTGTTCCCATCACATCTGGTATACCTCAGGGCTCGCACCTCGGACCTCTTCTCTTTAACATTTTTATTAATGACATTATCAACAATACGCAGATGATACAAAAATATTTTTGATTGTGAAATCTATTTATAAAGCCTGACCAAAGAAATAAGAAACCTGCTCTGGGGGCGCCACGTGTATATTTTTACGACTATGGCAACAATTTCCCTTATAAAATTAGTTCCATTGAAATTCCGCAATATGGCGAGGTTTCTTATTTCTTTGGTCGGGCTTTAATTGCCAAAATTTACAGAAAGATCTTAATCGGTTAGGATAATACTGCTAATCTAACCATCTTCATCTTAATTTAGATGAGTGTCCGAGTATACTTGGATAGACAATTGCAAATCTCTATGCATATAAGGCGTGCAAGATGTTAGGATTTCTATTTAGGCAAGGTAGAACATTAAAAAATGTTAATACTCTAACAATATTCTACAACTCCCTGGTTCGATTGCAGTTAGAATATGCATCCACAGTGTGGAATCCGCAGTATTACTAATATATTGAGTCTATAGAGCGTATCCAGAAGAAGTTTATTAGACGGATTAGTTTCAAATGCAAAAATTTTCAGGCACATACTTGTAAGTTTGAAACAGCAGCGTCGTGAATATAGAGACCAGGTGTTATTATTTAAGTTTATAAATAATATGATAGATTATCCATATTTACTTGGCAAGATTAATTCAAATTCAAATTCAAATGTAAGTCTAAAAACACGTTGCACGGATTTATCTTCAGTCCCAACAGTATCTTGTAACTATGCAAAGAATCGCTTCATCCTACGATCCTGCCCCAGTCATAATAGGCATTTTGGGTGCGTTGATATTTTTATTTAAGAATAAATTAGTTTATTAAGTGTAAAGACAGGCTCAGATTCAGTAACCAATGTTTAACATTATGTACTTTAGATTTTACCTTCCGACTTTTCAAGATACATTGTGGTGTGGGTACTTTCGTAAACATAATTTAATATTGGTCTCTTTGGTTTGGCTTTTAATTTAATTATCTTTTGTTTGTATGTAACAGTTTAATCATTTCCTTTTGTTTCCTTTGTTCTAGAGCATACTTGTGTCCACTATGCGAGTACCGCAGTGCATATCCGACATCAGTGGAGGAACATTTCAGACTAAATCACCCGAAGACTTCGCCGGCCTCCCCTAAATGCGACATTTGCTCCTTTGTTGCCTGGTAATAAAGTTTAAAATTGTCTAGCTTTACATCTTTATCATTCATTATAGTATAGTATAGGTAACAAAACTAGTTTAATAATTTGTTCCTTCTTTAAGGCAGTATTAAAAAATACTGTATCCCAGTTCCGATATCGTATTTTTTTAATATGAATTTTGTCGTCTGGACATATTCACATACTTCTATATAAGAATCAGAGAGGCTCTAGCCTACAGTGGCTACACTGATGGTGAACAGGCCTTAGTCGTCCGTGCTGAGTCTTTAATTTATTTGCAGGTGTGCATTCAATTTTGTACTGTAACAATTTCTGAAAAATCTTTGAGTAAATGTATTTATGAATGTATAAATTTTAATTAAATTGATATTGTTATTTTCTAATCTTTCTTCTCGAGTATTGTCTAAATAATTTTAATTAATTAATCTCTTATTAACGCTCACAGCAGCGAAGCAGAACTGGTATCACACAAGGATATTTTCCACAGGTAAGCTTTTTAAAAGTACTTTTAAAAATAAATTACAATTTCGTAAATGCTTAGCCTAGAAAGGTCCTAAGCTCTTTAATTCCTAAGCTCTTAAACAACCTGTAACCTAGACTACTCCTTATTGGTCCTTATTAATAATAATTTATTTATTTAATCAAGTTACAATGACTCAAAGTGTTAGTAATTTCTTATATCTAAGTGTTAGTAAGGTTATATTATACAAGATTTGATTGGTGTCATTGCTACGGCTTACCCGTCGACACTACGCAGCAATGCCCCAGGTACGGACAGTCATACCTGCTCGCGATCATGGCCAGGATGCCGTTTGCGCTCCCCCTCACTCTGCGCACCAGAGACGCGCACCTCTTACGCATCGTTGCGTAGAAGCAGTCTACTCGCGCGTCCGCAAACATCCCCGATGCGCTACAGAATCGAGGGAGCCCCAACAGCCGCCTGAACGCGTTGTTAGACTGTACGCGAAGAGCGTTGCAAGACTTAAGAGTATATCTGGCCCACAGGCTGCACGTATAAAATGAAGTGCAATAAGCTCTAAAGAGGGTAATTTTAACACTAAGTGAACATCGCGCAAACCTGCGAGCCAGCATGTTCGCTCTCACACACAACGCTCTCCGCTCTCTATCCATATCGTCATCATCTTTGAGATCGTGCGTCACAACATGGCCATTATTGGTTGGTTGCTTGTAAAATCTTTTATGTATATGTTTTCTTTGGCAAATAAATAATTTCTTTCTCTCTTTTGGTCGTGCTTTGAAAGTGTTATTTACAGTATGTTATAGTGTTACAATAATTTTTCTAGTAGTTTGTTTAGAAGTGTATTGTATTGTATTAACGATTATAGGAGCGTGGTGAACAGACGCAAAGGTTGCGAGTGTCCGGTTTGCGGTATAAAACTGCGGTCACAGTACCGACTCAACTCGCACCTCAAATACAGCCATATGGACCAACTCAAGAAGTTTGTATTTTTTTTTTATTGTCTTACACTTGTGTCTAAAAGGTACGACCAATCAAGCTTCTGCGCGGAAGGCTCTACCCCAGAGTAGTCATGAACCAACGCGTCTAGGGGCGGGGAGAGGGGGCGAGGACCACGGCCTAGCACAACGATACGGAAAAACATCGTGAAGGAGAAGACGCCTGACGCTCCGTCTCTGATTACTAGTTTTGATTGTGGCCGCGCCCCCGCCAGCGGGTACGGGTATTGTTACCTATAGGGATGGAAGTTAATATGTGTTTATTTATCAATATATTTTCGATTGATGTGGGTACGCTACGCCTTCCGGCGCGCGGCCGTCATCAAGAACTTTTTTGTCCCAACGGCCGCACATAGGGGTATTTGAGCCAAAAACTTGGACATTGGTCGAAAGTAACGAAATTAAGATTTCCTTTACACAGTTAATGAAAATCACTGACTGATTGTTCAGGTAATCAAATAATATTTATGTTTCGTTAAGAAGTGTAGAGAATTTTTGTCTATCGCCTGTAGTTTGAGTGCTTTATTAAATGTACGTGCAGTAACGGCGTACGAGCGATTTTAAGTGTTATCATTTAATTTTCATTTTATATGAGTTTAAAGTGGTTTTATAGTTATGTCTACATAACAAAATGTAACACCGGGTATGTGAAAAACTATTCAGTACAAAATATTTTAAGTTTTTTGTTTGGTAGTAACAATATTTTGAATTTGCGTAACTACGTTTTTCGACATTATGATTTATTTCACTTGGTTTCGAGTCAAAAGCCTAAAAGTTCATTGCCCCACCTTCCCCCACTGATTTTCTTTTTTTATCTAGTAGTCGAAATCGTCTTCTTTTGTTTAGTTAAAAAACTAGCTGCCAAAAAGTGCCAATAGAGTATATGTATATTTTTATTTCAGTTTCGAATTTTACCAAACAAATTTAACTTTGCGGTTTTTTTAGATTTCATTTTGAGTTTTACTTACATTTTCTTCTGGGGTGAAAAATATGACGCGGAAATATGTATTTCGCATTAGCAAGGAATAGGGAGACCTAGATTTCTCAAAAAACTTGATGCAGTGGAGAGTAATAATATTAATAAATTATTTTTGACCAAAACCAAAAACATGAATTTTCTTTGCAAATTTTCACGTTTGTAATCTGAGTGTAGGTAGGTTCCTACATTTCTAATTTAGGATACTTCTAAAAAAATACAAAATTCTTTTACGGGCGACCAAAAATTTGATTTTTGCGGCTGAGTGGAATTTATAAGATTTATTTTTAAAGATTAAGGTGATTAAAAACCTATTGTTGATTTTAAAAAATATATCTTTTGTTCTTTTAGAGTATTGCCTCCTGAACTTACTTACACTCAGATTACAAACATGAAAATTTGCAAAGAAAATTCATGTTTTTGTTTTTGGTCAAAAATAATTTATTTATATTATTACTCTCCACTTCATCAAGTTTTTTGAGAAATCTAGGTCTCCCTATTCCTTGCTAATGTGAAATACATATTTCCGCGTCATATTTTTCACCCCAGAAGAAAATGTAAGTAAAACTCAAAATGAAATCTAAAAAAACCGCAAAGTTAAATTTGTTTGGTAAAATTCGAAACTGAAATAAAAATATACATATACTCTATTGGCACTTTTTGGCAGCTAGTTTTTTAACGAAACAAAAGAAGACGATTTCGACTACTAGATAAAAAAAGAAAATCAGTGGGGGAAGGTGGGGCAATGAACTTTTAGGCTTTTGACTCGAAACCAAGTGAAATAAATCATAATGTCGAAAAACGTAGTTACGCAAATTCAAAATATTGTTACTACCAAACAAAAAACTTAAAATATTTTGTACTGAATAGTTTTTCACATACCCGGTGTTACATTTTGTTATGTAGACATAACTATAAAACCACTTTAAACTCATATAAAATAAAAATTAAATGATAACACTTAAAATCGCTCGTACGCCGTTACTGCACGTACATTTAATAAAGCACTCAATCTACAGGCGATAGACAAAAATTCTCTACACTTTTTATCGAAATATAAATATTATTTGATTACCTGAACAATCAGTCAGTGATTTTCATTAACTGTGTAAGGGAAATCTTAATTTCGTTACTTTCGACCAATGTCCAAGTTTTTGGCTCAAATACCCCTATGTGGGCCGTCGGTTTCCACGTGCAATTTAATTTAATATATGTTATCTTTATTAGGAACCCACAATTGCTCCCGATGGGTATACGCCTAGGTCGCTATAAGATACCAACATGTCAGTACTGCGGCAAGACATTCGAGTTCCCTGCCATTCTCAAGAACCACATACGGTAAGCACACTAAATATACAACACATCAAAAGAAAGGGAAAGAGGAGGTTGAAAGTGGAAAGGAGGGTAAAAGTTTTAAAAAAAGGTTAAGATCCCGAGACAGAGCAGAATAACACTAGGGTTCCGCAAGGAAGCATACTCGGTCCACTTTTGTTTTTGCTCTACATAAATGACCTTCCACAAGCAATATCACATAGATGTGTGTCATTTGTCTCAACATTAGTATCGTGGGAAACTTGCATAAATGACACCCTTAAAGTAGTTATCAAATGGTTGAATCATAATAATCTTAAAAAGACCAAAATTATGCAACCTCACTCGTATGATTCTAAAACCGTACCACTAACTATTGCTCACAATAATGAGAAAATTCAGAAGGTAGATACTTTCAAATACTTAGGCGTCGTTATCGATAAAAAATTAGATTGGAAATACTACGTAGATAGTATTTGTCATAGTTTAAATCGGTTCGTATTTGCCTTAAAAAAACTGCGATTAACAGTATCAAGGGAAGCGGCCTTAACTGCTCATCACGAGTATGTTTCTTTGGTTCTTAGATACTGCTGGATTATATGGGTAATTCAGAGAATAAGGATAGGGTTTTGAGGTTGCAGAAGAAGCGAGTTAGGGCAATATGTAATGTTTGTCCTTGAGAATCTGCAGGCTCCAAGAATTAAATATCCTACCATTTGAGAGACATTTGCAAAAGCCACGCTCTTACTTTAAATATCATAATTAAAAAATCAGTCTCACCTTCTTCTCGGCTGCTATATGAACGATTTAAATTAAATTTGGTTTTGACCTATATGGTAATTAATGACTAATGGTATTTCCTTATGTCAAAACCAATCTCGTCCCAAAAAAATTAAATGTACTTTTTGCAGATCAATTCACGAAAAGCGGCCAAAGATCGAATGCCCGGTGTGCAAAAAAAAGTACTCGAACGCGAACACTGTGAAATACCACCTGTTAGAGTACCACGTGCCGTCAGTGGAGACGGAAGACGGGCCGAGAGAGAGACACTACTGCAAACAATGCGACAGGTTCTTCAAAAACCGGACGAACTATAACACGCACTTGAAGACTACAAGGATACACGCCACGAGCTTGTAAGATTTATTTCAATGTCGACTTTAACAGCTCGTATAATATACCTAAGCCACTGGGCGGTCACTCCATACAGAAAACGCATTTTGACAACATACTTCTTTTTGATTAACAACTGAATATCAAGTACAAGTCAATGGCGTTAGGCGCTATGTATGCACACCCCCTCCACCCCCTCCACAGTCCCTTGCGCCTGCGGGGTGCGGGGCGTGAGGCGCTATATCGGGCGGGAACTCATTTTGGCGCGGGGGGGTGAGTGTCCTTTCTGTACGGGTTAGTACTATTATTTTCTTCTGTGCCTAAGTGTAACTTGCTTTCCAACTAACAGGTTACGATACCTATGACATAAGTATTAATTTTAGGATAATTAGTTGATTAATTTGAATGTTTTTACAGTAATATAATATACTTACTATTTACAGTAATAAGAGCCGTGTCAAAATTTTGGCAAAAATTGATTTCTGCGCATCTTGTGACGTCAGACTGACACGGCTCTTAACTCAGCGAATCTACTGTACATACTAGTGCCATCTGTTGGAGCCGTTTTGTAAGGTTTCTTTTATTATTTGCAACTGGAACACTCGCCATTGCAGTGTGGAGTGCAACGAGTGTGGCAGACGGTTTACGGAGAAGACCTCTCTGGCGGGGCACATCGCGCGCGTGCACCTGCGCCTGCGCACGCACGCCTGCACAGACTGCGGCAAGGTAATACCAGGCCTCCGTCACTCCCTGTACTTGCGCGCTATAACTCCCTACCGCCCGGCCGAGCGGTCTCGGGCCGACCCAGGACCAATTCCCCATTGTCTAAACGTGTGACGTAGAGTGGCGCAATACAAGAGAGAGAGAGATGCAGCAACTACTTATTTTCGCCTAGCGCCGTGCGATCTGAATTGCACTTTATTATAACGGAGCTAGGGTTGCAATTTATATGAATTAGGTCGCCTAGTGCAGCTGGTGGTAATAGGGAGATGCACACACATCAATCAACAAAATCAAAATGCTTTTATTTGAAAGTAGCTTTCCGCCGCGACTCCGCCCGCGTAAACAGTTCTTCCCATGGGAATGGTAAAAAGTAGCCTACGTGTTAATCCAGGGGGCCTTCCAGTAATCACGTGAGGATTGAAAGGGGGAGGAGGGGTTTGACAAAAATCACGAAATATCACAAGGGTGGTGGTAAGATATCACGTGTATTTATTTTTACCAATCAAAAACAACCTGCAACCTTTCTGTCTAGGCATTTTTATCATAGTCCTTAATTTCAGAATAAAATAAGATTATAATTTATACCTGTATTTAAAGATAATATTGTAAAAATTTTAAGATAATGTGATTAATGGACGGCCCCCAGGGTGTCAGCTAACTCCATACAACATTTTTATTAATATCGCTCCAGCTGTTTAGATGTGAAGAAGTAACAAACATTACTGTTAATAGTGTGATAAGATTACACTAAACGCTTTTCGACGTCAAAATTTTAATAAAGTTACTAATTGTTCAAACTAAGGATTGCTCTCGCCTCACACTAATGAAAATGAAGAATAAACTCTAAAAATTTACAAAGGACTTAGTAACTTCATAAAAATTTGACGTCGAAAAGTGATTTGTAATATCTTACTTAGAATAAAAACATTTTTATTGAAAGAGGCGATGCGATATCACATAACCAGCCAGAAAAAAACCAGCTGAGGTGCGGGGGGAGGGTTGTGATTGCTCCGAAGGGCATGCAGCTTTCTATTGCTCTTACTTAACTGACGGAAAACAACAGGATCGGATCGCCGTTTCTATGCTACCCAAAAATTTTCTTCCTTCTCTATGTCTGTCTATAATCTAAAATTGACAAATCATCCGACATGAAAGATACGCCTATTTTTTATTTTTTTACTAATTACCACGTTATTTTGTTTTCCTAAAGTTATATTTTACTCGGCCAAAAAACAAATAAACGTTTTGTTGTATTGTTGTTCGCAGTCGTACTACAAGAAGGCGCTGTTAAGACGGCACATTTTATTGAAGCATCGCGCCGAGGCGTCGCCGAAGAGACACTTGTGCAGCCAGTGTGGAAAGAAATTTTCTGTAAGTATTCCGGCTTGCTCGCTCATCATATACCTACATAATTATCTAGATAAAAAAAGATAAGATAAAAAGATTTTTATTTGAACATAGAAAACAAATTACAATTGTTTAACAGTGGTCCCCACACTAGGTTCAGACCTGTATCGTGGGCGACCAAAAATAATTTCTTACAAAACCAAGTAAATCAGTACAATTAAACAAGGTATAAAAAGTAAGCCCATAAATAGAATAAATAAACAAATATTATATATATATATATATATATAAATATATGATAATGAAATAAATAAATATAACAGACTATACATATGTTAAAATAAATTAAAGAAATAAATAAATACATAAAAAATAAAGATAGATTAATTATTATACATGTACATTTAATATTGGGCACTTTACCTACATATATTGAATATAGTCTCAGTTTGGTCATAATCTAGAGCTTGTAGCCACTTATGTATTTTAGTTTTGGCTGTATGCAGCGTCTCATTGATACAAGGACATTGTTTGTGCACTGCTCTATAGATAAAAGGAAGCGAAAAATAACTGAATCGGCGGGCAAATGCAGTTTTCACACTGGGTAATATTATTTTAATACGGCGAGATGTGTTAGAAAGCGAAGCAGAATAATTCCTGTGAAAAGCAATACAAGTTCTTAAAATATATAATTGTCTCATCTAAACTAATATTATAAAAATGAAATACATATTTGATTGTTTGTTTGAGATTTCAATTTTCATCCTATGTTCCTTGGGGAAAGTTGTTCAGTTTCATGAGTACTCTCACTTAAATCAAATTTCACACATAACACAACCAATTAAATTTCACGGTGTATAAACAAATTTATTCAATTTAATTTAATTTTCAGTATATGCGAACATTGTCGTCGCACCTGTTAACGCACACCGGCGTCCGGCCGTTCCACTGTCCGTACTGCGACTACAAGGCGGCACAAAAAAGCGCGCTCGTTACTCACGCCAAGTACAAACACAAGGACCAACCGCCGCTCAAGTATCAGGACATCACGCCACACAATCACACTGAAACATGAATAATACATCAAAGAATGTTACTGAAGCACCAATAAATAAATTACAGAATTATGAAACACCACCAAATGTTATTGAAACATGAATAAAAATTATGAAACACCATAGAATGTTAATGAAACATTAATAAGTAAATCAAATATTTATGAAACACCATAGAATGTTATTGAAACAGGAATAACAATTATGAAACATCACAGAATGTTAATGAAACATTAATAAGTAAATCAAATATTTATGAAACACCATAGAATGTTACTACTAAAAAATGAAAATAAACTCAAACAATCATGCAGAAACTTGAATAAAGTATACTTCCAGTGTTTATTGTTGTTTTTATTCTGTTGACCCATAGAATAAAATCCCTAAAAGCGCGCCTAGATAGCGAATTCTCGAGAGCTGGTGGCATACTATCACCACAGAATAAATAATAGTACTAGGTACAGAAGGCGCACTCTCTGATAGCAAACGTGCGAATTTCAATCTAGCGATCACGCAACTAACGTTCAAATTACTTTGAACGCGTCGAACGTGACCCTGGCTATAATAGCCTACCGTTTCTCGCTGCGCTTGTTTTAAAACATTATGCACCTTAAGTCCGCGACGCGAGAGTCCGCATTACTAAGTCCGTCGCGCGCCTTTGATAAAGCCGCTCCTCTGTAGGGTTGGGCGTAATTACAAAATAATTGAATTAGACCTTTGATATTATATTGGTATTGGTAATACTTCACTGGTAACTAATAATAATCATAATAAATAATTTTAATTAAACTTGACCAGTTACAATAATTGTTTTACAAAGCAACCACACTAGGCGCAGCCTGTATCGTGGCTACTATTTGATCTAAAGTTCGTCATTTTCAATACATTTCTTTATTTTATTACTTAACTTATGAGCATTTAACTAGTAACCAGTTTATGTGAGCTTGTATTAGTAAGCAATCACTAGTTCTGGGAGATCTACTTATACTGAATGATTTTTAATTAGAGGTGGTTAACATTTACACGAAAATATAGCAGCTGGGGTAGGGTGATATCACTAAATATGTTAATATCTGAAGTTATTTAATTATTATAATGATTTAATCAATAAAAATGATATTAAAGACAATAAAAGTATTATCTTAGCTTTCGATATTACTCGGAAGGAAAAAAATGTTACCTCATTGACATTCCTATCGTTATTTAAACACCCGAATGCTATACAATACCTTTTTACTTTTCGTTCACCCATAATAATTAAAATAAGACTTGGAATAAGCGAATTAAAGCACGGGCGTCGTCACTCGGGTGCGCGTCGCTCCTTACTTACTATCCGCCTTAAGGCGGACGCCGCCGTAGGTACATTCTGGAGCTCTGGCGCGAAGTGAGCCGGGCCTGCTATCACTTCACTTCGCATTTCGCGCCATGCGTCGCCAGAATCAGAAACTGTGGCCGGCCTTATGACAAGCTCGTGAAATGATAATTCCCGTTACAAACTTACTAAAGACAAGGCTGTATGGGCTATAAACCCATTGCCTTTCCCATAAGGGATAAAAAAACTGAAAACAAACAAAAACACAACAGACAGACAGACATACTGATCATGATCTGTGGACAGACAGTAAATGTAATATTGTTCGGGTTCCTTGAAAATAACTATAATTCAAACAAACGGCTTTGGCAAATAAAAGCAGAAAATTGAATACCTAAACGAACGAACAGCGTGTGTGTTCGTTTCTGCGTAATATTTAATATTGGGATCTTTATTGGGTTTTGGTTTATTTGTGTAAAAATGGTATCGAAAATAGATCAAGTGATACTGATGTTGAAAAGCACCGTGTGCGCGTTTTGCCTATCCGGCGGAAGACAATTTGTGCACGATCCTGTATTAGTGACTCAAGTGTCGTTCCTGTTTCCCAAGTTTTTTCATAAGGTACGCTGTCTTTCCTTGTTCACATATAATTTCCCCTTTATTATTAGGGTGGACAGGGCTTCAAACTCACCCTTTACGACCCTCTGACTAAATTTTGTTTTGGTAGTTTAAAGACGTAATATCAGGCAACCTGATCCTGTTTACACCTCAGTGATATGGTACTGAGATGAGATATCCTTGTTTTCCATCAATGTCAACTAATAGAAAGTCTCCATTGAACGCTGCATATCCTTCGGGCAACCTCTGGGCATCACCCCGCACCTCTGCAAGTTGACAGAATTTGTTTCTTTGCCGCCCTGAAGTTGACTCTCTGACCAAAATTTGCATTGGTATGATACCATACAACTGAATTTATTTGAAATCAGGTATTTTCAGATCTGATGTTTTCATACGCCGTAAGATCATCGGATTAACCTACAGTGTAAACTTTTGATACAAGAAATCACACACTTGATTAAAAAAATATATTTATTAAGTAATGGACTATTGCTTCGCTTATTTCATATTTTTAT